>CM057008.1:52628501-53001001 GCA_029891345.1 Dryococelus australis
AATAATGTCGTTATTTACCATATTAAAAGCTTTACTGAAATCTAATAAAACCAGTATAGTTACATGACTTCTATCTATGGCCATTCTGATATAGTCTGTGATATCTATAAGAGCAGTGCAGGTGCTATGTCCTGTAGGGAATCCGGATTGGTAACTGTCGTTCACATACTTATACACTTGTTGATGTACTAGGAATTCTAATGCTTTAGACAATGCTGGTAAAATACTAATGGGCCGGAAATCGTCTAAGACAATCGCACTGGTGCGCTTAGCAAGTGGTTTCACAATGGCATATTTCCAAGAAGTGGGAAAGAAACTAGCTGACAGCAAGTCGTTGAAAATATCAGTAATGACCGGTAATAAAATGTGTGTTATTTTATGAATGAAACGAATACTAACACAGTTTGATCCTTCTGCCTTAGACTTTATGCGCATTATTGCTCTGTAAGTTTCCTTTAGAGATACACGTGGAAAATAGAATAAGTTGCATCGAGATTCATTCACTACTTCATGATGATTTATATGAGTGGTGTCCGTTATATCCCCTACAACCTGTTTACAACATGAAGACTGTGCAAAGTAACGGTTGAAATATTCTGGAGAAATATTTAAAGGCGAGCAGATATTAGTTTTACATTTACTGATCCCTAAGTTACGTAGCCTTTTCAAAAATCACCAGAGGTTCAGAATGAACCACACGAGTCAAGAGAGTAGACCATTTTAGCACGCCTTACCAACTGTGTGCATTTCTTGTGCAGCATCCTGTACTATTTGAAACTGACAGCTGCAGGGACATTGGTTCTTATTTCCCGTTTATATCTGGAGCAAGCATTGTCATGCTTTCTCATCAACTGAACAATATCATTCGTCAGCCATGGAGCAGGTTGTTTTGTTACCCGTCTAGTTCTAAGTGGCACCATCCTGTTTTACAAATCTGTGATCATCTGACTGAAACTGGGAATTTTATCATCCAGAGTATGAATCACGTTTATTTCATGTCATGGCATCAGTGCTGCATCTCTGTTCAACTTGTCAGTATCAATATTTTTCAAATCTCTTTAAGTAATTATTTTGGGTTTAAATTTAGGAGAACGCAGTATATATGATAGGAATATAAGATTATGAAATGAAGTACCTTGAACAATGGTCTTCCCGTACATCAGAATAAGTTTGGGTTTAGATGTCAACATTAGGTCGATCCAGGGGTGCGGTGGCACCAAGCAGGCAGACTGTAATATTCATACACGACAAGGTAGTAGCTTATTGGCTTCATTTGTGTTAGACAGAAGGTTTATATTGAAGTCTTACATAATAATGCAGTACTTGTAGCCCGCAATCAAATTTGACAACACTTCTTCAAAGTCCTACAGATCTGCGGCCTTCGGTGGCCGATAAACTACTGCTAATGAACTTTATTTGGTGGGATTGTTAACACGATGATAAATTCTGGCTTCCCTGTGAACTCTGAGGGCGACAATGAGAGAATTTAATATTATCTGTAACGTAAATGGCCACTCCTTACCACCCTTATTTGTACGGCCATTGCACAAAATTTTATAAACAGATAGGCTAACAAGCATTGATGAAAAGCTAGGTTTTAACCATTATTCACTTACTAAAATTGCATGCATTAAGAGAGTAGAGTAAAAATTCTCACTTTATTAATGTGCCGCAGCAAAGACTGGGAATTGATGGGAGAAAGAGCGTTGCTAATGTGCATCTGAAGGTCAACTGTGGGGGAGGGACACAGTTGGAAACAGCGGGTGTCAGGACTCTACAACACTACATCACCGTTAGGAGGGCTGCCCATTACAGAAAATTGAAAAACTGACTAACTCAAATACTTTGTTGCCTACGATTCCACAAACCATACACCTAGAAGCCATATTTATACAAATGCACCTTGAACACACACACATAGTATAAACCAACACAGGATAATATTAGATGTTAGTGATTTAAATAATTAGTTATTAGTAGCTTAAAGAAAAAAATCCTAGAAGTGGCTAAATGCAGTTGCACATAGAAATAGGTAAGTAGCAACGTATCGAAGCAACTACAAAAAAAAATTGAAATTTGTAGTTTCAGTTACTTGTTAGTAGCTTAAAGATGAATAGAAAGTAAAAGCAAAGTGTTAAGAATATGTTGATACATTTGGAAATGGCGTGCGCCACTTTTAACAACAATCCTATCATCTGCAGTCCACGTGTCGGCCATACTTCACAATGGCGGTACTCAGCAGTGCAAGGCGTTCCATTGTAAGATCCTCTCTAACGGTCACACCACTTTTTGCAATGAAGCATTTCGCACAGACAACTTCATTATGCCGTCGATAAGAAGTGAATTTCACAATTATTGGTTGAGGTTTATGTTCTTTTTTTGCACTCACACGGTGACTTCTATCGATGTCACTGATGTTGACATGCGATAACTGCAGCTTGTTGTGCACCACATAGAGGACAAGTGCATCAGTAACTTCTCTCTCATTCTCCAGGATGCCGAACACATGCAGGTTGGATCGCCAATGATATAGCTCAAGCTCGTGTTGTGCAAGGAAATGCTCGCACTTCGCTTCCCGCAGTAATTCCTCTATCTTCAGTAAGTGTCCCTTGAGTTTGTTCGTCTCCTCCAGGTTAAATGAAACAGTTTCCTTAAGTTCACGAATGACTGTTTCTTAGACTGCAACTGTTATGGCTTCCACAATAACACTTACTATGTATTTGGAGCTAAGAAGCTCCTTGACCTGATCTTGCACTTACTGCTCCAGTTGATACATCTCTATCTGTTTTGCAGTCATTGCACACAAGTAGAAACTAAATATTTTAAAATTTCTGCGACAGTCAACATTTCCAGCAATTTTTCTTCTACTATTACGAAGCAGATCACCTTTACAACAACCTGCGGAAGTTACGCTGTGTAGCTCACCTGCTAGAGCCTTAAGACAGGAAGAACGAAGTCTTGACCAACTACCCACAATTCGCCATTTTAACTGATCCAGAGCATTTATTTACACTTGTATCCAGTACGGTATAGGCAATTCATGGTAAAGTGAGCACTTTTTAAGGCCCTTCCAACAGGCACTAACCACTAATAAATATATCTTATTGAAGCATCAGGCATTAGATTTTGAAGGTGGTGAAATGTATACACTGTGTTTATTCGTCACAAATCAATGTTTATACTAAAAAGCAGCATGACTACGGAAATGAAATGAAAGGAAAAAAAATAGAAAGGCCTTAAATGTGCTCACTTTACTGTGAACAGCCTATTAGCAAGTGCAAAGTGTTTTTATGCAAGTGTGTGTCAGAAAATAGTTCTCACATTGCTTGCCTACCCGCCAATGCTGGCCGGCACACCATGTTGCAAAATTAGTTCCCACTCAGAGTCTAGAGAGGTTGGGCACGTAATGTCTGCGCTCGTGGTTTGCACGCACCGGGCAGTCATCATGTTTTCTACTCATTAGTGTATCAATAGCATAGTTTATTCGGAACCATTTAGTTTTGCTGCCTGGTACTCCACCTTTCGCCTTCCCCAGTGTTTGAATCGCCAGGGGAATTATAATTAAACAACTTAAACCATTGTGTGGCCATGTACCTATTTTAGTACAGTGTTACCTATGTTGGTGGATTAAAGCCTGACACCAGTGTAAATTATTCTTGACGAAGAATGATTAACAAACCCAATAATTCCATCTAAAAGTGATGCCATTCACTCTCACCAAGCTCGTTTGTCCATCGTCGGCGTCTTATGCTGCAGGAATCTGCTCTCTACTGGGTGCTTGTGCACACTGGTTGAGATGTGCATCACATCAGTCACATTGTTCCAGACACGACACCAGTGTGGCCAGTGGGGCTGAAAGTAGTGCTAGTGTAGTGTGACGGAAGTGCAGTACAACAGGTGCAGGGTGGCTGAGCATTCATGCATGTCCGCATGCAATTATACATAAAATAGACCTTGTGCAAAAGGGTGTTCTGTTAACAGGCAAAATATCTGAGATGTTCAAAGATGCCACATCAAGCAAGAGTCTATTTTTTTTAATGTTGTACAATTCTCAGTGATCCATCCACACTTCAATCCACTCAGTGTTGTGTTCATATTAAAAAGGCTTCTGTATTTTGTGTGTTTATCCATGTAACATCAATAACCAGGTAAGCAACATGGGGGTTGTTTTGGAAATTAGTGGTGTAAGAAGGTAGGTCGCGCAGCCTGCCTGCCCGACAATACCGGCTTGCTCGCCGGCCCGGCAAAAGGAGTGATTGTACTGTGTTTCGAGGGTGTGGGCGTGCTGACCGATCCCGTCGCGTTTTCGTGCACCAGGTTGCCCGACCATTTCACAGCAATAGCGTAGAGTTCGGAACCATTTATTTGACTAGCCACCTCAGATTCTCCACCCCTCTCCACACCATGGTTAACATCGCCTGCGGAATCATAAGTTTCACGTAATTGTTTATGGCCACGTGCCACTTTTATACTGTATAATCTAATCCGCGGGTTGAGCCCGGTATTCATGTAAAGTGTTTCTCGTTGAAGAGTGTTAATAAAACTCACTGATTTATGCAAATGAATGTGAGCGTTTTTTTTTTGTCGGGTTTTAAACGGACGTTTAGGGGCGATGGCCCTCACCTTCCCACAACAGGAATGGATACCTTTTCAAAGTTTCTTATGTAATATTTTCAAGTGTTTATTCGCCATGTTCTGTATGGGTTTGTGAATCGCCCCGAGAATCCACCACGTAGTACGCATATTTTTTCCAAAACTTCTACATAAGGAGCAACAGCACTTCAACACTGGAAGGATAATGCCTTTGGCCATCATCACACGACCCTGAGACAGCAGTCAGCTCTACTCAACAGATTGGTATTGCGCACCATTCAATGGCTGGAGCCTGGGTACAGCATCAGAATTCAACATATTTCCTGGTAACTATTCTGCAGTAGCTCCAACCTCAATTTAACACCATCTTGTTCCACCATCCACCATCAAATTAATAGGGTTTTTTATTGGGATGTCTTTACTGTCCCTATATTATGGTTATTATGGCAGTCGCAGTTAAGCACTTTGTAAAGGGCCATATTTACACTTTTGCATTAGCGATGCACTCGAGTGCACTACACTGTCGCACGAGTGCCTCGTACCTCGTGTGCTGCATGAATGCACTGATGCACTTACACACTTCACAAACCACACTGAGTTATTATATTTACTGTGTGTGGGTTGTACAATCTGACGAACCCTATATTCGGTGAGCATTTGCTCTTTTACTGAATCTACTGGGTGATATAAATAAATAAATGAACTTATTATTACAGCGCAGATAGGTGTGTTGTGCCGAGCTGGTACACGGCCAGGCAAACAGGCTGATGGCGAGGGACGGGAGTACACTCGTCAGTGCGGTTTGAGAAGCGGAGAGCTCATTGTTAGGGAATTTGGAAGAATTGAGTAACCCGACTAGACTCCAGGCATCACCAGTAAGTAGTACCAAAGTTGTTAAAGCTGTTGATTCTGGAGGTTCTCAGGGTGCTGCGGGCAGTTCGCCCGGACATGTGTTTTCCCTCGTTGATTGCTGAACCTCGACTAAGTACTTGCTCTGCATACCAAATAGTGGGCCTAATTAATGCTGATCCACGTGCCTGAAATTGGTCTCTTGAGATGATTAATTCATTACTGCCTGAATTAAGAAAATATTACCTTGGCGGACTGTAGGAGACCCATGGCCTGAAACTCCCTAAGGCACTGCTCAGAAATAAACATATGTTGTTGCACACATCCATGTATTTTAACCTTGCGAAATATGTTATTTCCCTCTATAGGTGTAAAAATTGACACACTGACCGAATTTAGCCCATCAGTAGGGCGATGCAGCAAATTGGCGTGTAGCCGATGAACAGTACATGCAAAAATTAAGCTTCTCAAGCAATGCAAGCATCTTGTATAAGTTGACGATATGGGCGCATTTCGTTTTCTCTATCATGTCACGCTGTGCCACTTTCATCTTATTGTGACATTTTCGAAAGTTAAATTTTATCGTGCTCGCAGCACGGTGTTCGCTTCGCCCCGGTGTCGGCTAGGTGGTGTGTCTACGGTGGTGCAAGTGTTCACAAGAGGACCACTTTCTCTGGCATACCTAGTTGTACTACACTTATAATTCTCTTGAGAATCGAACATATGTACCTACCTCTGATTGGTGCTGCTAGTGTTGCACTTTTCGCACACACATTCCCTAGCAACGTGTCATCCTTTTAATTTTACTGTGAGTACTAACTTGACTTTGTTTTCTCCAGTTATCGTTAGGAATTGTGTCATGTACGTGTATGTGTAATTTCTTGCGAGAAAGTGTTGAAAACCCACGATGACTTCAAATATATTTCACTTCGAGAGTTTCATACGTTCACTCACATTCATGTAATTTAATTTATTGAAGTCCAGGTGTTCGTATTCAGGTAAGTCTATTGTGTTGACGATATATGGTGCACATGTAATTTACTTCAACTTGTTACCTTATCCGAGTCTAGCCTTTATGGGAAGAAAGGTGACGTCATTAGCGAAGTGTATACTGAAATATTTAACAGAATGAAATAAGTCTTGTTTGGTTATGCACTGTTGCTCCCAAATCTTGCCATATGGTACTGTAATAAAATAAACCATAATGTTCGTACCTTAACTTATTGTACAATTAATAAATTAGTATAATTGGGCATTTGCTCTATTGTAAAGGGGGGAGCTGAGGGAAATCAGGAATGAAATTACCTATAAAGCACCGTTGGGGGGGGGGGGGGGCAAATACCAGGAATTTGGAGGAAAGGGTTAGTAGTATGAGAGGTAACAGGGTGGCAAAGGTTGTTCTAATTCATGTAGAGGGAAATGACCTCACTCGAAGGGAGGTGGGGCAGGAGGTAGAGCGGGACCTCAGGGGATTGCTGAGGAAAGTGCGGGAGAAGTTTCCTGGAGCTAGGGCAGTAGTCAGTGGCATGCTGGTTAGGAAAGGAGTATCCTATAGGAAAGCAGTGGCTGCGAGTGAATATGAGAGGGTGTGTAGGGATTTGGGGGCTACATTTATAGAGAGTAGGAAATGGGTAGGCTAGGAAAGTGTAGGGAGGGACGAGGCTCACCTGACAGAACAGGGAAAGAAGATTCTAGGTGATCTGCTAGGTAGAGAAGTAGCTGGCTGCATGGAGAGGGTCAGGGCAGAGCAGCAGTTGTTGAAATAGCAAGCAGTTAGAAGCAAGGAAACGGAAGGGGAGAGAAATGGAGAGGATAGCATTGATGAGGCAGCAGGGGGGAGATAGGTAAGCAATGTAGGATGGTAAAGCAGAGTACTAGTATAAAGATAATGGTGGTGAACTGTAGGAGTGTGTACAACAAGCTAGAGGGCTTTTGGGGAAAGGTTGAAGGATATGGGGCGGATATAGTGGTAGCTGTGGAGACTTGGTTGACTGAGGAAGTACTGGACTTTGAGTGTAGGCAGGATAAGTTCACCATATTAAGAAGAGACAGGGATGGGAGAGGAGGAGGAATAATGGTGTGTGTAAGGAAAGGGCTAAAAGTGGCGGTAGAATGGGTTAGTGAGGATGTTGAGGTAATGGAAATGAAATTGAGTGGTAGTAGTAATAGGAGTATTACTTTGCTGGGAGTCTATAGACCACTAGGACAGGGATGGAAGGCAATTGATATGATCAGGGAGAGGGTCGATACACTAAAGGACAGGCAGTGGGTTGTTGTAGCAGGGGATTTGAATATGCCAGGGTTGAAATGGGCAGAGGGTGCAGAAGGAATGGGTAGCACGATGCAGAGAATGGCAGCAGAGTTAGTCAACAGAGGATTAGTCCAGGTGGTAGAAACACCTACGAGATGGAATAAGGAGGGTGTTGGGCCAGTGCTTGATGTGGTGTTGGTCAGACCTAGGAATGCTGTAGTTGGTGCAATAGTATTGGATGGTATAAGTGACCATCATATCCCAGTTGTGGAAATTGGGATTGGCAGATTGAGGGAAGTGCAAATGGCAGAAAGGTTGGTGTGGCAGTATGCGAGAGGAGACAAAGGGGCAGAAATATTCCTGAGAGACAGGTTTAAAAAATGGTCTATGGAGGAGGGTGTGGAGGGAGTTTAGAAGATTAATGGAGGTTATGTTGGAGAAATTTGTAGGAATGAAAAAGTTACGGACTGGGGGAGATCCCCCATATTATGGACAGGAGATTTTGAAAATGAAGAAAAAGTGCAGAAAATTGCATGCCAAGTGGAGAAATGAAGGGATGGTAAGATCTAAAGAAATGAGGAAACAAATGGGTAGGGAGCTTGAAAAGAAGATCAAACAGGCAAAGAATGTATTTCTGGGGAACATGGTGGAAGAAGGAAAAGGCCAGGAATGGGGGAAATTGTTTAGGTTGGTCAGGATGTTAAGGGGAGGAGAGGAAGTGATCCCTCTGCTAACAGGAAGGGATGGTAGGCATGCGACAAATGACCAAGAAAATTCGGAGATGCTGCAAGGACAGTACTTGTCAGTGTTTGAGGCAAAGGAGGATTGGAATAGTGGGATAAACAGGGTTCGGGGGGTGTATTGTGAGTTTAAGATAGAGGAAGTGGGAGATAGAAAAGGTAATTAGGGGTTTGGAGAGCAGTAAGGCAGGGGGACCAGATGGGATAGGAAACACAGCTCTAAAGTTTGGTGGCAAGGAGTTGGCGAAATATTTAGAAGTGCTGTTTAAAAAGTCCTTAGGCGAGGGTAAGTTACCACAAGATTGGATGGATGCTATGGTGGTACCTATACACAAGCAGGGAGAGGATAGGAGGAGGCCTGGCAGTTACAGACTGGTGAGTCTCACATCAAGTACAGGAAAAGTAATGGAGAGGCTGGTGGTGCAGTATGTGGTGAGGGTTATGAACAATATTAATTGGTTGGAGGAGTCCCAGCATGGTTTCAGGGGGGTTACTCATGTGAGACTCAGCTGGCTGGGTTATTAGAGGATCTGGTGCAGGTAGTTGATACGGGGAAGCAGGTGAATGCCTGCTTCATAGATTTTGAGAAGGCATTTGATAAGGTGCCCCATGGGACATTGATGAGGAAAGTGGAGGCGCTGATACCAGACAGGAGGGTAGTGGAATGGATACGGGACTTCCTCAGAGGGCGAAGGCAGAGGGTGAAAGTGGGGGAGGCAATATCGGAAGAAGAGGAGGTTACGTCAGGGGTACCACAGGGAAGGGTGCTGCGTCCGTTGTTATTTACCATAATGGTAAATGACATGGGTTAGCAGATTAGGGGAAAAATAAGATTGTTTGCAGACGATTGTGTTGTATATGCTGAGGTGGGAGAGGGGGCGGAAATTTGCAGGCGGACATTGATCAGATATGGTTGTGGACCAGAAAAAATAAAATGAAGGTAAATGTAAGAAAAATTAAGGTAGTGAGGTTCACAAGGAAGAATATGATAAGCAGGGACATGTACAGATGGGAGGGACAAGAGATAGAAGAAGCAGCAGTATATAAGTATCTAGGGATTGTACTGCAGGGAGACCTCAGGTGGAAAAAACAGGGTGGTTGCAAAGGGAAGAAGGGCTCTGGGTATGCTGGGAAGGGTGCTGAATGGAGTCAGCTGTGAGGTGAAGGAGAAGGCATATGGCACAATGGTACGGCCAATGTTAGAATATGCTGCAGCAGTATGGGACCCGTATGTGGAGGTGGAGGTGCGAGAACTGGAAAAGGTGCAGAGAAAGGCAGCAAGATGGGTGAAGGGTAGGTGGAGAAGGCAGGGGCAAGATGGTGAGGAAGAAGGGAACTATAGGCCATCAGTGATGATGAAAGAAATGGGGTGGAGCTCATTGAAGGACAGGAGGAAAGTTGAACGGTTAGTCAGGATGTACAGGATGGTGAATGAAGAGTGAGGATGGGGAGGGCTACACTGCAAGCTAAGTAAGGGGGTGTTTAGGGGAAGATGAAACAACAGTGAGAAGCTTCAGAGGGTGTGGACGAGAACGGAGCGAGGCAGGCAGTCCATGCTTGTGAGGTCTGTGAGGGAGTGGAATGTGTTGAGGAGGAATTGGTATCTGTGAGAGGGGTTGGTAAATTCAGGAAGGGAATGGAAAAGGAGAGTTGAGAGAGCTCGCCACCGGGCGGTAGCCTAATTGCGAGTGTTTGTATATAGCTGCTTTATCAATAAAATAATCTGCTACCTTGTTTGGTACAGTGCCCAGGCACGTTGTGGGACAAACATGGAAGTTTAAAATTTCTGTATCAGAGTCTTAGACAAGTATAATTGCCAGTTCTGTTCTTACGCCCCAAAAACCAAATAATGTCAGTAGAAGTCTAATGCAGATCTTAGCGCAGCACATTAATTTAACTATAATTCAACCAATTTCACACTTAATTAAATAAAAATTCTTATTCCCCGTCAAATTTTTCAAAGCGCAATTCAAAATCAAAATCAACTTGTGTTCACTCCTTGTGTGTGGTTCTTTAAAGATTAACTTTTGATCTGAATCATCATATTTTTGATGAAATGCCAAGAATTTTGATACTTTTCTGATATTATTAGAATTGAAAGAAAATATTTACCTTTTTTGACTTAATTTTAGCATCATTCAACCTGAAAATGGCCACCGATCAAAGAGTGAACAGAGTATGTTTTTTTTTTTAAGTGTGTTTTATTGAAAATGAAGATTTGTGTCAAATTACCTTCATTTTGGGTGTGAAATTTACGTGATGAATCATGTTTTATATGAATCATGTTAAATATCTTAATGGATACATTATTTTATTTATTGTGTCACTACGAACAGATTTTACTCACAATTTATTAACCCCAGTAGACTATATAATTTTGTTCACCTCGTGATCTTAGTAAAATATTCATAATTGGGGAAGTTATTCCTGGATTATCAAGTGTCTCAATAATATGTCCATGTTTTGAAATTTCTACTCTCGAAAACTGAAATTGAAAAAAAAAAATTAGAACATCCATCATCAGTATTATCTCATTTTTCGTATTTTGTCTCATCTCCAACTTTATCTCTTTTTAGTAGGCTATATTCTTCCAAAACATAAACATTGTTTGGAAAATAAAAGCTATCTCCTATGGAAATATCAAACTCGATTCTATTATTTTAAATATTCAAATTCCCACTACTTTAATTAATGGGGGGGGGGGGGGGGTCGGGGTTGTCTCTCAAAACTCTCAATGTGTTTATAACTCATTTATTTATAAGTAAAAAAAAATGTTATAAATAAAGGATTCACAGTGAGTTTCTCAAGTGAAATTGCTCGTCGATAAGTATAGAAATTATAAAAAGATCCATGAGGTAGTTTTTGGTAAGGGGGGGGGGGGGGGGGGGAAGAAAGAAAAAAGATATACTACCATTAATTCATGAATTAAAAAATATTGGCAAAACAGTAGAACAAGTATTTGAAGAAAATAAAAATTAATTTAATAACACCACTAGTACCTGTTGCTGCAAATAATTTAGATTATCCACCAACGACAGAAGAAACATCATTTGAAAAAGAATTATTTTCAGAACAAGAATATCCTAATTTTGAAGAACGAATGGGCATTGCACCATTTAAAAATTTACCACCTATAGCAGATGTTTCTACTATAAATCTCGGTAAATATATTTCTAAAAATATTAATCCTATTAATGATAAATTTGATTTATGAGGTGATGTGCAAGGTTTTAAAATTGGAGATACAAAAGTAAAAATAGATGGCGATTTTCTATTTGTCAAAGATAAAAAATATGAATTAACAATAGGCCTTTTTAATTTGTTAACAAAAAAACACAATCGGATCTTGAAGGTGAATTCACTGATTATGACTATGATAATTACACACACATTGTTTTATCAACCAATGCTGCATTCCAAGAATATAATCCTAAAAAGCCAATAAACTGGAATAGATGTTGGAAGTACGCAAATATAATAAAGCCAATTTATAATAATAATATAAGAGCATCAAGATCAGGACCAAACACACCAGAAAGAGCGAATGTTACATATTCTCCTAGATCTGGAGAAGGCATGAAAAAAATATAATAACTTGCCGAAAGAATACATTGGGATGGGCAATGTTAGAAAAATTAATTTATAGATTGTTGATTATTCATGGTAAAGAAAATGCTGGAAATAACAATTATTACAACGAAAAAGTAAGTATAATGAATATGTTTAACAATAAATTTTCTGACTGTCTTGTGAATACCACAAAAGGAATTCCATATCTAATAAAGAGTTTTAAATATTACTCAGCACTCATTTTAGAGCTCTGAACACCATGGAAAAGACATTATAAACTGGGCATTAAACAATTTAAATTTACCCTAAGTGCATTTGCCAGGTTATAATTATCGTCGACCATTTACTAAACTAAATGAAATATTAGAAAGAGGAGATGCAGGAATAAATAAATTAGATGAAGGTTGCAAATCTCATGATATTGCTTATAGAGGTCACAAAGATTTAGAATCTAGGCAGGAAGCAGATAAAATTTTACAAAAAGATGCAAAAGAAATCACGTTATATTAAAATAAAACGATTGGTGAAAAAATTGTTCCTACAGCTGTCTCAATTATGTTTACAAAAAGAAAATTAGGTTTTGTGTGTGTGTGTGAAGATAAAAAGTTGTAACTTTCTATATACCCATTGATCAATTAAGAGATTTGGGTATAGATTTAAAAAAAATTAAAAGAAGGCAAATGTTTCTTGCTAACCTTGGCATTGCCAATACTCAAAAAAATGTTAAAAGAAAAATCTGGAAGTGGTTTACACCATGGAGGAATTATTCCTCTTATTGTAGCTGCTTTAACTGGCCGTGGTGCTTTAGCAGGAGTAGGTACTTCAATTTATAATTCTGTTGAACAACCTAAAAAATATATAAAATAATTAGAACAACAGAGACACAATTTAGCAATGCAAAATAAAGCTGGAAGTGGTGTAGTTGTGGGGAAAAAAAGATGATGGCCAAAAAAAATTAGCTCCTTTATCGATATTGAAAAAATATGTAAAAAAATAATTCTATATTAAAAAATTTCAGAAATGTTTACATGAATGATGAACTACCAAAAAATATGCACAAAAATGAATGTGTGCTGTGGTTAATTTAGATATTTCAACAAATCCTGGTACTCATTGGGTTTGCTATTTTAAAGAAAATAATAATGTTTATTATTTTGTTTCATTTGGTGGCAATATTCCGTATGTTATTAAATTACAGATATATTTGAGAAACCATTAATCAAATCTTTAAATAAAAACTTTGATAATATTGCTTAAGATTAAAAAAATATGTAGATTCAAAATGTAATTAATGTTTCTTCTGTACAAAGCAAATTGAGCACTTGTTTCTATTTTACAAAATCATCTTATTTTTTGGATGAGGAATTGTTAATATAGCTGGACCCCCCCCCCAATTGATGGAAAAGATGCAGTTAATAAAACAAATAAATAATGCAAAACAAACATGAAAAAAATATGTGTATTCAAAATATAAAACTATTGTTTCTGACTATGCTTTAAAAAAAGATCTAGATTCAAAAATATAAAACTATTGTTGCTGATTATGTGTTAAAATAATGATGTTGAATCAAAATGCAACACTAGTGTTTCTGCTTCAGGAGATCAAATAAGTAAAGTTTTTGTTTATGCAACAGAACATGTTTCTATTCAAAATCGCAGAATTAATAATATGGCAGATCCTGTAGATGACAAAGATGCAGTCAATAAAAGATATCTCGATAGAGAAATAACTGATGAATTGCGAGATTTCAACAAAGTAATTTTGAACCATTGCCATACACTTGTTGTTTGGAAGTTGAAAAAATCTAAGAAGATTCTGATAAAGAATTAGATGTTAAATTACAAAATTTAAACCAATCTCATATATTTTATTTACATGCAGAGTGGAATAAAATGACTAATATTTGAAGTGCAAGATAGTCACTAAGCATATTAATATAAAAAATGATAATACAACAAATGGGTGATTAGTTCAGAAAAGTATATGCTCGTGCAATTTAAAAAAATCAACACTCCTGAAAAAAAAAAAAATAGTCCAAAGTAAGAGAAGGAATAATCAATGAATTATATAAACCAGTACAAAAAAATTTTCCAAGAAGAAAAGTTATTTTGTATATCATTGATGATTTGTGGCAAATTGAGCTTGTAGAAATGGATACTGAAAATTTAAAAGGTATATCTTGCATAAATAAAGGTGCATTATGTCATAAGATGAGTATTATTTTGGTTTAAATGTATGCTACAATATAATAGTGTCTATTGTGACAGAAAACGTATTGGCAATTGGGGAAATGTCAAGAGATTTTCGAATGGAAATAAGGTGGCAACACTGATAGTTGGAGGACTGGCCTGCGGCAGGATACCTGCTGCTACAACACGTGACTTTCAGCACACATTGAATCAGCGTTGGCTGAGATACTCCAGATAGAAAGTCTCTTTCTATCAATACTGCGTTGTGTAGCTGTGGTTATTTGCCACCTGTTGTGGGGCTGTACGGTACTGATTACTCCGTGTTCTGTGTGCCGTATCTAGCCGCAAGAGTAATACTGTCTCCTGTGTATGATGGGTTCTTTGTCCAATGAATCTGGTTGTCGTAGCTCATCACCTTAGTTTACAACATAAGTGTGCAATCCGTACTACACTAATAACTTTTCTAAAGCCAGGACTACTGGACAGTTTCTCTAGTCTTCTTGCAACACTTAATTTAAAACAAAAATTTTCATTTTGCTTAGTAAGATTATGGTAAAATTCAGCTGCTTTGCTACGGATTTCAATATTTTAATTATCTTTATAATTTTTTTGGTGCAATAAGAATGAAAAAATTATGCTCCATTTTTCTCTAGTACTGCAAAGTTTCGCAAGCGGTTTCCATAAAAAAAAGGGACACTTTAAAAATTAAAAAACACTCTTTAATGCTGGGAGTTTTTTTTTATATTATATCCATGTTACTAAAGTTATGAATACCCCTTAATGATAGAAGATACCTGTTACAGACTGTCTACATAAATTTTTTGTGATACACAAATAATCTTTATGTTGGCTGTAATATTGAATATTGATCTTGTCACTGTTTGCTTCATGACCTAGCATTATGAAATGTTTAATTGTGCTGCTGTTTAAAATTAAAGTAGTAAACTGTTTAAATTCTCATACCACGATGGTTGTACGAAAGATTTGAAACCAAAATTTATACCTTCTGTCCTATTATGTGTGTTATAACAATACTTCTTGAAATGCTTAAATTATGGCATATTGCACTTATTTGTTTTACAGATAGAACAGGTTGTTAAACTTCAAAATCAACTTTGATTCATTTTTATCTCACCCATCTTATGTGCCCCTTTGACTTATCATTATTGCTGTAAACCAGATATGTTGTTATATAACATAAAGTAATGTCTAGTGTCACGAGTGTTCAAAGGATTTTATGTTTTTGTTTATTTTTCATTATTAAATTATAAAATACTAATTAACATTGCATAATGCTATTATCTTTCATCCCCATATTCTCCCACTCCCTCGTTAACATCCTTCATAACATTTAATACTCCTCACTCTTGCTTTCTCTTCGTCTGCTTCCTCATCTTCCTTGTTAGTGACAACTGTGGTTGAGTGACTAAGAGTGTTCACCACCCGCCAATGCGAACCGGGTTTGATTCCTGGCTGTGATGCCCCCAGATTTTTGCAAGTGGGTATAGCGCCAGATGATAACCACCAATCAGTGGGATCTCCTGTTTTCTCAACGCTTGCATTATAGCACTTCTCCGTACCTTGCTTCACATTCAAAGGCTCTCAAGACCCCAATGTTAAGAGCTGCCTAAATCTCCACTCCATTATTTCTCTTTTTCCTCATCCTTCTCATCCTTGTCTTCATCCTCTTAGTGCTTGCTTTCCTCCTCCTCTTTGGGCTTGCTTTCCTCCTCCTCATGCTCACCTTCATTTCTATACTCCTATTCCTCATCTTTCTATTGGTCAACTTTTTGTCCTCATCCTCTTTATCTTCCCTCTTGCACTTATCTTCCTCCTTATTGTGCTCATCTTTCTCCTTATAATACTTGCATTCCTCTTTATCGTGCTCGCCATCCTCATAATGCTCGCCTTTCTCCTTATCGTGCTTGCCTTCCTTCTCTTTGTGCTTCTATTCCTCATCTTTCTATTTGTCTTCCCTCTCATATTTATCTTCCTCTTTATTGTGCTGGCTTTTCTTTTGGTCCATGCCTTCCTTCTCATCCTCATTTTCCCCCTCTTCATATTAGTTTCCTTCATCTTTGGCATTGTTTTCTTCTTCATCCTCGACTAAGTCTTCCTCTTCATCCTTTCTCCTTCCTCTTTGACCAATTCTTTCTCTTCAGCATTTTCTTAAATACCCTCATCTTCCTCTTCATCCTAATCTTCCTCTTTCTCCCTGCTTTGCTCATTGTTATTGTTGGTCTTCTCATTTGACTTTGTTTTTATTCTATTCTTTCCTCTTTTGTAGTCTATATCGGCTCTCAAGACCTCTATCTTAAGAGCGGCACAAATTTCTTTGTTCACTCACTCTAGTCTTTGTCTTCTTTCTAGTTTTTTTTCTTTTTTCTAGTTTGTCTTCTTTCTAGTCTTCATCTCCTTACTAGACTTCGTCTCCTTACTAGACTTCGTCTCCTTACTAGACTTCGTCTCCTTACTAACTGTCTCCTTACTAGACTTCGTCTCCTTACTAGACTTCGTCTCCTTACTAGACTTCGTCTCCTTACTAGACTTCGTCTCCTTACTAACTGTCTCCTTACTAGACTTCGTCTCCTTACTAGACTTCGTCTCCTTACTAGACTTCGTCTCCTTACTAGACTTCGTCTCCTTACTAGACTTCGTCTCCTTACTAGACTTCGTCTCCTTACTAGACTTCGTCTCCTTACTAGACTTCGTCTCCTTACTAGACTTCGTCTCCTTACTAGACTTCGTCTCCTTACTAGCCTTCGCCCACTTACGAGCCTTCGCCCACTTACGAGACTTCGCCCACTTACGAGACTTCGTCCACTTACTAGTCTTTTTTGTCTTATTAGTCCTGTCCTTGTGTATATTGACCTTATCTTCTTCCACCTTGTCCTGATCTTCTTCCTCGTCTTCCTCTTAATTGTGCTTGTATTTCCTCTTAATATTCTCTCATTTGGTTTGTCATCCACCTCGTCATGCTCATCCTCCTGTTTCGCCTCCTCATATTATACCCACTCATATTTGTCTTAGACCTTCTCCTCATCTGAGTCCTTGTTTTCCTCATCTTCATTATCTTCCGTATCCCCCACGTCTTCCTTCTCACTTCCTGTGTTCTTTATCTTCCTCTCATTTTCCACCTCATTGTCCTCCCCGTCATCTTTTTCCTTTCGATCGTCTTTGCCCTTCTTCTCGACCTCGTTTTCCTCTCTATACTATTCTTTATCATCCTCCTCGTCTTTGTCATATTCTTTCTCTTAGTCTTCCGTCTTTTCTGCCTCGTTTTCATCTTCCTCCTCGGCTTGTCCTCCTAGTCTTCTTCTGCTGGGCTTCATCTTCTGCTCTTTCTGATCTTCCCCTTCTCGTTTCTTAGTTTCCCAGCAGGGTCACCCTGGATTTTCACATGTGGGAATTGTGCCAGATGATGCCACTGGTCGGTGGGTTTTCGTAGGGATTTCCCATTTCCCCCCGCCCTTTCATTCTGGCACTGCTCCATACTCGCCTTATGTCACCCTCATTGGCTTTAAAGACCTTGCTGTTAAGAGCTGTCAAAATATCTTCAATCACTTCACTCACTCCTAGTCTTCCCCCTTTGCTCATCCTCATCCTCATCTTCTCCTGGTTTCCCTCTCATCTTCTATCTCCTCTGTTTCCTTGTCTTCCTCTTCTTCCACCTCATATTCATTTTCTTCCTCCTCATCTTGTTCCTCCCCCTGTTTCTTCCCATCTTTATTCCTTGTCCTTATTGTCTATTCCTCTTCATTCTCCCCATCTTGCCCCTCCTGGTCTTGTTTTGCATTCTCATTTTCCTCATGTTTTTTAAACAAAATATTATGTTATTAGCAATTCTCCACGTCATGGTTACATAGCTTTCCATCTGACTGACTTACATTGTATTGAACCATATTATCTTTCCCTTTCTCCTTGATCTTCTGTATTTTATTAATTTCAGTTTTTCTCTATACTCATGTATGTTGTATTTTCTTCAGTATTCTGCCTGAAACAAACATATCCAATCCTCCATCATTTACTCTATCATTGCAAACAAATACAGTTTCACTTAGTTTTTTCTAATGTGTTTCAAAATGCAGAGAGAGGTTGTATTTTGGTAATAAATATTTTCCCGTCCTTGGCTCGAGTGAATTGATGATAATTGAATACAACCTCTTTGCCATTAATCCTAACCTCGAGATTTTTTTAAAAATTAATAGTGAAGTTTGCAAATTAATTAGTGTCTTGTACAAAAGTATGTTTTAGGTAAATCTTTGTTTATCTTACAAAGATTATATATGTACAAGAAATGTTTCATGGAGTGATGTGTGCGAAGTTTCAGTAACGAATTATTATCTCAATTACTGCCAGTGGTATAATGTTCCGCCTTCCACAGCCAGCATGTAGTTGGTTCAAGGGAAAAGTTGGATTCTATTTATTTATTTTATTTTTTCATTTACTTATGTTTGAGATTAGTTTTTGATAATGTGACTTTATTAGGCCATAGAACATAATTTAATTATATTTTGGAGATGATTATCTTTTGACTTCATGCACAGCTATAGATTCTGTAGTCATTCTCAGAAGATAATCAATAATTAACTCCCATTTATTCCACACATGGCTCCTAACGGAAGGAAGGGGGGCAAATTGAGCATTTTGACCCAGGCCTCCTGTGCCAAAGGGCCATTAAAATTATGTTTTCTCTATACAATTGACTGACATTTCCATGTGACGATACAAAACCTACTCATAAACTAATGTGTATGATTAAGAACAGAATATGGAAGAGTATTAGACAAGTAACTAGTGTTGCAACTTGGTTTAAAACAGGAAACTTATTCTATCGGGTATAGTTCATTACAATATTTTAATGAGAATCAGGGAACTATTATTCTTAATTGACATAAATGTTTATTAGCTTGACTGTAAACCTCTTAACAACCAACATGTTTTCTACTGTA
Organism: Dryococelus australis; assembly: GCA_029891345.1. Taxonomy (NCBI): domain Eukaryota; kingdom Metazoa; phylum Arthropoda; class Insecta; order Phasmatodea; family Phasmatidae; genus Dryococelus; species Dryococelus australis. The sequence continues at coordinate 52,647,647 of CM057008.1, forward strand.
AACCTGTTTCCAACCAACATGTTTTCTACCAGTAATGTAGAATAAAAAGTTCTAAGTACATAGCGTTGCTTCAAATAGGGGGCTGCAAAAATGGCTTTGTCCTAGACCCCCAAAATCTCCCGGGGTAACCCTGATTCCACATGGTAAACAAATAAAGATGCTCCATTGATAGTGCAGTTATTTAATGATTTGATTGATACCATATGCCTTGTCGAAGAAGAAATTTCAATAGGACTAATGAGTGCAGAATACGTTTTACGGCTCAAAAACGGTTAATGCCGCAGTGATTGATAACCCCCCCCCCCCCCCCGTGATTGATAAACCCCTCCCCCCCCCCCCCAATTCTTTTTTTGAGTCAGAGGAACCTTCTTGACATTTAGGTAAGGAGCATAAAAGCAGCAATAACTGCTGATAAACCATAAAGCGTGGTAACTCCTTCATTGTCTTTTACTAGTGATAAGAATGTTAAGATAATAAAGGCAGGTGCTGCGTTGCGAATTATCTCCCATTTTTATCTCCCATTTTGAACGACCTGCTATCTTAATAATTTGCAATGTCATGGGTTACACAGGAAATGTGATATCAGACGAAAGACAGGATGTGTTTGATGTCTCTTGAGCACACGCCTTTGGTAGCAATGTTTTGACACGGCATGACGGAGCTTGAATGTGGTAGCTACATGCATTCGCTCTCTTGCCGTAGTATGAATGTCATTATGCTTGTAAATTGTTTCGAGCAAATTTATTACGACATGTCTTCGCTCTGCTGTTGACTAGTACGGTAAAATTATTGTACTAATTTGACCCTCTTAATAGCAAAATCCTGCCGTCATAAAGTGTTGGGAGTTTTAACTCAACACCATATATTTCATACAGTGGTTATGTTTTCTGTGTTTAGATTTCTAGCAATATGTTTATGTAAGTTTTCTGTTTCAGCCAAAATAATTGTAGTAAACAGTGAAATGAAAACCTGTATTATTTTAATTCTGTCCTGGGAAAAATTCAATTATTGTTATGATTAGGATGACTGAAAGCTACAGTGAATGTAATTGCAGTGAAGATGTTTTTTGTGGCTTTTATTTATGCGTACATTTTGGCTTTTGTTGTAATAGAGTGGAGTACTTTAGGGAACACATACTTATAGGCCGTTCATGGTAAAGTGAGCACTTTTGAGGCCCTTGGTACTTTTTTATTTCAGCCATTTCTGACCAACTTTTAAAATAAATATAGCCATGTAAGTAATAAACAGAGCGTTTAGATTCCACCGCACTCAGAAATTTGCATCTAAGTCCAAAATAGGGTATATTTTTTTAAAACTATTATTCCAAATGATGTTTTCAAAAGTGCTCACTTTACCGTGAATGGCCTATAACTGGCAGTAACAACATTAGTAATCTACCTTCAAATTAAAACAGTTTTGATGACCAGCTTATTCGTCAGGTCTATTCATTAATGTGTTGTAAGTAATCCATTTGACACGTTGAATGTGAATAATAAATGGGGCTAATCCATGAACAAGTTGCTATAAATAATTAACTTTGAGGTTACGCTTACCAAGAACAAAGGAAATGTGTAACAAGAGTCTCGAACTGCGACATTGACTCTGATGCCAAACAGTAATCCCAACATATTTTTTGCTTGTATCGTGCGTTTAACTTGGATGAGACATTCTTGTTCTGTGTTTTACGCCTTTCTTTCCACCTCTAGCTCATGTATTGACATGCCCTTTCCTAATATGGCTGATGTAATTTTCACCTTTAGCTCGTGCATTCACCTCTCATGTGGCTGATGTAATTCAAATACATTGTTTCTTGACACTCTGGTTTACATGCAGTGTTGCTGTCAATCATGTATTTCTGTTTTGTGTGGGTTCCGCTACATCTGGTTTCTTGCATGCTTGGAGCCTTGTAGGTGAGGTTTTATTAATTTCATATTTTTTCAAAATACCATGCTCCAAAAATTTCTAAGCAAATTTTGATTCCAGTTGGTTTTGTCATGTTTTTTATACATATTATTCTAGACTATTTACGATATAGTGAGCACTTTGGAATGCTCTCTCATTTGGAATAATAGTCAATTAATATAGTTTATTTTAGCCTTTGATGTTAACTGCAGAGTGCAATGGAATATTCACACTGTGTTTATTACTTAAATGACAATATTTATTTTTAAAAGGTGGTTAAAGGATAAAAATTGGTTGAATGGAAAAAGTAACTTCTGCATCAAAAGTGCTCACTTTACTGTGAACAGCATATATCTGTGTATTTCATATCCTGTGGTTTCTAATATTCTTGGTTCTCATACACAAGTGTATGTGGGAGTATTGCTTTAGTAAAGAAATTGTTTTTTTGTTTAATTGTTTTCCTTTTCGTGATTTGTACTATTGTGCTTGAACAGTTATACATTTTTTAATGTTCTGGAAAGTATCTGCCTGCTGCTCCAAATAACAAGATGTGAACCACCTCTGGTTCGATTATGGATTGTGAATCGAGAATTTGTCTTGTCTCTTCGGATTACATACTTATTTTTAAGGATGATTAATGTTGATTTTATCTGAGGACATTTTCAGGTTCTATCTTTCGATTATAATTTTTTTAAGGTTCAAGTTATTTTTTTATATTAGTATGCATTTTGTTAAATCCCGAAAAGAATTTAAAATGCTTGGAAGTATATGAATGTTAAAGTAAAGTGTTGTAGTACTATATTTTCTAGTTTATCCATGCTTCAGGAATATGTTTTTCATAGATTCCTTGCGGTCTTATAAATTTCAACATTCATATTTTATTTTTCCGTTGGTTAGTGGTCTGAGGCATTTATGGCATAGTTCTCTGAATTCCTAAAATAACACTTTTTCTCGTCACTATATCTAGGAGTTTCTTTCACCAAACAAAAATACTGTTATCGGTAAAAAAATTTCAATTTAACTCTCCTTTCTCTCACAGTGAATTCACTTGTGGATATTGGGGTTTTATCATAAAATTAAAAAAATTATATGTATGAAAATATTTGATTATATATTTAGTTATTATTTCTACCAGGATATTTCTTGTAATTGAATCATTTTTGGATTTTAGGAGATCTGTGTTTCGACAGCTACTTCTATCCTTATCATCAACCGTAATAGAAAAATAAAAAGCAGTTTTTCCTGTAAACCAAAATCCTAGATGTTCACCATGCAGATTATGACACGATACAGTTTGAAGAAATGTACAGTGAAGTGATTAACCAACACAAATTCTTAAAACATTGTAAAAATAAATAAACCTTCAAAATTAATAACAGTTCACAAATTATAACATTATTATCATAGAAATTTGCTACTATATTTGTGACAGTTTGAAAGTTTTATGGTCAGAGCAAAATCAAATGTATTAGAAGGTAAATATAACCATCAGAGTGCAGTTAGTTTTAATTTTAGAAGTGTGAGACAGTTTTCAGCCAGTGCACCCTGTTAGCGACCTTCCGTAAGGAACATCAATTTTCTTACTTTTTCATGCAGTTCTCATTTGGTCACCTCGTCTTGTCTTTTGTCTGATTTTGATTGATGAATTTTTCACGTACCTTAAATAAGTCCTGCACAAATAAGTTTCATAGTAAATGTTTCAACATGAAAATAGTCTGGTTCGGTAAACATAATGTATTTGCAGGCTTTTTTAGTTCCTTCGTTATCGTTATTGTGTTGATGCTTCAGTACAGTTTAGTTGTGGTACAGGTGATCACAGGTGGGCTTGTGTGAGTACTGTACTAGACGCTGTGTGCTGCAACATGTAAAAATGTACGTCGTATAAAAGATGACACTTGTAAAGGAATGTTTACATTAGTCTGCTAGAGGTGAGAAGTGCCTGTGTAAAGTTTAATTTGGTGATACATCACATGCGCTAAAATATTTGTACTTCAGCTTGGCAGTGAGCTGTGAATGACATATTCAAGGTCACGTACAAAAGTAGTTCTTGGTCTTTCATATCTTTCTTTAATCTACACACACACACCCCCCCCCCTCCCCACCTTCACTATCATTCCTTAAACTTTTTCCATTGTATGTCTATTTGTATCGTGTTTCTCTTACATCGGAGATCTATTCCTTTTCTTATCCAGGGAGGTAATTTTTCCCTTTTACCAAACGAATTTAGTATACTAAAGGATAATGAGAGACATACTGTGTTTTCTGTAATTCTTCTTGAACTTGTAATGCAGTGCCTGAATATTTATAGAAAAATATTAGTTGTGATAAAAAATTTAAATAATTTGCATATATTAATTTAAAAATAATGGCGGTTTCTCTTATTAGATTTAATATATGTTCTGTTGATTGACTGCTATGGCATATAATTTTTATGCTGCAAATTTTAATGTGCACAGTTGTACAATAGACTGTGTGCTTACAGTGCTATGTAAAATACTGCCTGTAGTTTGGAGTGAGTAATAAGAGATTTGGGTAGCTCTTAACATCGAGGTATTGAAAGGCGACAAGTGTGAAGTGAGGTGGGTATGGAGCAGCGTGACAATGACAGGGCATAGGAAACGGGAGATCCCTGAGAGAACCTGTTGACCAGCAACAATGTTCGGCACAATTCCCACATGCAAAAATCTGGGAGCGACCTCACCGGGAATTGAACCCGGTTCGCCTATGTGTAGTTTGAAATGGAAGAGTTTAGTTGCTAATATGATGGGTTGGTTGCCTGACAATGTGTGGGAGGGACTCGTAGAGGAACTGTGTTGTGCAGGATGGCGAAACGGGCGCAGCCCCACTGGGAGCCCCAAAATCCTCTGCCCGACCACTGTTGAAGCTGTACAACAGTCTGACCCGTGCCAAGGAGGTGTTTGTACCGCAGAATGGCAACAAGGTCACGTGGTACAGCTGCGGTCCGACTGTCTATGATTCGTCGCACATGGGCCATGCCAGGTATGGGCTGTGCACTACGTAGTACCTGCTGTTTGTAACTAAGAGGCCTGTCTGTCGGGACCTGTTTTCTGTGTGGGAGGCTGAGATGCTTGCAAGAGATAAGGATTACACTGCCACATTCAATTCCACCATCACTACTACACGATCAAGTCTCTGAACTGACTTACAGTGTTCTTGTGCTGATTATACCCATTGTACTTTAAAACTTGAATCCTATCATTTAAGCGGTAACATTTTTGTAGGAAGGTTTAGTGCAATTCACTTGTGAATTTTCGTATACATCTGACATGTGTATTTTGAGATATGATGCTTTGAAAATGCAGTTTGTAGCTATGTTTGAGTTGAGAGATTGGGGCTAGTCTTAAGGCCCTTGCACAATTGAAAACTTTAACATTTGACTTTACGTTTGCTTTTGGACATTTTCTTATGGTCAATGTCAAGCAGCCATTTTGCCTAGAATCTAAGAGGTTATGTGGAGAGTGCGTTATTTTATTGTAAGGCGATTTTAATCTCGGTATATTAAACGAAGCTCATCTTAAATTAAATAAATGGCAAATGAATATAATGTGAAGAGGAAAAATATAAATTGACATATTTCAATAGAAGTAAACAAATGGGTTTTTTGTTTTGAAATAAACTTTTAATATAAATTTTAAGCCTATTTTTAAAAAAGTACGTAAAATACGTTCCTTGATAATATTATAATTATTTACATAACAAGATACACATTTTTATCAAGCTCACAGAACCGATTTTCAATTGTCTGAACTCTGACTTTACAATATTGTATTGTGTATTGGCGGTTTCGTCAGAGGAAAGAAAATGTAAAGTCAATTGCTAAAGTTTTCGATTGTTTAAGAAGCTTTAGCATATGGAGTCTTCAGAGCATATGAGTATGGAGCAGTGTCAGAATGCACAAGGGTGGGGGGGGGGAATAGGAGGACCCCGGAAAACCCTCCGATCTGCGGCATTGTCCAGCGCAATTCCCACATGCAAAAATCTGAGAGCGACCCCCGCCTGGAATCGAACCCAATTCGCCTGGGTTGGAGGTTAGTAGTCCGACCGCTGCACCGTGGTATCAGCCGTGTTGGCGTTCTCCGAACTGGTGTTACCGGCATCTGTGATCTTGAAAGTACTCGACATGAAATCTGTTCTTTTCATAGATCAGCATGTCGGATGCACATTCAATAAGTGTTTCTTTACTGCAATTCAGGTCGAGTCAGGGTTGGCAGACCCCATAAATATCCTTTGTTGAAGTAACTGGTCAATAGCATTTCACTGGATACTTTTTAAAAATGCAGTAAATACATACCTGTGATAAAATGGTTTGTGACCAGATACTTTTGTTCGACTTTTCAGCCAAAGCAAGTATTTTTAGATGTATATGGCAAATGGCTTTGTATAATTCACCTTGGTAATGTGGCACTTTTGTAATGGTTGATCTTCATTCTGTTTTCCACCATCACTTTGAATTGCTTCTTTTTTTGTTTGTAATTTGTGTATTGAAACATTTAGCTAATGCATTATATCTGTTATAATTGTAATTCTTTTATTAGTATTTCTATTAATATAATCACGTATATTTTATAAAAATCTTGATTTCCATTTTGAAAACCTGTATTTGCATTAGTCTAAATACTGTATTTACACTAATTTTTCTCCCTGCATTTTGTCTACTATTTATTGAACGTTAAATACTCTTATCATAAATGAGGAATCAGTTTATTTCTGTGTTTTACACTTAAATATTTCATGTTTGAAACTGGATAAATCACAAGACCCTGGCTTTGTGTAAGACAATGTGTTTGGGTTGTGAGTAAAATATAATGGTTTGCAGTTATGGGAAAATTTATAGCTTTCCAGATTTCTTTACCAAGCGAGATGGTGTAGTGTTAAACCACCGGACTCGCATTTTGGGAAGACACTAGTTCAAATCCTGGTCCAGCCATTGGTTTCAGTTTTCCTTAATTTTCCTAAATTAATACAGGCAAATGCTGTGATGTTTTCTTACTTCAGACTTGCTGATCCCTTCAACAATTTTGGTTTGTCTCTATTGACCCGTCTGTCGAGATGTTAATCCTTGCCTACATGCGTACTTTAATTTACTGTAGACTGCATAGGGCATAAATTAATACCAAAATTGATAAGTATGCTAGTTTTAGGAAGCCAATTATGAAAAAACCAAACAATGGTTATCCTAGATAGTGCAAATTATGTTAACTGAATATATTACTTCGGCAAAATATTTTCTTGCAAAGCTATAAAAATGTTTAACTAGGATTTACATTTCATGATTTTTCTAAAGTGTCTTCCAAGATGTTGTAGGTGTCAAATGTGTATCGTATTGCTTTATGTCCCATGGATTGTGAAGGTTTCCTTGCAGAATTTTTTAATGCTGTCTTTTTTTCAGGTCGTATATATCATTCGACATCCTGCGCAGAGTCCTTTCGGACTACTTCCGGTATGACGTGATGTACGTTATGAACATCACAGACATAGATGACAAGATCATCAAGCGCGCCCGTCAAAACCACCTGTACGAGCTGTACCTGCAGGAGGGCCGCAGCCTCCTGGAGAGTCTGGACGATGCCAGAAAGGTGCTTGACTTGTTCACGCAGACAGTGAGGAAGACGACCGACCCTGACAAGAAGGACATGATAGAGAAGTTGCTGGCGCGGATGACGGCTGCTGTGGAGAGGCTGGAGGAGGCAGTGAGGTCGGGGGATGACTCCCGTACTCAGGCCGCGCAGAAGGTGTGTGCTTTACCCACATTGATGGGTCCAAAAAGCGACTAATGTGGTTGGGCCTCCCCTCTCCAACCTTCTCACCATTTGGAGCTTGATTGTACGCTGGGTAAAACTGAGATTATTCATGGAACCAAGTGCAATTTTAATCATTCAAGTACTGTTGCGAACAAAATAGTGGGCCTTAAAAAATTATTAATCTGGATCGCAGCCAGATAAGAGAATTTTTCATATTTTTGTGGGCGTATGGACTATTACAGAGTGGGGCTCAAGTGGACAGCATTTAGCAGTCACCAAAGTTTTGCTGATCCCAGGCAGGGAACTTCTATTAGGACGGTGTTGACATATCCTGGGTTGCCAAGCTTTCGTAGCATCCCCATTTTGGCAGCCAGCTGGGTGCATTGGAATTTTTGGTATCTAGAGCAGTAAGCTGCTATTGACTCGCTTGCCTTGGTGGTATGCAAGCATTGGCCGCTCGCAGCAAGAGCATACCTCCTGGTATCAGGGTTCCATTGAAATCATGCATTCTTCATGGAAAGTTCTGGTGGACCCAGTAGTTGACATCTAGATGTAGATATGTTTTATAAGAGAGTTGATGGCTTGTGCCAGGTTTCATTAGTTGATTGATGATTGATATGGACTGCCTGGTGTTGGCGCTGTCTGGAGATGCCAGAGTGGAGTTAAGGGGTTGCCACATCACAAATAAAATGTAAGTTACTTTCCAGCTTTTGGTTCCGTAATTGAGAGAATGGCCTCTGAGCAAATTAAAAAATTAATTTTCTGCTGGGGAGTGAAGGAACGTAAAACAAACATTTTTCCGAACATAGTGACAGATAGGTAATACAGTTTTTTATTTCTTGCATTTTTAGTCACTTTTTGTTAAGCATTTTGACATGATTTTTTAAATTATTATAAACTTTTATTTATAAAATAATTTTTATACAAACTTGTAAATTTTTAAAATTTTAAAATAATTAAATCAGAAATCTTGCTTGCTCTATCATGTAATTAAGTCTGGTGAAAATACACATACACTTAGTATAATACAATACATGCAATTATAATCATAAACACGTGAGGATGGGCGAAAAAAGTTTGATTTCCTTAGGTTTTAATGAATGTGTGTGTGTGTCATATATCTGTGTGTGTATAAACTAGAAGTTCTGCCTTTGGAAGGAAGACAATGCTGTGCAAATTTCTACATTGTTATTGTCCATTTTGTTACAGGCACTGCTGGTAGAATCTCGTGACCCTCTCTCTGAGTGGTTGGACCAAAAGTACGGAGCGACCATCAATGACAATATGATATTCTGTCAGCTGCCAAAGTACTGGGAGGCTGACTTCCACAAGGATATGGATGCTTTAAATGTAAGCAGCTCGTGCTTGGAACTAAATACAGTGAAACAGCTTATTTACACTTTTCAGGGCCGTGGTGGTGTAGTGGTTAGACGACTTGCCTCCCACCAAGGCAAACTGGGTTGGATTCCCAGTGGAGTCACTTCTAGATTTTCATACGTGGAATCATGCCAGATGATGCTGCTTCTGGTCAGCTGGTTTTCTCTGGGATCTCCCATTTCCCCCTCTCTTGCATTCCAGTACCGCTCCATATTTGCACCTAACTTCATCGTCAGCTCTCAAGACCACTGTGTTAAGATCCACAGAGATCTGTTCACTCACTCTTTCTCTCCTCTCCGCCTTATCTGCATTTCTTTCTTTCATTTCGTATTTTTGTGTCTCATTTTTCTTTGTTTTTTTGGTTTTTCATCTCATTTTTTCTTTCTCTCTTTTTCTATTTATATTTTTTCTCTCCCTCTTTTTTCGTACTTATATTGTAGTATCTTACTAATTTTCGCGTTCAAGTTTCTGTTATAAATGAGTTGGTGTGACTTTCATTGAAATGTATGAAAATTTTCTACATTATAATTTTGAAACACAGCTTCTATTCTTTACTACAGTCCGAAGTTAAAACATAGATTTCTTAATTTTACACTTTACTGAATGAATGTTGTGAAAGTTTCTTCTGTTCCTTTAACATGTTATACATGTAAGTACACTCAATTCTGTACATTGTCAGTTGGCTTTGCTACATTCTGTTATATTATTTGTTGTTGCAGGTACTGCGGCCTGATGTTCTTACAAGAGTCAGCGAGTACATCCCAGAAATCATAGTTTACATACAGCAGATAGTAGAGAAAGGTCTTGCCTATGAGGCCAATGGTTCAGTTTACTTCGATGTTTATGCCTTTGATTCGAGAGATGGCCATCACTATGCCAAGCTGGTTCCAGAAGCTTATGGTGATACAAAGTGCCTACAAGATGGAGAAGGTACATTTGGGGAATTAAACGGGAAGGGGGAATCTAGGCACCAATATTGAGTTCTGTTTGAAAGGTGACTACATGTGTGATAATTTTCATTGTACCTGTGAATTTATGTCTTCTCCCTCTTTGTCACCCTCTTTTTATTTCAATTTTTCCTTCATCCCATTTTCCCCCTTACCCCTCTTTCTCTCCTCCCCTCTCTCCCCTTCTTTCTCTCCCTCTCTTTCTCCCTATTACCCCTCATACCCCTCTTTCCCTACCTCATTCTCCCTACCCCTCTCTCTCCTACCCATCTCTCTCCTACCCCTCTCTCTCCCTTCTACCCCTCTCTCCCTTCTACCCCTCTCTCTCCCTTCTACCCCTCGCTCTCCCTTCTTCACCTCTCTCTCCCTTCTTCACCTCGCCCTCCTGCTCTTCCCACCTTACCCTCCTGCTCTTCCCACCTTACCTTCTTCCTCCTTCGTCTCTCCTCCTGCCTTCCTTCCCCCATCTACCCCTCTTTTTCTCTTTCCCTATTTCTCTCTTTAATTCCCCTTTTCTCTTCCCCTTCCTTTCTCTTCCTCTTTAATTACCTCCCCCATATTTATTCTCCCTTCCTCACTCATTTCTTTCCCTCCCACTAATATCTTCCCTTCTCCTCACTCATCTGTTTGTACCTTTCCCTCCATGCATCTGTTTACACCTCTTTCCCTCCTCCCTCATTCTTCTGTTTTCCCCTCTTTCAAACCACTCATCCATTTTCCGCTCTTTCATCCCATTCTTCCATTTTCTTCTCGTCCCCCTCCTCTTTATCTCTTTATTTTTCAAGGAGTTTTTGTGTTTGTGTGCAAATTCAAAAAAGAAACTACATATTACGTGGGAAGCCAAAGTTTCAGAATGGTTATGAAGTCACAGTGTAGAGGAAGTAACTTGTCCAAGTCATATGCAGTTAATACAATACAACCTTGATTTGTGAATGCAGTAATTTTTCTAAATTTTTTTCGGGAACAGTCAAAACTTGTGAATATTATAACATAAAATAATAATGGTATAAGAAATCACAGGGAAAATTTATAATTACGTTAGAAAAAGTAGACAGAATGTACAAGTACTCACAGGTCAGTACTCGTAGGCACACACACACATGCAAAAAAATTAAGACGAACACATTTTCCACGTGAATGCCTAGTCACACATCATTTTACTATCTAGACCAGCTTCATCAGGTGGCATTCAGTGGCACACTGTAGTCTGGCAAACAGTGAACCTAGTGGACAGGAGGCAAACTAGGGTAAGGCGGGAAATTTTGAATGTGGCAGAGAGGTTACCTTATGTTTAAGCCAGGTGTCTCTCTGTATGTGGTGATGTATTGGTGGACCAGTTCCTAGCACCGCAGTTTTGCACCAATATTAGTAGGTTAGGGTCCTCAACCACTCTGGTTGTGTAACAGGAGTCAAAGATCTGCGTGTGCTGCAGCTGGCTTCTCCTGCAAATTTACTGGAACAAAACTTTCTGAGCCACCAACCAACTCAGCTGGATGGGTTTTATAGATATCTTCATGATGATGATGCACAATGCTATTAAATTTGATTTATTACTGTATATGCCTGTATGTTTTTGACAACACACATTGAAGTACGTGATAAAATTTTAACATTTTCATTAAGTGTTTAATAGAGTTTGGCTGTCATCATAATATACACTTTCATGTCCTGAAACAAGCAGTCACATTCACATAACTCTAATTCTAATCCAGACAAGTATACGTGAAGTTAAATAATTTTGAATATAGCCTCTATTATGTTATAGTTAGCTGTATACAATGATCCTCGTGTTTTGCAGGAGATCTGTGCATCTCTGCAGAGCGCCTGAGTGAGAAACGGTCTCCCAACGACTTTGCTCTATGGAAGTGCTCGAAGCAGGGAGAACCATGGTGGGATTCTCCTTGGGGTCGTGGCAGGCCTGGTTGGCACATTGAGTGCTCGGTCATGGCTTCTGCAATATGCGGTAGTTCCTTGGACATCCATACTGGTGGCATTGACCTGAAGTTCCCCCATCACGACAACGAGTTAGCACAAGCTGAGGTACATATATGCAGTTTGATTTCAGTTTTAAGAACTATTACTTACAAGAAGTTGCAGATACAGTGAAATATTGTTACTGAAAAGTAGTTTATTACTCAACAAGTATTTAATATTATTTCATCTACCAGGGATTTTGAATACGTATTTTAAAATGACAAATACTTTGTAATGAGATTTCTCTGAGGTTGGTGTGTATCATAAGGAGAAATAATGTATATATTGTATTGCAATCTGTGTGTGGGCAATCATTCTAAGAAGTCAAGAAATACAAATATTTTAAAATTGCTGTGTTGTATCATGTAGTACTTGAAATATTTTACTATCATGAGTTGTGCGAGAATAGTTATTGCCATGCATACATACAAACAAAATAATTTGAGTACAGTATGTGTGCTGTTCATGTGTAGTGAGTGTCTCAGAATTTAGGGTTTGGAGTATGCATGGTATTGTGGGTGTATTATTAGTTTTACTGCATCTCCTACTTTGGATTTAAAATGTTATATCAACCAACATTATGTTCCATAAAAACATTGCCTTTTTCGAAAATGTGGTTTTCACTCGTCATTGTCCCTATAGCTTTCCATCATTCATTGTGTGGGGATGTTCGCTGCTCCTCTTACTGTAACCGGGGCCATGGTGGCTGAGCGATTAGCACACACTCCTCCCACCAAGGCGAACCGGATTTTCCAATCGTGCCGAATGATGCCGTTGGTCAGCGTTTTTTTCTCTGGAATCTCCCGTTTCCCGCACCCCTTCATTCCGGCACTGCTCCATATTAACTTCAATCACCCTCTTCGTCTCTCAAGTCCTCATTGTTAAAGAGTCGCCCAAATCTCTTCACTCACTCTTATTGTTACCAGGGGATAAGTGGAGACATATGGTGTGTTACAGGCATATTTCGACAATGATCACTGGGTGAGGTACTTCCTGCACTCCGGTCATCTCACCATCGCTGGCTGCAAGATGTCCAAGTCGCTGAAGAACTTCGTGACCATCAAAGACGCCCTGAAGAAGCACACAGCACGGCAGCTGCGACTAGCCTTCTTGCTGCACTGTTGGAAGGAGACCCTCGACTACAGCAACAACACCATGGAGATGGCTGTGCAGTATGAGAGGATGCTAAATGTGTGTGGCTAGGGTACCTAATGCATTTCCTATAAGGGTGCCTATGCAGTAGGTGACCAGGTTGCTATGACCACTGAGAAAGCCGACAATGTATGGGACAGTGGTCATTATGTCCAGCTGGTCGAAGCGACCTGTGACTTGTCGCTGTATTTTCTGATCGCTGAGACCACGGGTCACACAGCCCGGTCATCTAGTGTGCAGGCACCCTGTATTTTGTGGCAAGTAGAATAAAATATTAATTGTAAGTGTTATAAAATTGTCAGAGCAAGCTAGCACAATGGTAAATCACTAGACTCACATTCTGTAAGAAACTGATTTCATTCCTAGTCCATGGTAATTCCTTCCCAATTTTTTGCTTCTCTGATAGTGATGGAATGATTCGATTATCGGTTCCTCGATTCCACGAATTCTTGCCTGACTTGGAAATTATGAGTTCCGATTTTTTTGCATTTAAAAATTTGATTCTATTCTGTAAAATTTTCTTACTGGGTAGCATATTCTGCAAACCTGGTGTTGCTTGTAAACGTAATGCAAATAACTTTTGTATGTTTGCAGTCATGTTTAATCAGGCTTAATCAGAGGTACAATTTTGTGATAAATCGTGATAAAACGAAATTACACCAAAGTACAGGTTAAAACACAAAATAACACGAAATACAGATATTTCACGAAATTAGCGTTCTCCGCAAGAAATGAACTCTTCTCCTGTACACTAATTTACTTGGGTACTATATAAATAAAAAATCTTATGTTGTGCGAGTTCTAGGCATTGAGAAATACTCTAAGATTAAAAAAAAAAAATTGTGTTCATCTCGAGACAATTTTTAAATCTTGGAATTCATAGTTCTACATGCAACACACACACACGTAATTACGTTAACTTTTTTTCTTTCATAACAAAATGTAAACAAACACACGTGCCCGGATATGCTACTAGGCACGATGGTCAGGGATTTTGTCTGCTAGACCAAAAGCGAGGTGGCCTGGATTAAATAGATGACGAGAGGTATTGGTTAGTACGTAATTACTATTGCTTCTTGGGTGCTGTGTGTGTAGTGGGTTTTACCCAGACGTAGCGAGCTTGGCCTACGCTGAACTGGCAATTCCACAGGTGAGCTTCGTTTGTCCAGAAGTGGTCGTTATCCCAGCCGAATCCTGTAGCAGTGCCCGTTATCCCAGCCGAATCCTGTAGCAGTGCCCGTTAACTGTCCTTTTACCACGGGATGGCACGAGGGATGAATTTGTATGCACGGAGATACAAATAATATAGTTACCGGAGCAGTCGATACTGACTCGTGCGGTGCGGTCCCGTTCCGCCTGTTGCTCCAGAGCGGGTCGAGGAAGTGCACTCAACTGTCTGGCGGCAAGGAATGCTGCATTTCGTTCCCTACGTTTACTGCCGTGCCTACTGTCGTAAGGCATCGAGTGTCTGCTTACAATATGCTAGGTACACCTTGACATGAACAGACTAAACACAGTTTATAGTGTCAGTCCGGTTTTGGCGTGCTGACCAGGCTCTGTTAAGTCACCACTGATCCCCCACGCATGCGAGCTGATCAGAGATGGGGAGCTGTTTGGGTCACCAATGGCGCCACTGGATGTGTGTTCACACAGAGATGGAGGGCAGGTCTCAATCTACAGATATCTCAGCACTAACAATGCTGTGGAATAAAGTAATAACTCGAGACTCTCTCTTCTTTCTGGTTGAAGGTGTTGCTAGTGGTTGTGGCTCCTCTGTTCCTCTCCGCCAGCACTAGTACAGTACTGTGGCAGTTGGAAAGCAACAGGTGGCCGTCATGTGTGTGTAGAAAATATGACAGGCCCTGAGGGGCACTCGCTGTTGAAGTTAAATCGGTTATATCAATTATCCGGTTCTTGTCAATGGTGTACTTAGCAACCTGTGTATAGTAGGCAAACAGATACACTCTCAGAAATAATAGTGGTAAGGTAGGAAACAAAAGTATGTTTATTGATGGTTCAATAAACATGCGACGCGTGCCGCCTCCTACCAGGCAATTGAGTGCTGAAGGTTACTACACTAGCCAGGTGTAGGCGACCTGGTTCTAATGGAAAAGCGGGAAAGAAATATCTAAACAAGAAAAGATATAATACTTCTAAACTGGTCTAAGAAAGGTGTCTTGGGGAGACAAAGTGAAATTTACGTCTTAGTGAGCGTGTTCGCTGGTTGACATTCGTCGATGGTGAAATAGCCCCAGGGGGGCGTGCTCAAAGCTTCGAAGTTCTCTAGATGTTCCAGCACTGAGCAGTGCTGTGAGAAGTCACGAGAGAAGAACAAGAATGACTGTCGAGCGGCAGCATCCTGACTCATAAAGTGGAAGCTTGTAGGCTGCCGGTGCAGGGGAGGTGTGACGTCCTCCTGCCCTGGTTGGCATGGGAAAACTCTGGTCAGCGTTTCTGCTTCGTGCCTCATCGGTGGCGTTCGGCCTTGCCCGATGTCTGGACAGTTTGTTGGCTCTCAGCCCGTGGCGGGGGGGTGGGACCTGCCTACCGTGTTGCGTATCCTCCAGGTGAGGATATACGCTTATAGATTCCTGCTGCCTGTAGGGTAGGCAACATGTCACTCGCGTCTAGTGGTGGAAGAGGTACTCTTGGTAATGAGTTGTAATCGTATTAGATTAGATGTATAGGCGGCATGCGTCAATACATATGTACGACTTGCCTTATTGTTTAACGTATATCCTTGAAATTATATTGTTTTGGGAAATGTGCAGTAGTCTTGAAATCACACAATGTTGACATGTTCGTTTTACATAGCAGGGCCATTTCTGTATGACAAAACTATAAATTTCTTCCACAGAGTACTGGACGAAATAGTTAATGCCGCTAAATTTGCTAATTCAACTAAGAAAAATTATTTTCTCTTGCTCTCATTATTGTAGTCCCCGCTGTAAGTTGTGTTAAATGTAGAACTGTACAACTGTATACAAAATGTTGCAATGTATTTAACATTAGTTGATAATTGAATCGAGTCCAGAATCTAGAATCAAAACAAAAATTTTGGAATCAAATTGAGAATCTGAATTAACAAAAACCTTAAATCGTCCCATCATAATTCTCTGAACAACACAGTTGTTCTCTAATAACTTTGCCATTTGCAAGAAATTACACACTACTTATCTACTGACCTCTCTACTGAAAAATGTAGTTTTTTTATTTATAGTTTTAAGAACTAAGCCGCAGAGGGTAGTAATGTAATATGCCATCAACTTCAGTAGATATTTCAACATGAATAAAATTTGACTTGAATTCATACAGTAGTGGAACCCTTTTATTTCACCCTCTCATTTTACATTTTAACTTTCCTGCTGTTTACATACATTTTTTTTTTGTCCCTATGTGTGTGTTTACAGCATACGTTTTCCTCTTTTTACACTTTCCCTTGAAAAGTGTGAGCGAAATAAGGATTCCACAAAGAAAACCGAATTCTTGTAGTATCACTTCTGGAATGGGAGTGAAAGTGTAGTTGCATTCATTACATATATTTGCTGTTATCTGTAAAATTTATTTTTATAAATATGTTACGTAGCTTTACATAAAGTATATGAATATTCAGGACAGTTGGAAATTTCATTTGAAGTTTAATTATTTCGTCAGAAGATTTTAACAAATAGTGTTCCATAAAGACTTGCAAAAAAAAGTTTTTTAAATTTTGTCTGGAAAATGTGTTCATATGGTTACATTCTTTCCAAAATGAACTTGAGCCAAATATTGTTATTTACTATAAGCAATGTTGTTGTGAAATAATTTTGTGGCAATGTTCCAGCAAGATTTAACTGCTAACTGTTGTCTTTGCACATATGCATACATTCTCGTATATTTACTTACTTGCAAAAGATGTAGTTTCTTGGAATTGTATGCAGCCTTTGAGCCGCAGTGTCTGATTGATGTAATTTTGTTCCAGGAATTCTTTCTTACCATAAAGGATCTTACTAGGGGAAAAATAGGAGAGACGAAGATAGAATATTTAAAAAAATGGAGCAAAGATGATGAAAAGCTGTCAAATGTATTCTACTTGAACAAGAGTACTATCCACGAAGCACTTTGTGGTAAGATTTATGTATATTTGTTGAGTTTGTGTTTATTACACTTACGTTATTGTGCAAGCAGAGAAATATTCTATGTATGTATGTATGCGTTGCTGCTTGTTATAAGCCAGTCATGGTTACTTCAAACGCTTTGAATCAGACCTTTGAAAAACAGAGTGTCTACTGGTCATGAATGTCCTGAAAAAGCCACAATTTCAAGGGGGTAATTACAAGTCACTAAAACAAATCAGTGTAGTTTACAAAACCACAAATTTCAATACTATTGCTTTATGGAGGTGCCAGTTTTCTTACTGGGTAGCATATTCTGCAAACCTGGTGTTGCTTGTAAACGTAATGCAAATAACTTTTGTATGTTTGCAGTCATGTTTAATCAGGCTTAATCAGAGGTACAATTTTGTGATAAATCGTGATAAAACGAAATTACACCAAAGTACAGGTTAAAACACAAAATAACACGAAATACAGATATTTCACGAAATTAGCGTTCTCCGCAAGAAATGAACTCTTCTCCTGTACACTAATTTACTTGGGTACTATATAAATAAAAAATCTTATGTTGTGCGAGTTCTAGGCATTGAGAAATACTCTAAGATTAAAAAAAAAAAAATTGTGTTCATCTCGAGACAATTTTTAAATCTTGGAATTCATAGTTCTACATGCAACACACACACACGTAATTACGTTAACTTTTTTTCTTTCATAACAAAATGTAAACAAACACACGTGCCCGGATATGCTACTAGGCACGATGGTCAGGGATTTTGTCTGCTAGACCAAAAGCGAGGTGGCCTGGATTAAATAGATGACGAGAGGTATTGGTTAGTACGTAATTACTATTGCTTCTTGGGTGCTGTGTGTGTAGTGGGTTTTACCCAGACGTAGCGAGCTTGGCCTACGCTGAACTGGCAATTCCACAGGTGAGCTTCGTTTGTCCAGAAGTGGTCGTTATCCCAGCCGAATCCTGTAGCAGTGCCCGTTATCCCAGCCGAATCCTGTAGCAGTGCCCGTTAACTGTCCTTTTACCACGGGATGGCACGAGGGATGAATTTGTATGCACGGAGATACAAATAATATAGTTACCGGAGCAGTCGATACTGACTCGTGCGGTGCGGTCCCGTTCCGCCTGTTGCTCCAGAGCGGGTCGAGGAAGTGCACTCAACTGTCTGGCGGCAAGGAATGCTGCATTTCGTTCCCTACGTTTACTGCCGTGCCTACTGTCGTAAGGCATCGAGTGTCTGCTTACAATATGCTAGGTACACCTTGACATGAACAGACTAAACACAGTTTATAGTGTCAGTCCGGTTTTGGCGTGCTGACCAGGCTCTGTTAAGTCACCACTGATCCCCCACGCATGCGAGCTGATCAGAGATGGGGAGCTGTTTGGGTCACCAATGGCGCCACTGGATGTGTGTTCACACAGAGATGGAGGGCAGGTCTCAAGCTACAGATATCTCAGCACTAACAATGCTGTGGAATAAAGTAATAACTCGAGACTCTCTCTTCTTTCTGGTTGAAGGTGTTGCTAGTGGTTGTGGCTCCTCTGTTCCTCTCCGCCAGCACTAGTACAGTACACTAGCACTAGTACACAAATTTCAATACTATTGCTTTATGGAGGTGCCAGTTTTCTTTGCAGAAAATAATAATAATAATTCCAAAACGAACGTATTTTCCTAATTATGTGTGGAAAGAGACGTGATTGTGCACTCTAATGAAGTAGATGATGTAGGGGTGCGGGATACTTAAAAGTTTGCTCATAGTGGAGTAAAATTTGAGACAATGTGACCAACCTATACGTAACCTTCTGGTGAAGAGAATCCGCACATAAATTCCTGTTGCCTGGTAGAGAAGGCGGCCGAGAATTCATATGGAAAATACTCTCTCCCCTTCTGTAGTGGTGGAAGTAGGAACATTTGGCGGTGAATCGTAATAGTTAATTAGTACGTTAAGCGGCATGCATCAAGATAATGAATACGTTCGTGGCAAATTTGAACCCTTGTAAACTTATTATTTACTCCCCTGACATTTTTTTAATCAATGTAAGTGTAATTTGGTTCAGTGCAATTTGTGGCTCATTAGAAACAAATCAACAGCTTGGGATTACACGAGTGGGCCGAACCGTCTCTGGATTCCTGGCACATGAATAAGGCTATAGTCTGAACAAGACCGAGAATTCCTAAGAGGTGTCCGGTGCACCCGAACCTCTTGGAGAAACGTTTCGATCTATTCAATCCCTCACGCGCTCATTACCTCGGTACATCTGAAGAAGATGGAACCCAGGAGGGCTTGAACACCGCTGATAGGGTGCAAGCATGCCGTCGTAATTATTAGTAATTGTTGTGAGCCTATTAAAATAGTTGTTTCTATTCTTGCTGTATAATATTTCAAATGGACAAGAAAAAGGTGGGCTAAGATGTCTAGCCCGATGGGCATTATAACTTGAACTAAATCAGCCTGCAGTTGTTACAACCCCCAACCACCATATACTCAGCCAATAGAGAAAGGTTTAACCCGGCCAAGGAATTACCACCCATTAAGGATGACTGTATTTCATACTTGGATTCCTTGCTAGGGACTTGTTGGTCATGGACAGCCCTAGAACACCTCAGTTGTTTAATACACGCTGAACCTAAGCCAGAAGTGAAACCCTTGCCACAACCGTGCCCTGTTAGTAGCACACCCTCAACAATATTTTAGTTGCATACCACCTGCGGGAAGGTGTTTTCAATATTGTTATTCCCCCAAAGCCTGTACCCACATGTAAGGCAGTGACAGCCTTGATGAATTTTTCCCCATGCAAAAACCTACCTGGCCAACCCCATACAAACGCCCCGGTACCGTAAGGGAAACTGAATAGGAGCTACCAAGGGCAGCATTGGTTCGCCCCATCTCATTACTTAAAACATCCACATTTTATTTATTTTAGTTTTATTAGTGATTGCTGGCATCACAACCTTTATGGTGAGTAAAGGCAAGCTCCCTGGGAGGGAAGCCTTTACGATCAAACTCACCTAACCATGAGTTTGATTCTCCTGCACCATTACTCAACCCTTCGTCCAGCCAGTGTTCCACCAGATCTCCCAACGTGGGCAGATCTCCGACCCGCCAGGCAAAACACCACTCAGATATTATTGCACTGCGGAAGGGTAACTCGGTCAACCCCGGAGGGAATCAGCACTCTAGTCTGTCTAGATTAGCCCACCATAGATTGCGTACCCTAACTGACCACACTGCTGTATCGAGTAAGTTAGAGAGCGAGTGCGATAGTTGACAAACACACTGTGCTTGTGAATGGTTTACTTCTCCACTCGGTCACAAACAATAAGTATCACATGTTATGTTGTAAATGTGTGTTGTGTTGCAGATAGTATTGACACTCGTCGCGTGCTAGAAATTATCCGGGAGCTTGTCTGCTCTGTGAACATCTACTTGCGGGACAAGAGACAGGCGTCGCAGGAAGGAAACTGCTTTTTGTTGCGGGAAATCGCTTCATACATTACGTGGATCCTGCAAGTGTTTGGTGCTGTCCCTAAACAGGAGTGTGTTGGGTTCCCTGTCTCTAATGCCCAAGAAGCCACAAATGTAAGAATAAAATTAGTGTTTTGATGTTTTAGAGTGAGGTAGTCATCCCGACTTAAATTGGTGGTGATGCCTCTGTCATAACATATTAATCTAAATGTAAGATGATATATTCCAATTTTTTCTAAGTATAGTGAGGTTAATATTCTTGCTTGAGTAATAGGAAATAATGATAAATGATATGTCCAAACAATCTGTGGTGGAATTAATTTTTCTTGTGAATCAGTCACCGTACAGTATTTTGTCAACACAGATGCATTTTCAATCAAACTTTGAGGTGTTGATAATGTTTTTGTGATTTTTCAGGTGGAAGAAGTGGTGTTGCCCTACCTGACAATCCTATCAGAGTTTAGAGACAGTGTTCGGAACCAAGCCAGGCAACTGAAAGCCACTGACATCTTGAAAGAGTGTGATAGACTTCGTGATGATGTTTTACCTACTGTTGGTGTCCGTCTGGAAGATCTGGAAGGTATGTTCATGCTTCACGACCGGTTGTGTGGCATTACTGCTTCTTGGATGGAAAAATAAGTTTAGACACTTTTACGTATTCTCATTAGAACCCATATTTAAGTTCTTTGCCAGTTTTAGTAATATACAGAGGGATATTTTGAAAAAAAATCTAAAGAATTTCGAGTGAATAAATATTTTTAAATTACTGTTGTTTAATTTTTAACTCTTAAAAACTTATGTGCCTTGTTGCGCATAAAATATTCATACTATTTCATAGTGGCAGATCCTCATCAGTGGTGGAATTTGTGTGCACATTTTGAAATTTTGAGTTTTCCTTTATTTCAAAGTACATATGATTTTAACATCACAAATACAAAATTTTCTGTCATTTAACATTATGTAGATTATTTTAAAGAAATTGTTTATTGAATTGTAGCAAAAGTCTTTCAATATTTTGTAATATTAATTCTAACAGTGGGACCATATTGTCTTGTTACGAAGAGTATGCATCATTAATCTTATGATACATGCTGCTAGTTGCCATGCATTGTAATGCTCGTTTGCATAACAGGTAGACCATCTGCAGTGAAGATGGTTGATACGGAGACGTTACTGCGAGAGAGAGATGCCAAGCGCAAGGCAGAAGCTGAGAAAGCTGCGGAGAAGGAGCGCAAGAAGGTGGAGCTGCAGGCGGCACAAGCACTGCGCGACGCCCAGAGGAAAATCAAGCCAGAAGACTTGTTCCGCTTCGAGACCGACAAGTACTCCAGGTTTGATGACAAGGTACTGTGTGCCTGTGTACCTTATGCAGAGTATAGTGGGTTCTCAAAAATTCATTTCTCGGTGGACCTAGAAAGGAAAACATTGTTTTTCTCTACTGTTCTATTGTCGACCATGCTATGCATAATCCCTTGGTTTCAGTTGTTAACCATCGCTTGCCAAGCCCTTTGTGAACCCTCATGATACTAAGGTAACCTGCAACCGATAGTTTCCAATAATAATGATGCAGTTAAAATAGCATATCTTGTGTATATGACCTTATACCAAATTAAAATTGAAAATAAGCCACTAGGTTACTAAAAATATATATAAAGGACTGGAATCCAAGTACTCACAGTCTAGTACTTGTTGATAGGCTCACACACAAAGTAGGACGCTGCAGTATGGTGGAAGGGCACTGTTAGTAGTAAACCTAGCGGTCGGATGGTGAACTAGGGTGGGGCGGGAAAAACGACAAATTGCAGGTATAGTAAGGAGCTGTGATCATCATATATTGAGGCCTGGTGGCTGCCTGAATTTAGTTATAAATTGGTGAGTTAATTCCCATTGTCGCGATCAGCAACCACGTGAAAAAACGGTCTCGTTCTACTTTGTGTGTGTACCTATTGACAAGTACTAGACTGTGAGAACTTGGATTCCTGTCCTTTTTATATATATATATATATATATATATACACACACACACACACACACATATAATACCAAATTAAGTTTACAGTAACATCGCAGATTGTTCGTTACAGTGTCTGAGATTCTGGAATTTATTTTCATTGTCGCCAACCTTTGAGTGCAATATTCACATAAGAAGAGTAAGAATAAAAGATGCTTTCTCATTGTCACCAACCTACGAGTGCAGTAAACATGTAAGAAGTGTGTTCAATAGAACGGGAAAATTGCTGAGTGATGTAAACAGTTTTGTCGATAGTACCAGTTCTCAAATAACTGCTTTGTTTTGCATTTCCATAGTCTTCAAAATTATTGATGGGCGCAATCATTGGTGATTGTACCATCTGTTTTGAATGGGCATTACAGGAAAACAAAAAATCCGTGATTGTTGAATGCAGTCGGCAATTAGCATTCTTTATATGTGGGTTTTTATGGAACCATAATAAATAAACGTAATACATAATAACAAAATACGTAACAGGAATGAATAATTGAGAATCCACTGTTAATTTATTCCATTTCATATAAGTGGTCTCAAATTTGACCGTTCTAAAAAAGTAGTGCCAGTGGCATCTGGGTGGCTATGTATCCTTCCGCCACAGCGGAACTGTCATTGATGGTGACTGTTTGCAAACAAACACCATTTGACTGCCTGTTTTTGTAAACAAACAACACTCGACTGCCTGTTTTTGTAAACAAACTGCATGTGCCTCCTCCCAAATGACTTTTAGAAGCTGTGAAAGGCTGTTCAAACAGTTGCAGGTTGGCAACCTCTCTCTCTTTTATTTTTTTAAGGGGGGAGAGGATGGCTGACAGCCCATGTAATAAGTCTATAAATTGATAATTTTTTTACTTTGCAAGAAATTTGTAACCAGGCTGCATGAAAATTTAATTGTATTTTGACTGTCAACTTAATAAAAGATATTTTACTGTTTTTGAATACACTCTAATGACAACTAATCTTGTCACACTTCTGAAGTAAGTTTTTGTAAACATCAAAATTTAGTATGGTTTCCACAAACACCAAATACCAAGGTCCCCCCAGGAATGCAAGTATTGCAGACCTACATACAAAATACTTTAATAACTTTTCTCAAATACCTACTTGTTCAGATTGTCATGCTGCAAATAAAAACTTATTTCTGACTAACTCAGTGTTGATATTTACACTGAAGTTCAGTCGCACAACATCCCTCCTCAAAATTGTGAATACATCCCTAGGCTTGTTCATGGGTACCTAATGAAAACTGTATTCCAGTTGAGAGATGTTACAAAGCGCTCTAGAGAAGCAGATGTGACCTACAGAAACAATATAACAAATGAACATGTTACTTACACGCTAAAAATATGCTCCACCTACCCAAGATTGAATATATCGTAAAGTTCATTTTCCTTAGCAATACATTTTGGAATGTCGCAGTTCCTGCTGATGCATGAGACACTTCTTTGTGATGTTGGAACACCTTTGTTGAGTGCTTAAATTGAAAGAATTTTGTTGGATAAGCATGTTGTAATTTACTTGATATCAAAAAGTTGTCTTTCCAATGTAAGTCCTGTTTATGTGAATTATTATTCCATTATTCTTACAATATTCTTAACAATGTATGTTAAAAACATATGAGCGCTTTTAATTTCCAAAACAAAAGTGCTCAAAACATTTATGAAAGACTCCAACGTTGAAACCTACATGCCATTATGTTACTTTCAAATACATCCTTTAAAAACAGGATAATCATCAAATATTTTACATTATCTATGAGTAACAGCTTGACAAATTTTATATAGTTCTGAAAAAATACAAGTGATACAACTTACAGGTTTGTATGACCTGTAAGCTTTACATTTTGAAACTCTCCAGAACCAGAGTGTTACAGTTTCAATCGATAATAACACAGATAAATGTCCGTAGCAATGAAATGTGGGCCCAATTATAATATATTTAGTTTATTTTGAGGAAAAAAGGAAAAACTGAGCAGAGTGGGGGGCTTTAGTTTATTGTCTTTCATGAGACGGGATTATTTTGATGTTCTTATGATGCCGGGATTACATAGCCCCAACGCGCATGACACAGCTGCCAACAGCCAATGAAATACAAGATAGATCGTCGTAAGCCCAACCGATTCAGTCGTCCGACCAGGAATTTTGGATTAGAAATGTTTTTTATTCTTTGTGTCATGCGGCACGGTGCACAGAATGTACATTGCAAAATGGAATTGTATTGCAAGCTTTCCCTACAAAGGCAAATACATAGCTTAAAAGAAAAATAAATTGAAAACTATTGTATCTAACTCTTGAAAATAATAATTTTGCTTTGTATGCATTAGCGATACTATTTTGTCACCATTATGTATTACAAATTTCCCTCTTGTTCACCGCCTTTGAGACTAACGTAGCCTATCAGCGCCTTCTAAATACTTAGGTTAAATGCTGAGAGCGTGGTGTTGGTCGTGCTGTAAATTCAAGTAGTCGCATGGAAATGTCATGGTTGCCTTTTTGGTCGTGTTGTGCTGTGTTGGTCGGGGCTATGTGATTCCGGCATGAGTGTGTGGCATTTTGAGTTGCATATTGTTTTGATGGCGCAGTGGAAAATTTTGCTTGTATGGAAATAATATTTAATTTATTTAACTTCAAAATTTATAACTTATTTAAAATACAATACGTGATACATACATACATACATTCGTATTCATACAGATACAGCAATATATACACACACACTTTACACTCGAATTTACAATGTAGACAACAAATATTATTCACTCGCTACAAAAGTGTGGAAAGTGCTGCATTTTTCAGGCCACGTGCATTTCAATAATTATATTAATGTTTTACAAATACATTTACAAAACATGCAAACTTGCTGTTGTAATCTCTTGAACACGTGTTTTTCTATGACAATCTTTGCGAGTTTACATCACTGAAATCACGTTTGTTCGTCACTAGCATTAAAAAATTTATTCGCAAAATTATTCAGTAAAATCAATACTGCGCACATTTCCCAATACAAAAAATTTTAACTTACATACGGATATTATAGTCATGTCACTTCATTGTGGAAGGCAGTTAGGAAAATGGCGGAACGAGCAGTTTAACGGCGTGCTGATTAATATTACATTTCACTCAACAAAACGCACTACAATGGTACCTACAACCAACTATGTTTGGAGAAAGCAAGTAAAAAATAATTTACTACCAATTAAATATTCCGACAACACCAATAAGATATTCGTATAACAAACACGATGAGATAAAACCTGCTCGCACAACTGCCTTCACCGGGCTGGAAACCTAAACCTGGCTAGCCAATGGCTGGAAACGCCATATTCCAGTCGGTTAAAACACAAACCTTAATGTATTCACACTAAAACACTAACATTAATGTATTCACACTAAAACACTGATAGTCCTTATTAATAACCATACTTAATAACAGCCTTGAACTTACAATCACAAGAAAAATTTCCATTTCAAAACATCACGGACGTTTTAGTGTGCTCAACAAGACGTGAAAAAGATAGAGGAAAGAAAATTAGTGCCATTCTCTGTGCAAGTTGTGGTCCGTTTCAGACTCTGGTGCATTGCTCAGACTTTGGAGATGCAAGCAATTTTACATATAATCTACGTATCACCTTTGAGAACGAGCCCTAAATATACTTGAAAAACTAATGTAGTTAGGTCTGCTGCTAACATATGTTACGTGCATCAATTATTTGATCAAGAAAATATATTTGCACTTTGTCGAAATGGTGCATGAAACGGAACGTGGTGGAACGTATAGATTCTTTTGTGAAGTTTCAAGTTTGTACGTTGGCCATCCTGACAGTATCTGCTCGCTGACTTGCATCGAACATCACGTCGTATAATCTTTGGTTGCTTTTACACAACATAACCTGTTAATGAGTTAAGCTGTTTCTGCTTTTGTAGTTTCTATCTTTTTAAAAATAAGTTTTTTGTGTTCACATTAATAAGCACATTCTCATATTTACGATTTAAGTTGACTGTGTTACAGTGGAAATCGTGAACTTGACAATATTTTATATATGGGAAATTTTAACATGGCTTTCATGATGAAACTGACTGGACCAAACAAACCAAACGTTTCAACTGGGAAAACTTCTTTTGTGGGAACGTCTTAAACGAGTTTTACTGTAATTAATTTTTTATCTTAATTTCTTGTGAAATGATTTGTAACATTCATACAAACAAATTAAGGAGTGTTATAAATCAGCAGTTTTAACAGACATTATAACAATCTGATATTCGAGGGGAACAGGTTAAGATGAGTTAAGAGATTTCAGCGGCTGTTAACCACGATGTCTTGAGAGCCAATGAGGGTGAAAGGAGGTGAGAAAGGAGCAGCGCCACAATGCAAGGGTTGGGGAAACAGAAGTCCCCAAGAAAAATCTGCCACCCAGCTGCATCATCCAGCTCAATTCCCATTTGCGAAAATTGTTTGGATGTGGGACTCGGTCAGGTGAAGGTCAAGTTTTTGCATGAAAGCAAGTCCGGTGTTCAGAACATGTTTTTTTCTGCATGAAGAAGTGTTTTTTTTTTTTTTTTCTGTTTCTTTCTCTCTTTCTTTCTTTTCATTTTTGTGCAAATTCGCAATTATTTTATGATTGCAAAAATTTTCCTGTCCCTACTGATTACCTGATACAGTGAGTATAATTTGGGACCATTACTGTTTGTGTGGTGCCCAGGTTGGTTTTAGCGTCTCCTATAATTGACTGTTTACATGTAGTGGAAGATATATCCATTGCTCGTAAGTTCTAAGAGCACAAAAACAGTACAAACGGTACGCTGGTTTCAGGGCCTGCCAACCCACGACACGGAGGGTAAGGAGCTGAGTAAGGGCCTGCTGAAAAAACTGCAGAAGCAGCAGCAGCTCCAGGAGAAGAAGTACGGCGAGTACATAAATGGCTGCACCATCCTTAGTCCCATACACATCAACGGGATGGCATGAGTGCGCCCCACTGCTAGCCCTGTTTCCACGTCTCAACGTCTTCTGCTTCCAGCCATTCTCCTCGCACCTCACCACGCACACCACATGCAAAATGCACAAGTGTAGTAGGCTGTTGTTAAATTGTACAGTGTAGTTGCTGCGCTCTAAGTATTATATTTATGTGGAAAGAAACAGTATTCCTAATACAAACCGTGATGCCTTGAGATTGTTTTAAAATGAAATTATGTATCGTGGTTTTTGAAGTTATTTATAAATTTTGTAATTATTACAAGATGGGACAAAATTAGGGAATTTTAATGTAGTAAATTTGGGTGCTCGTGTTACGGGGTGTGTAAAGAAGAAAGTAGCGAGGACAGGTCTTATTTATTTTAAACAAGTAAACCGGTAAATACTCTAGAATTAAGCACCAATTATGAATTATTGCATGAACGGTGTGCTGACAAGTTTCAATGCGTGGATATTTTGTAAATGCTTGTGTGCATCCTTTACGTCTGAATCCAGATATGGTCCTATTGTGTCGAGGTTTAGAAGTACTGTATGTGGATGGATAGATTGTAAACTTTGTCACAAGTGAGTTCTGTGGCGACGACTGTCTAGAGGCTGGAAGATAATGTACTGCGAAGGTGATTCTGTGAGGAATTGGATATTTCGACGGAGATTAAAAAAAAAAACACAGTTGCAGCACTGGTTGTGTGTTAGTTTCCTGACTGAAACGAAAGTGGTAAATAATTTACATCCGTTCTGTTTCCTGTATGTAGCGTGGACAATGCAATATGTGTAACTTGATATATGGATGCCATGCATAGGCATGAATGTGTTCGTGGAAATTTTTTTTTGTCGGCATTGGTGATTTTAATAGTCATCATTCCAAGGCATTTAAACTAGTATATAATATAAAATGAATTAATTATAATGTGAAATTGGTTTTGTTTGATGCAGACAGGACCAATATTTTTTTTCCAGTGTTTTTATATTTCTTAATTCATAGCATTTCAATTAATATTTATTCTGCAAACTTCATGTCTTATAGTTTGAAGTTTGTAAAAAGTATTTTATTTTCTAAATATATATATATATAAGTAAGGAATATTTTTGATGTCATTTGGGGACAGCTTTGAAAAATTCAAGCTAAGACATCTTACGTGTGTCTCGTTTCTTGAATTGACATGGAGCAGATTTTTTTCAGTTATAAAGAAGGGATTTGTTTCCAACAGCTCGTGTGTTTATGCTGTTGTATTGGCAATTAAATACTTAAGAATATTTTTTTGTTCCTAATAAATTATGTTTACAATTTTTCTTGATATTTTGAGAACCTGAACACACGCACACACACATGCGAACATATGGTATGAACCTGTGAGCGTAATGGAACACTGCTTTGCGTTCTTTTATATTCCTTAGTTCCATGCCGATGCTGTTGAAAAAAGGTTAAAAGTTTGTGTGTTCTGTGTGAAAATGTGAATGTTTATTATTCCTAACCATTGGCTGTGACATTTTGAATAAAATACAGTAGAACTCCTTTCTTTTATGTGTGTGCACACACCCACCTCGTTTCTCCCCGTTTTATCATTCTTGTATTTTACACAAATTTTGTTTGTTACTGCCTTTTGTAGCATTTTTTTATTTGTTCATTAACAAGTGTAATAAAAGGGTTTTACTGCAAGACGTATGCCCAGCTGCACCATGTTCTCCGACCCGAGATCAAATTATCCTAGTTCCGAAGCAGGATCTAATTTGATATTGATTTCGATGTTAAAGTATTGCACCAGCAAAATTTAATGATTCTAAGTCTCTGATTTGTTGATCTTGGTTTCAAAGTGAGAGATCGATATTAAGTATGAGACAAATTTAATTTTGCTATTGGTTCGCGTAATGTGTAAAGTCATCAAAGTAAGCATATTTATCACTATAGATAGAATTAGTTGTGTGATGTTTTGTCTGTTTTAAGTGAATTATTGTTGTAGGCAGTTTACTGAATAATATTCAAGTGCGTATAATGTTGTTTTAATTTCCCAAGAAAACAATTGAACGTAGTCTTATCTGTTCACATATTTTCAAGCTACATTTGTCGACGATTGCTGCTGATCTCGGATCAAGATTTCGAACCGCCAATTTCGGTGGTTTGAAATGAACTTAATCTCGATCTCCCGTCGAGCTTGAACTCAAATGGTGCAACAGTTTTCCCGATCTCAGATTGAGTTTTAAACCACGATGGTGCATCCGGGCCTTAGTTTTTAAACAATAGTTATTAAACAATTAATGTGTCTAAACCTCACAAGTAACCATTGATCATAATTATGTGATTTTTAATTACTGTAACTAAAAAAAACGTTTTGGAAATATATATGCTGTTAATATGTTTTACTTAAACAAGTCACTAATATGCCTGCATATTTCATGCTGCACTCTGTATTGAAATGTTAAATCTGAGATATGGGAAATTTATTTGCAGATATTGGTTATTTGTGAAAGGAAGAGTATAGTAGATCTGTGCAGTTGCTGTAGGATTTTGTAGTATGCCCATATTTCTTTATAAATTTTTATTGACATGTTAGAATGGTAATAGTTTTGTGTAAAGAATTCCTTAAGTAAAACTGCTATAAATTTTCTTCAGTTATGCAATGTGTACTGTGTTAGGTGTAAGTTTTTGAAGATTGCAACGTTAAGTGTTTTGCTGTAAGATCAGTGAATAATCCAATGGTTAGGTCTTAGTATTCGGATAAGTGACAACGTTGGGAAAGACGTGGAATATCTGATGTGAAAACTGCGTAAAAGTGAAGTTATGGAATCAGAAGAATATAAATAAAGTTTCCCTAGCCTTTTTTTGTTTAATTCATACATGATTTGCATTTTTTTTCACCTCATTCATGGTATTAATTTGTGTCTTTGTCTGCAAAATTTTGGTACAAAAATAATCCAGGTGATATAACTTATAAATAACAGAAAACTTGGGTGTATTCATGGTTGCAGTTAATTTAAAGTAAGAAGCAGAAGATTCAATAACTGAAAATATTGGTATAGGTAGATCAGAAAGCAAACAGCTGCTGGTTACAGAACATTTTTAGACCAAAGGTGTGTTGGTTCAACTTTAGTACCAAATTACCACTGCATACAGAAATTATATACATGTAAAATAAAGAAAGAAAAAAAAAGAAACTTTCACCAAAATATAATTTTTTGTGAACTAGGTATCTTTTAAATATTGTAGCACAACTCTGAAAGCATGTTTGGGGAATGTGGAAAGTACAGTAGTCATTTAATGGTATAAAATGTAAATATACATATGTGTGGGGCTGTACATAGATTTGAAGAGTTTTAAGAACATTTCTTAAGCATACTGTTCTGGCTTGCTATTCACAAGTTAGCCAGACAAGTTAATTAGGGGGTTGAGTGAATGGTGTAATTGAAACAAAACAAATCACATAATTACTTTACTTTTAACTGTATCTTTGTCTCTCCGTTCAAATTACCAAAACACTCAATTTCCTATATTTCCTGAACTCATATGTTAGGTTCTCTGCAATTACAACTCCTAGCTTTCCTAGCCTGGCGTGACGGTCTCCTCTGCATCTACACTGTCTTATGCTTACCACTGTGATTTGCTGGTGCAGTCGCTCTGCTTGGCCCTCGAACGATTTAGCTCCCGCCTATCTCATGGCGACGTTGTGGCCCTTGTTTGGTGTCGACACTGGACGCTGCTCGAGAGCACTCTTTGACAGCCTGGTTGCAGTCTCTGAACAATCTCGAGGGGAGGGGAGTGTGTGTCCCATATTTATAGCGTGGGGCCTCTTTCATGCCACCCTGTTTACCAAACCCAAGCCAGCTCCAACTTCGTCGCCTTGCTGCCCTCGAACACTGGATCTGGCTGGCTGGCTGGCTGGCTCGCTCGGCTTCCCAGGCCTTGGCCACAACATGCCCCCCCCCCCCCCCCCACATAAACGAATGTCCTCGTTCATTAGGCCGGTTTGGTGCAGCGTGGTGGCGATTGTCAGGGTTGTCTCTTGCTGAGGAGAGCCAAAGATTAGAGAACGCTTGCCTTTTCCCCCCCCCCCCCCCCCAGTCTCTTCCTACCGGCGGAGACCCTCTGTCTTGCGCTCGTGAGTTATAGTACAGTGGTTTAGAAAATTTTTGAGTGTCCTCTCGCACTGATTATCAAAGACCTATAGGCATAGAATGGGTCCGACTGCTTTTGGCTGACTATGTTAATGTTCTAATTGAGTAATTTATTTAATATTGCTTTACTGATTCTAATTGAACTATTATGTCATTTTTGGCATGGTCAAATTCTTCTATATTAATCATCTGCATGATAACATGCGTTTTGCTTCCTTTCGGTGCATGGATGTTGGAATGTTCTCTTCACCAACTAGCCCCCAAAATTTCTGTAAGATTCCAAAGACCAGGATTATGTATGTGAAGGGAATTTGGTGCACCATATGCTCGGACAGTCTGCAATTTATTCTGTGTAGTGCTTACTAACTTTGTGACACGTGCCGCTTCATCTATTATATACCATTACGACTCGTTGCCTAGAGCACCTCTTCCATCTCTACAGGCATGAACAACATGTTGCCTACCCTGCAGGCAGTGGGAACTTCTGGTTTTTTCCCTTCTCACCTGGAGGATACGCAGCCTGGCTGGAATGCCCCCTCCCGCCCCCTTCTACCCTCTACCACGTGTTCGACGCCTACAAGCTCGGGAAAGGCCGAGCACACCCGACGAGGCATGAAGCTGGAATCCAGAAATCGCTGACGAGAGAATTTTCATGCCACCCAGGGCCGGAGGACGTCACACCTCACCCGCACCACTATTTAAGTCCGGCCACAGCCGAGCAACCTCCCCCAACACTGCCAGTGCTCCGGACCTTCGGAGAAGTTACCAACCTTTGAGTATGCCCTCGCTGCTACTTACTACGTACGTCGACAAGTCAACCCGACGACATACAAACACAAAACATTTTATTTTAACTTCATTTTGTCTCCTCTGGACACGTTTATGGCATTTTAACTTTTAACTCTTTTATTTTTTGTCTAGAGCCAGTATTTCTCTTTTACTTAGAACCAGGTCACCTACACTGGTAACCACATGGTTACCTTCATCTATCCTCGACTTGGTAGGAGGTAGCACATGTCACGTGTTTATTGAGCTCTCAATAAACACACGTTGCTCTCTACGTTTCTGTTTTTATTTCCAGGATATTTCTTTGTATCCACAGTTGAAGGTAGATTATTCTGTGCACTGTTGACAGAAACCATGAATTTTATTAAACCGAATTAAAACATACATATTAGACTGCTACCTGTTTCTTCCCAGCTAGACATCAGCTTTGTCAGTGATCATGGGGGAGAAACTGACATCAAAACCACTAGAAACACCTTCACACCAGGAGGCGTGACAGACTCTGGTTGCTTCTCACCATCTGCACTGAATAGTGTGCTGTGAATGTGGCCTGCAGTATTGCTGGGCGTCCTAGTGCGAACGCACAACCAATAGAGGTTTGGCGGTCCACACGGATCCACGTCGCTGATCAGCCCGCCTAGGGTGGGGGATCAGTGGGGGGACTCGAGCTTGAGTCGGCAAGTCACTATTGGGTTACGCTGTTAGTATTTCTGTCTCAGTGAGCTGTGTGAACTATAGAGCTGTTACCCTATGCCTCACGAGACGAGGGGTAGCCGAAAAAGCAAGGAGCATCACCTGCCTCACCTTACTCTCAGGCCAAGGATAGCATCACCCCATCCTACACAGGATAGACAGGTGGAACGGGACCGTGCTGCTGAACTCAGATGACGAGCAGTCGTGCCTGCCCCGGTTGTGTTCATTAACTTTCCACTGTGTGTCCGCATCCACACCAAGTGCACAAGAACTAGCCAACACCCCTCATCCCATCCCAACTACCTAAGCCGCTTTTGGTCTATCGGGTAAAATCCTCTATTAACGTGTCCAGTCAGTCTGATTGGACATGCATCATTTCCTTAAATTTACTGTTTGTGTAATACTTATTTACGCTATATTCTAAATTTTGAGATCGTTATTTTACCATGATTCACCTTATGTGGGTACCACAATACACACTATTCATTGAGTTACACCTACTTGCTTACTTGGTATACATTTGTACATTTACTTATTTTGTTTAATTTTTTACACTTTGGTTATTCTTATAGCGTACTCTTTACATTTTATACTAAGTTTACAGTGGTGGGGCCCCGTGCACTACAATGTATTTGAAATACCATGCATGTGGTGTCGTGAGACTGTGCTAGGTTAGTGCTGCACTCTATATGCGTGGACTGTGCACTGCTTGAAGAAGACTGAGGGGTGATGGGTCATTTGGGGACTGCGGGGTCAAATGGTCACTGGAGAAGAGGGCGTTTGATGTGTCCATGTGTGCCCTCATGACTACTTGCACCACCGCAGTCACTTAAATCACCTAGTCGACTGCTCGGCCATGAGTACTACGTAACTCAAATGACCATATTGCTTTATTGACCTCGTAGTGATAACTCCTGGGTAAAAATAAGAAGCAGTGCAGAACAGTCTCCCCCCAAAAGTCACAGCCGTCAGACGCACCGGTAATTGGAGGGAACGTCTGTACAACTAAAGCAGCAATGCTAGTCATCCCTCTTTTCTGAATGGAATAGACTGGCCTGCTGGGCGAAGTAAAATTACTATGTTGCCCCAAGTGTTGTCAATCCATGGGGAATAGTATTCCTAAACCAATACAGTGTTAATTACGTGTTAACTTGATGTGAACCATGCTTCCACATGCGCCCTCATTCCCGCTTGCACCAACAGTCCCGTACTCCATCGAGCAGACACCGGGTAGCCAAGAATGACCACAAGTGCGAAGTGCAGTTTGCCGAGAACTGCATGTCACACCGTCTCGTCAGCAGGTACTGCGAGACTCAAGTGACCATCCTACTATATTTGTTGCGAGAGGTAACATCTTGTAATAAATTAGTAGGCGATCTGACATGGTGTCATCCCGCAGCCATCAGGCTCATCAGCAAATTGGAGAAAACATCGTGGCGGTGCACACCATGATGCCCGGTGTCCTGCTGGCCATTTCAGAATTGCTATGTGGATACCAGTATGTTTAAACGGTGGCGAATAATATTCCCAAACTGTAGCTGAAGTTTCAGGGGGCTCCTTACATTAATTACATGGTACTAGGCAAATCCAACTAATTTCTATTGTGAAAGTTCGAAGAGCTCTTGAGGAGAGTGGCCTGTTTTCTATAGGAGCTGCAATGTACCCTGCGAGTTTGTTACCAAGGAACGCAACACAGTAGTGAAATGCTGATACGAGGTAAAATTTTAATTTTAACCTGCCCACCCCCTTTTAAATGTTTTGGATTTTTTTATTTGTTATATCGTTTGAGTAGCAGTGGTATTTTTTTTGTTATGATACAGTCCATTTTTGGTTTTGGACAGCTGCGAGCAGTTTCCTTTAGTATTTATTTTTGGTTATTTTAAGGTCCCCCCCCCCCCCCCCCAATAGGACCTTTTCAGGCCGTTGTTTGTAGCTGTGATTATGTTAGTTTTTTTTTTTTTCCATCTGGTAGTTTTGTTTCTCTCTTGAAAAGTTTGTAAATTCCCATCCATTTTATAGCCAGTTGGCTGGAGGAATAAGGACTTGGGTAAATTCTGGTTGGTTCGAAGCCCTAGCGATAACATGGCTTGTGAAGTCGCTGTGTCTGTGGACGGCCGTGTGTTGGCTCTAGGGTGCCCGAGGGGTAGAGGTTGCACGGCATGGGTGTGGCGAGGGGTGAGTGGTAGAGAGTTTTTGCTGATGCTTGTGTAGCAACAGCTACGCAGCAGCTCGGGCGACACGGTTGTGACGGCCAAAGGGATTAGCTGTTGAACCTTTGAAGAGAGCTGACAAATACTGGAAAGGGAGGAGCCAGGGCGGAGGTGAACATCGTGTAGTAAAGTAACATTCCTATTTCTTTCTTTATGTAGTTCTAGATTGGTTCCAAGGCTCTGGTTTAAAAGGATTTAATTAGAAAAGATTTAAGAATATAGGTAATTTAGGAAGATAAGAGGTCGGTTTTTAACATGGAGGATGAGGAGTCATCGTAAGTTTAAATCTGAAGTTTCATTTCCCCATTTTTTGCCAGAAGTTGTAAAGTTTAAGTGTTATTAAGTCGTAAAGTGATATTTTAGTGCAAGATTGATGATAAGTTTGTTGTTTCTGATATTAGCCGTTTAATGAAAGTGATTAAGCCCAGATTTTTTTTTTTTTGTTAGAGACACATTTTGTTGTTAATCTTCATTAGTTCCCTCTATTTTTATTGACATGGTGATCAGTTGTCGATAGTAGTTGTTACCCTTTTATTCTCACCGACAAAAGTTGAGCACCAGAGTAAACTGTTTCTTTTATTGATGGATTTTCAATATTTTGTAAAGTGGATTAAACTAGAGATGAACTACGGTATCCTGTCGAAAATTTTTAAGAAACATGTTTCAGAAAATAATTTGTTTTATTTGCATCTGGTATGTCTTAACACAGAACTATACTTTAAAACTAAAAAATTGAAGTAATTACTCAGTTTTAAATTTTAGCTTAGGATTCAGGAAATCGTATTTATGAGATCGGTGTATTTTTATTCTTTTCAAATGAGATGACTGAAATTTTATTGTTATTCACTTTTTTTAAATTCAGTTTTATACAATTGTGATTTGTTTGTGGCATTTCTATATTTGTTCCTTTTTGGATGTAGTAAATTTTTATTTTGAAATCCATCTTCTTTTATTTAGTGAGATTTTTTACTTGAAAGTTTGTTTTGGATTTGATAAAACTGCTTACTTATAATTTATTGAATGAAGCTAATTAATGAATCAAGTTCTGTTCACTACTTTTTATTTTATTCAATAAATTATTTTACAAAATTTAACTTTCCTCACCTGTCATTAGTTCCTGCTTCAAAGGTTCCCAAAATTTTACCGCTTCACATTTTGTCAAGTAGCGCTTTGTGAGATCAGAGTTACACTTTTTGAAGTTGTTTTGCATTAATGTATGGTGTGCTCGTCCGTCATAATTTTTGTTTGTCTTCGAGATAGCACATGGTGGTGTTACCAACCCCCCCTCTCCCCGCACGTCCCGCACCTCATATAGTTTGTTAGGATTTGGGGTTTAATATTTTATTTTTGAGAGTCGTTGTGCAATTGTCGTTCAGAAGAGATGTTGAAGTGTAGGATTTAATATTTTGTTTACGATCATTGACGCTCTGTGATAAGGTGTAGACCTATAGCTTGAGGTGTGTTCATGTCGACGAGTTTTAGTTGTAGGTCGTACTAAATATTTCTTAAGTCCCCCCCCCCCCCCCCCCTCACAGACTTCGTTCCTTCCTGTGATCACTTATGGTGCTATACGACGTGTAGTAGTGGTTTTGATCTCAAGTTTTCCAAATTTATTTTTCATGTGGTTATATATATATATATTTTTTTTAATGCATTTTTTTCTAGTCGCTCTGCTAAGCGGTAGGTGGGTTTTGCTGATGTGGGGCAGAATTGTTCTGTACTTAATTTTTTTATTGGAAAATTAATTATTTGTATAATTTTGTTTACCTATTTATTTTTTTGTGCGTTTGTTTTTTGCAGAGATGAATCTGACATTACATATGTAGCCTACTGCAGTTAGTAGCTGTATTATCGTATAATTGGAACCAAAGTAGTGTTGCTGTTATAGTAACTCATTTTGTATACTTATAGTATGTTTTGTGTTGTCATGTTTTGAATTGATTTTTAGTGGGCTGTTTAAATAGTTGTTAGGGGGCGAGAAAATTAGTTGTTTTGAGGCTGCATTAATGGGTTTTAGACTGGAAACGTATTATTTAAAAAAAAAAAAGGATTGGAATTTTCGTTGTTAATTTATAGCGTCGAGTACATAGCAGTTTTTTTTTTTTTTTTTTTTTTTTCTCGATTTGAAAATTTATGCCCGTCTAGATAATGTTTTGGCGAACAAAAAAAAATTAGCAATTTTAAAGTCGTTAGGGTAATTTTTACAGTGCAGTGTAGTAAGTTCTCTGTTCAATTGTTTTGGGATCAGTTCGTTTGGTTAGCCGATATAGTAGCGTTTGTTTAATGTATTATTTTCGTTTGTGTATGTTGCGACCATTTCATTTCATTTCAGTGAAGCGTGGCGAGGCTCGTAGCGCAAGCCTCGAGTTGGGTAGTACGTGGGACGGCCGCTAGGTGGCTCTAGTTACATTGTTTTGTCCGCGCCAAGGGTATTATTTTTTCTAGTTTTTTTTGGTAACATTGTTTATAAACTATGATGTGTTCGAAAGGAAAACCGGAAATGATTTGGTCAGTACAGACATTTTGTGTAATTTGGCTGTCGTGTTACAGAAAACGTGTTGTGATTGAAGATAGCCAGTTCTGCTAGACGTGATGCCTGGCTGCAGCAGGAAAAAATATATTAATAAGGTGAACGCAATCATTCCTAAATTTTTATTAATGTATTCAGCCTTGCAGGAGTTTTGTTTTGTTACACCAGAAGAGTAGTGCTCTTGGGCGTATTCGAAAATTTACCGGTGAAATCGCTGATGTACACCGGACGTTCGAAAATTAATCGTTTGGCGAGTCCGGTAGAATCCATCTATCCATCTGTTCCACAGGCCTGATAATCTGGTGGATGTGCACCGAATTTTCGAATGCTTTCTCTGAAAAATAACAAATTAAAGACAGCCGCAACTGTAATTTTCAAACGTTCCGAAATAAACAAAAATAATCCAGACGTCGAGTTTTACAAATGGGTGATGAAAACTTTAAAATTCTAGTGAAATTGTATTAATATGTGTCCGAAAGCAGACGAAAACACCGCTAAAAATCAACTTTTATTGTTATTATATGTCGTCATGGTACTGTATCTATAGAGTTTTTTTTTTTCTGTTCGGAAATAAAAAGTAGTACAATGCCTAGAGTTTTGGTATAAAATTCTCCACAGGGATATCGTGAGTGCGCTTTTGTTTCGTGTTGCGTAATGTTGTAAGCTGCGAGGCCGTCTCTCAATTTAAAGAATACTCGCTCCAGAGAGCACTCTTTCGCACAACCTGGCGAGAGCACTGGTTCGCGCTCTCTCGTGCTCTCGCTTTACGGAATTGAGACAAACACACACTCGTTTCTGTCCGTCAGACAGCTGATGCCAACAGGCGGGAAATCATGTTAAGCTGAAATTGCGGTCACAGCTTTTAAGTAATTTATGTGTGTTCAAAATAATTAATCAATAAATATAGCACTACCAGAATAATCATTAGCGCATAAAATACAATTATTTTTGTTTTATATTTTACCGTCATGTTAAAGCAAAGTGACAAAAAAGAGACAGTCAGAAACTCGCACTTACATGTTTATAAATACACGTTACGTGCGTATGTCATTTCGTTAGTTAAAACCGTTGGAATTATTCAGTTACAGTTAAAATTCAACGTGGTTTTGGCCCAGAAAGGTGCTATAACCTTATTCAAATACGGAAATGATGTAAACAAGTATGGCGCGTGGTCAGTGTGTCCGAGAGAGCGCAAGCGAGTATATAACTTCGTGCTCTCGCTTTTTTTCGCGCGCTCTCCGACGAATTGAGACGACCAGAGAGAGCGCTCTCTGTGACATCCGCGAGAGAGAAAGAGCACGCTCTCTGGGCCAATTGAGACACGACCTAAGCAGTGTCAGAACGTGTAATGTGCTTGGGGTACGGGACTGGTCCAGGACGTCTGTCCAGAGGGGTGTGTGGATGGCAGATCCAGCATCCTGCCTTGGTTGGTTGGAGCTGTTGCATGACCTGCCAGGGGACGAACTGGGTGCGCTGGAAGGGAACTACTCCAAACCCTGTGCCAGTAGCCAATCGCACATTGCGACGTGATTTCTTGATAAAGGCTGTTAACGATCAAGTGAGCATTTTTGAAAACAACCGTAGAAAATAGTCACTGCCCCTACCTGCATATATTTAAACGGCGCAATGAGTGAAATGAATCCAGTGAAGTTTGTAACGAATGAAGGGGAATTAGTTCCATATATTAACGCCGAAAAAAAGGTTCGGATGACCTTTTGTCTTAACTTAACTTCTTTTCCTTGCTTTCTATATTATTTAATCCATTGAATTGTAAAAATGAGCAGATTTGTACAATATTTACTTTTATAATAATTTAAGTCACTTTACGGACGCATAAATAAAGTGACGAGACCCATGGCAATGTTAATTTCATATAAGTCGGAAGAACACACAACGTGTATATGAGTAGATCTTAAGCAGGGCTTTCAAAAGTGCTCATTTTACCGTGAACAGCGTGTAAGTAGTTTATTCGAGAGGATAAAAGTTAAGTTATGGTGTGCCCCTCGTGATGTATAAAGGAAAATAGTTTGTTTTACTCCCAAGTTAAGTATTAAGGTGTATCTTTTATTAAACTTAATTTCTGAGATTGAAGTTTAATAATTGGTTGTTTTAAGTTATTCTTTATTTATTGCAATTTTGAATGGGTACAAATAAATAATTACTGGATTCTTGTTTCTTTTAGCTGTATAAGAATACTCATTTTTATTTTCTGGTCAATTTGAACAGAAATAGGGATAATTTAATTTTATATTTATTCCCCTGATTTTGAAACCTTCAATGTGTGTGAGAGTATAATACCCTAATTTTACCCGAAACTGGTAAATATCCACATTTTTACCCGCGAGTATGTAAAATACCCGAAATTCCGGTAATTTCCCGCACATTGGTAACATTGCCTACACGTTAGTACATCCATCACCTTGCTGGAAAATGCGAATATCCAAAAGCCATCGGTAAGATAAAAGTCCGCTCCCTCCAAAACCATCTTAGAATAAAATTATAGTTCGCTCCCTGGATAGCACATTTTCACTCACTAAATATTAAGCAGGTGTTGGAAGAAGCGACTTATTTTAAATTAACTGCGTCGTAGCATGTTTGAGAGTGCTATTTTTCTCAACAGAACCAAAACGTATTCTTAATATATTTGTTGACTTATTCCAAATGAGAAGACTTTTGAAAGTACTCACTGTATCGTGAATAGCCTATACGAGAACATAAGGGAACTTTCTAGTTATGACACGTGCAATAGGTATTACTTGGAGCCTTCCAACATTGTCAAAAACGGCTTTTTTCAAACTGCCGTATCTTAAAACTGCTATTCCAGACTCCTGTATCTTAAAACTGCTATTCCAGACTACGGTATTTTAAAACTGCTATTCCAGACTGCAGTATCTTAAAACTGCTATTCCAGACTGCAGTATCTTAAAACTGCTATTCCATACTGCAGTATCTTAAAACTGATATTTCAGGCTGCCGTATCTTAAACCGCACTACCCGGACACGAGCCAAACTACGATAGGAGCCTGTATTGAATTTTGCTACAGACTTGGATGATAGGGTCACCACTGAGTGCCTTAGGTGCGTGTGCGTCGCCCTTATCGCTCCCGTAGTTATGCAAATTAAAATATTTTAGCTCGAGACTGTTGGAAGTTCATATGTAAACAAATGTAGTTAACTTAAACGGCAAAAAGTAATTATGTGATAGATTCTCCCGTCCATCGTCCAATACAACTTCCTATCTCCCACCTCCATTTCGTCATAATTAGCAAATCACAAATAGTTACAAGGATAACATAAACGATCAATAATATTTAAATTTACGATGACATTTCGTAGTGTACTAGACAAAACACTGAAGCTTTTTCAAGCCGCAACCCACACAACACGAGTGGTTTGGAAGTAAGAGAGTTTCCAGGCGAATTCCTTTTTGCCGTAATTTTTTTTTAAATAGCCTTTCCTAGTAAAACTCTACTGGCATATTGGTTATAATTGTAGGCTGTTCACGGTAAAGGGAGCACTGTTAAAAGCCCTCATTTGGAATAGTAGCCAATAGATTTATTTTATTTTAGCTTTAGACGTTAACTTCCGATTGTTTTGGGATATACCTATTGTGTTTATTACTTACATAGAAATATAAATTTTAAAAGGTGGTTGAAGGATAAAAAATGACCGAAAGAAAAAGTAAATAGGGCTTCGAAAGTGCTCACTTTACCGTGAACAGCCTATAGAGTAGTTGTTGCATACTTATTTATTGTATAGTTGTAACTAATTTTATTTAGGGAATAGGTTATGTTTGTTATATTTTTATTATTTTTCGTTTCTTATTAGTTACTCTAGCGGGTAAGAAAGAGTACCACCCCAACTTGGATTTG
Source organism: Dryococelus australis (assembly GCA_029891345.1). NCBI lineage: Eukaryota > Metazoa > Arthropoda > Insecta > Phasmatodea > Phasmatidae > Dryococelus > Dryococelus australis. The sequence continues at coordinate 52,689,506 of CM057008.1, forward strand.
TTTATGTAGATCTCGTGGGTATTTTCGTCGTGAATTTTCATCCAACAGCACAGTCACGGGCTGTGAACTAAAGAAAACACATTGCGAGAATTGCAGATCGAAAGTATGTTATGCCCAAAAATGTGAGAGATATGAAGTGTTGGAGGCGGAAGGAAAACCGAACATGCGACGGGAACACTCCGCCACAATTCGCAGATAAGATGTGCACAGAAACAAACGAGCGAGCGTAAATAAAGCGATCGCCCTGCCACCTATAGCATACTAATGGAACTACGTTCGTCGGCAGGGTAAAGGCTATTCACGGTAAAGTGAGCACACGTTAGAAAAAAAACTCGCTGCCCGAATCTGCATATGTTTTAACGGGCGCAATGATTGACATTCGCCCAGTAAAGTTGGTAACGATCGATGGGAAACAGTTCCGTATCTCAACGTTAAATAACAAGTGTTAGGCAACCATTTCTGATAACATTTCGCTTTCTGTCTCTTCTAATGCATCGACTAAAAAAAATGAGCAGATTTGTTTTAAAAAAAATTACTTTTCTAATAATTTCTCAGTTTCACTTGGCCGTCGCATGACTAAAGTGATGAGGCCTTTGACAATGTTAATCTTACATAAGGCGGAAGAATACACAACTAGCTTACAAGTAGATCTTAAGCAAGGCTTTCAAAAGTGCTCATTTTACCGGTAACAGCCTATATCAGCATTCATTGCAGCAGGCAGAGAGCGACGATCGGCCTTACAGTTGACATCGGCAAGATGTCAGAAGTTAGCATCAGTCTATTGTGACAGGTCCCTCATCCTGTGTAGTTCGACAAGCACAAATTATCTTTAAAGGAGGGAGTAAATTTTGGACGCTTGTACACGCTTAATTCTTTAAGGACTATGCCCTACTATAGTTCGGGTGAGACTGCTATGAATATTTCGCTCCTCGTAAAAAATTAATTTGGTCCAGATGTAAGTTACTTTGTTTCCAGTTTTATCTGGATTTTACTACGGAACAACGTAACATAGTAATTTTCGTGGGGAAAAAAACCATTGAAGACATTTTGACAGTTCGTGGAACCGACACGATGGACTGCATAGCCTGTTACATATAGGCTGTTCACGATAAAGTGAGCACTTTTTAAGGCCCTCCCAACAGGCATAAACCGCTAATAAATATATCTTATTGTTGCTTCGGGCATTAAATTTTGAAGGTGGTTAAATGTATACACTGTGTTCATTGGTCACATTCGCAATGTTTATATTAAAAAGCAGCAGGAGGATGGAAACTGGATGAAAGGAAAAGTTTATAAAGAACATTTGGTTGGAACACGGTGAACTCTGCACTCCATCGTCTGAAAGCCGGCCAGTGATGAAAGACTGACGTCGTATTGACCAATAGCATGGCGTTATGTGAGAACAAAGACAACTAGATGATGGTATCTCTGCTCTGATACTATAGGCGACACATTTATAGCTTGTATTTAAAGATAGTAAAAGCGTGCCAACCTCAGAGTGTTAGCTAACTAGCAAACAGTACTACCAAATATAATTTAAAAAAACATGAACCCGTCATATGTGACTAAAATTTCGTTAACGTGTGTACTTCAATATATTTCCTTTCCTGTTGAATAAACTGTACGTGACTGTGGTATTCTTGTCAATTTCATGTAAGTGGGGGTAAATTTTGACAGATCTAGCAAAGTAGCACGGCCACTATGTATTCTTCCACTGCAGCTGCTTTGTCACTTGAGGAAAAGACGTTTGTAAGCAAATGTTTTTTTGAGTCCAATGCACACTTGCATTTTCCTCCTTCCTCGTGTTTCATGTCATGGCAGGCACTGAAAATCTGACGGTAGCTAACTTCCGTCCAGTAATTAATATGCCATATTATAACTAGGTTGGCATTTCCAACTTGTGTTATTTTCGAAATTACTGACTTAAAACTGTTGGGGTTGTGTTTATTTCGAGGGAAAAAAGAAACAGTTGCATTAAGAGGGAGGGGGTCATTAGTTTAACGTTTTTCGAGAGACTGCGTTATTTTGTGTTCTTACGAGAGAGTGGCATTTCGAGTTGCATATTGTTTTGATGGAGCAATGGAAACATTTTTCTGGTGTGGAAATAACATTTAAATAATTTAACTTCGAAAATTTTAACTTTAATGAAAAGAAAAAAAACGCTATACATACGTCGCTGTTCATATTAGTACATATGCAGCCATATATACACGCATGCACTTTGGTCGAACTTAAGCCTTACACTCGTTGAAGCTGAATTTACGATATAGACAAATAAACAAATATTACTCACTTACTACAAAAGTGTAGAAAGTGCTGCTTTTTCAGGCCACGTGAATTTCAGTAATCGTGTAATAATTTACAAATTCATTTTAAAAACACGCAAACTTACTGTTTGTAAGATTTGCAATCTCTTGAACGCGTGTTTTTATGGCGATCCTTCCCAAGTTTACTTCACTAAAATCACATTTTTCCTTCATTAGCATTAAATACATTATTTTCAGAACTATTCAGAAAAATCAACACTACGCACTTTTCCTGATACAAACAAACTTAAACTTAGATACGTAAATTATGTTCGTGCCGCTTTACTGTGGAAGGCGGAAGGGACGTGGTAAGCACGTGCTAATTAATGTTACATTTCACTCGAGGAAACGAACAACGGTACCTACAACCAACTATGCTTGGAAAGAAAAAAAAAAACAAATAAATAACTACCGATTAAATATTCCGACAACACCAACAAGATATTCGTATAATAAACACGATGAGAAAAAAAGTCCACGCACAACTGCCTTCATCGGGCTGGAAATATAAACATGGCTAGCCATTGGCTGGAAAAGTTTACTGTTCGTACTTGTCGACATGCTCTGTCATAAATGCTAAACATGTTTTCAAAGTCCAGTCTCTAACAGCCAAGAAAACGTAATATTTCTTTAAAAACATAATTTATACCATAAGTGTCGTAAGAATAATTAGGATTTTAAATTTCAACTTTTAGTTCTGAGTAGATACTAGTTTCTTCCAAAGCCATCATGAAAATAGCCAACTTAACAACACTGATCTCGCATCATTTCATCAGCTGATACAATACTGTACGAACGAGAGCATTTACTGTTTACAGTGTGTAGATTGGTCGCATTGTCTGTCAGATTTTACCCCACTTACATGAAATGAACAGTAGTAATCACACTATAGGCTGTTCACGGTAAAGTGAGCACTTTTTAAGGCCCTGCTAATTTTTTCTTTCAATTTATTTCTATCTTCCCGCCACTTTTTAATATAAACCTTTCCATGTATCTAATAAACACAGTGTATATATTTCACCACCCCCGAAAGTTAATGTCCTTAGCTCAATGAAAAAGAACTATTAGTGGTTAATGTCTGTTGGAGGGGCCTTAAGAAGTGCTCACTTTACCGTGAATAGCCTATACTCGCTTCACTTCTAGGCGGACTGGAATCGTTTCTCGGTGGGCTTGCTTCCCGATTTCCGCACGTGGGAGTCGTTCCGCACGATGCCGCTCCTCGGCGGGTTTTCTCGGGGATCTCCCGTTTCCCCCCGCCCTTGCATTCCGGCGTTGCTCCACCCTCGCCTCACTTTAACTTCATCGGCTCTCGAGACATCGATGTTAATAGCTACCCAAAAACTCTCACCCTCTCTACGTATTTCAGTTATTTAAACAATAAGTTGGTTTTACTCGATATCATACAACTCTGAACTTGTAGTACATAACTCTCGACCTTCCGAATGAACAACACTAATCGCAACACTTAACGGTTCTGCTACTTCATTAATTTCTTTGCAATATTCCGAAGCTTACGTAATACATAATGCGGTGGTGAATTCTTAAGAAAGTCGAGGTTCTCAGTCCCCAATTCAAAGAAATGTCTTTAGATTACTTAAGTATAAAGCTCGTAACTAGCAAATTTTTTAAAGACTGAACAGCAAAAAAATACAGCTTATTTTTTGCTAGCTTTAGAAAAAGGCGAACATAAATATTAGGTTCAGGAAAGGGGAATGGGGAAGAGGCTTATATAAGTAATGGTCTTATAAACACTCACATATTGAAAAATTATATTTTCTCGCACAAAAATACAATTATTTTCTTTTGTACAAATACATTTATATTACAGCGTGGAGTATAAAATAGTCCAGATTCATTTTGGTTATATGATAAATACTAATATTAAATTGAAACAAAAATGTAAACTCGCTTTGGAATGTTTTATTAAATGTGGTGACATTCAGTCACTTGAGCCCACATTTATGTTGATACATTTATCAGGAACAAAAATACTACCAGCCTTACCACACTTATTTTACACAGTTAGTAACAAAGTTCGATCTACTGACGTTCACTTAAATATAACAAGTGGAACTCACCTAAGTGTTCCAAAGTTAATACACAGTATCAGTAGTAGAAATAATCGTCCTTAGTGAACGTTAGGTGGTTTACACAATGAAAAACCGATCGACAACTTACAGGCATTATATCAAACAAACGACTGAGATGAGACTGCTGAGTTTTTATGGTTTACAGTAAAATTATTAGGGAAATAAATTTTGATTTATCATTTATCCCGTTAATACAGTCACAGATATTCACAAATTTCCCACAATTTTTATCCACACTATTTACCTCAGGCTAGGATGAGTGTAGATAATTTAAAAGAATAAAATGATCCTAAAGTGATTGATTTGGTAAACATAATTGCTGTGATACATTTTGTAACATATTTACTAGCCTTCGACAGCGCGAAATTATGGCGTACACCAAGTTTTTCAGTCGTGTAAACCGCCTAAAACTAGAGCATAGGAACGAGTAGGAACTGTAACTTAGTCTTTTGCGTTGATTCAGAGTATGGAAGGTTTTGACACGATTGCGTAATCATAAAACAACTGTGACATACATCGCGAAATTGCAATCGAGATCCACAGATACACCACTAAATAGTTATTCAAAATAATTACAATAGTACCACTTCCTTAAAAATAAAAATATAATATATGGAAAATGACTGGATGCATTTTGATTCGTTGATTCATAATACTTAAAAAAAAAAAAAACTAACGCCAATATGTACAAATTTACAACAACAATAAATTTGGAGATGTCATAGTAAACAAACGGAATGTAGGATAGATACTGCACTTCAGTATGTTTTGGCAGCACTGCAGCCTGCCCTTTGCACACAATTCACGAACTGGAAATATATTGTGATATGTTTTAGATTTGAACACATACGGCCCCACACAAGGAGACGTCACATCACACATAACCACTAACAAAGCATAAGAGATTAACTAGACACTAACAACTTTCATCTACACGACTCGTCCACTGGAACTTGAACCATACAAAAGAAACAAAGAAATAGATCTACCGCTGATACAGAGATTAGTACTTTAGTCGTATTCGTGACACCGGGAATATCATTTCTGCTGTCCCGAACGGTCGTGCTTTCAGACGAGGACGACAAATGAGCCTGCTGTTCTACGTTTTGCGAAAACCTGTGGCTGACCAACGAGAACAGGGATGAACTTCCTACAGCATAATAGTCAAGAAAGAAATTCGTGGACCGTAGTGAACGTCCCAACAAAATTAGTGTAAAGTAAATGAATTTGTCCTTTAAACATTACATTCTCCCGGTTAAAATATTATCCTTTTCCTTGGTTACTACCCTGAAATAAAAATAAAATTCCCATTTGTCACAATTCAGTCTAAACCGCTTTAAGCGCACTCTGTCTAGAAATGGGTAGACAGGAGTATCTGCCTGTAAAGAAAAAAAAAAACTGAAACATGAGGAAATAAAATACATGAAATCATTGACCCTATACAATGATAAATATTATACAGCACACACTTCATATGGTAGCACAGCTCACTATGAACATGGAACTAGAGCTAGTCTTGTTACAGGAACTATCTGGCTGAATACGCTGTACACAACATTCTATATCACACGTAAGTAATATTTAACATCTATTTGTCATCACATAAAATAGGCCGTATCGCTGTATGGAACTAAAGAGCAGGAACAAATTACCAAAGAATTGAAAGGTCAGTTCTCACACAAGAGACTTGCATGAATAAGCGAATAGTTGCGATTAAGTGAATCACATATGAAAACTTGGAGAGTAGTGTGTTAATGGAGTTTGGATCAGGTATGACTGCATTCGTTCATGTTACAACAACCATATTTCACTGTGTTGAGTTCTTTCTGCGGTTTTATTATGTGATTCACTTAGTTGCTTTACCACACTCCTAGAAAATACACAACCACAATGATAAGTTTGCTGTTAATGTAAATACTGAAGTTTTATCTTTAACAAAGGAAACAATTTTCCTGTACAGTCGGCTGTTAATAGTAACATAGACCTAGGTGTTTTACAACGTTTGATTCTCTAAGCATTCAAAAGCTCGTTTTGTAAAAGTTGGCGTATGTGACTCAAACAGACCCCTTTGTAGGTAATATCTTTTAAAACTACTCTTAAGTAGTTTATGGAACATTACTAAACAGATATGAAAATTTAAAAACTACGATGACAGATATTTGTTTCCCAAGTTACGTGCATACAAACCGAGACATATTAAATAAGTTAAAAAATTTTACAGACCAAAGGTGGGGAAAATAGATATCTAACACTACTTTAGATATTTCTTTAAAGGATTGATTACTTGTCTAATCTTGGCTTTTGTGTTTTGAAACATAATATTATTAACAACCGGAAGGGAATTTTCTACTAAAATAATAGAAATCGTAAAGTTACGTCGAGTAAAGTTTACAAGAAACTATCTCAGAAATTCCCGTGTGTGTTGAAGTAAGAATTTCCATTAACTTAATTTCGATAATACTGAAGTTTAGAACTTTTATCTCACGAAGGTATTATCTATCAACGTCGCCCGCTTAGTGCTTCAATGATTGATCACGGGGTTGGCTTACAGAGTACCCTGAAAATGAATCACTTCTAAGAGGATATTGTAATAAAACATACGGCTTCCCGGATATAAGCAAGGCACGTAATATTATCTTTTAGAAAACAACTCTAACTATAGCTTGATTATGACCTGCGTTTGAGATATAAAAGAACTCGTCCCAGTAATGTAGTTTATAATCAGAATAACTGCAGTGAAAACCATTTACATGGTATTTCTTACACTTTTCACTTGGGACACAATGTGACGATAAAATGTCTCTTGCACGAGGATTCAACGAATCAGTAAAGATATATGTAGAATGAATTAAATTAATGAAACTAAACTTATACGAGTAAACCCTAGAAAAGTGTTTCTATGGCGACATATTTCATAGAAAAATACCTGTCCTCAAATCCATTGGTTATAGACCCATATTATGTGTCATGCAATCATCAACTTTTATTTATTGCTGCATGGTAGGGATGAATACAATATTATTTTATGCGCGTTTTGATTACAAAAAAAAAGGAAGTTAAGTTTCAGGAAATAACGCGAGAGATACATTACAACTTTGCCATACAAACTCCTACTATTGTATATCAAATCGGACAACTGCGCATATATGAAAACAAATCTTCCGAGCTTCTTTGAATTTTTCTTAGTAAACAATATATTAAGGAATTTTGGCATTATTAACAATAAAAAAGTGCAATGTATTAGATATGTGGGCGCTGTCTGAGACTCTATACATGTGATTATAATTTCAGGTGGGGGATTCTAACACAAATCGTTTGCTTCTAAAACCTCGTATCGGTATCAATAAATGGACGATTTTTCTCGTTAGAATTCGATATTGTAGATTAAAATCGTGGGCTGGTATATTTTACCCGCCACTCAAGGTTCTGTATGCCAAACTACAAACAGAGCACGTATTAAGGCGCTGGCACAATTGGCATAAGCATGGTGTACATTTTAATTGTTTCTTTACATGGTCACAATTGACACAACACTCGCAACGACCGTTTGCTCTTCCTCCTCCACCCCCCCCCCCCCAAAAAAAATTGCTACTTGAGAAAGTTCCGTTGCTTTAATTGGCAGCACAATTTAATCAAAATAGTAAATAAACCGAAGCAATTAACTGTAATTCAATCAAAACAATCCATATCATCCATTTCTGCGGTAAATATATAGGCCAAGATTCAGTATAGATCTTCCGTGAATTAAAATTACCAACACTCTACAAATTCAACAAAAGGCAGTCACTCCACGAAAATTGAAGTCAACACACACCCTTATTTCACAAACCAGTTTTCCACTTCAAAACGTACTACAGCATTCGAGGCTTCTGACTGGCTGAATAACGACGCACAGCAATGGCATAGGCTGTTCACGATAAAGTGAGCACTTTTGAGGCCGTAGTTACTTTTTGCCTTTCAGCTATTTCTTATCCTTTGACCACCTTTTAAAATAAACCACTTAAGTAATAAACGCAGAGTACATATTCGATCGTACTCGGAAGTTTACCTCTAAACCTAAAATGAAATATATTTATTGACTACTATTCCAAATGAGAAGGCTTTCAAAAGTGCTCACTTTATCGTGAATAGCCTATAGTAAGAAAAGTTAAACCGTGTTGGATTCATAATGCTACCAATACTGCGCACGCATGTGCTTATCGCTGTGCGCATTTGTGCTTTGTCGGACTAAACTTTGTGCAGCTGTAACAACTGTTTTGTATTAGTGACGTACTTATATAGTCTATTCGCGGTTTTTTCACACTTATTGAATCGAACCTTCGAAAAACCACATGTATGACAATTTTTTTTTTTTTTGTTAAATCGAACTTTTACTTATATTTTATCTATAAATTTTATTTCGTTTATAATAACTGTGAATAAAAACATAGGGGAAAGCAGTTGTGTTGGTATCGCCTAGTGAGAAATAGTCCTCATGTAAAAAGTTTATTGAAGTGAGTGCAGTACGCACGAACGCGGGCGCGTTGTCCCTCTGGTGTAATTTTACTAGACTCGGCTAAGCTTTGTTTGCACGAGGCGGGGCAACATCCTGGAAGTAGAATTTTAGCCGGGCTTTAGAAAAGTTGAAAAGTAACCGCGAGTGAGCTATACCTAGAAAAAAATGATGGTGGAATTGCGCACGCACGGTGTGATTATGGCCGCCATTAAACACATGTGCAATAGTGGCCATGCGCCTAGACACAATCCCTAGACCTCGTCCTTAGTAATAATCCACACACCATATACCCCCCCCCCTTTTTTTTCCCCTTTTTTATTTTTCACAGTTTCCTCTATACTACGTTTCTATTTTCACAAATCACGCGAACAGGAAATTATAAAATGGGAAACGATGGCTGGAATGGGAGAGAGAGAGAGAGAGAGAGAGAGAGAGAGAGAGAGAGAGAGAGAGAGAAAGAGAAAGAGAAATTGTATCGCCGAACAATACTTGTCACAAAATAAGTCATTCCTACATTCCCGATGTCCGAGAACGCTGAGATCCGACAGTCCTTTTTCAAAAGGCGAGCAGGAATGAAAAGGTAGGAGAGATGCAGGGGGGGGGGGGGGGGGGGGGGGAGTTACTGCATGTCAACGACTTTTTCGACTGACAAAAGGAGCCCCACAGCGACAAGGCGGCCCAGTAATTTGAATAAGTCTGTCGGCCTGGGCGTGCGCATTTTCCTCAATTGACCACCTCGACGATCGGTGACCCGAGAGGGGCATTTCTGGCTGACAGATTTCTCGAACTGCCGGTCGAAAAAAGGTGGGTAGGGGGGGGGGATGGCGAGAGACCCGATTTCGTGTGTCGTAGACCGTGGCAGGGTGGAGAAGGGATAAAAAGGGAGGAGGGGGGCACGAGTATCATTCAGAACCGCAAGATTATTATCGAAGCGGAGACAGAACTCGTCCGGGGGTAGAGGAATGCCGTGTCGGGGTTTGTGAAGGGGACCCACTCTTGTTGAGGTTATGTTTGGAGTCCTGCGCAAGTACTCTACGGCTGTGTTCGATTTTCAGTGCAATGTACCCTTGATCCCTCCCCGTTTCACGAACCCTAGTTCCGTTCATGAGAAATATTCGTCCGTGTTCGTTTCCACCTCGAGTTTCATCCTGTCGAATTTCTCTCTATGCGAGTTTCATTTGTCTTCGTGACGTTCGCAAGTGCTTTTCTCATCCGCGCAGGGTTGTAAACACAAAAAAAAAAATAGACACACACAAAGAAGTTAAATATTTCAATCAGTTGTTCATCGGAAAACAATCTAGGGCTCGAGAATGACAAATTGTTCGTTGTCCTTGGCTGAAGGGGACATTCTAGGGTGCATAATGTGCGCTTGCTGTGAATTCGGATAGCGAGAATGTGACGTCACGTCCGGGATGTACCTTTCAAAGGCCCGAATCCAGATAAGAGCTCTTAGCTGGCGAATTCCTCTTCCGCTTTCCGTACTTCAAACGCATTTGACAGAAGAAAGTGATGAACGTTTTTTTTTTTTTTTTTTTTAAATTTTTTATAACTCAGGTAAAATAAAGACCATGACATGTGCATTATTTTGCTTTCTTAAAAATTTCGCTTTTTCGAACAATCAAATTGTTGATGAAGTTCTATATGTGAGCCTCTGGGATTTTAAAAGCAAATTTAAGGGTAGTGATTAATCAGATGCCTCAATAAATCTCACTCCGATTCTGAAAATCGCTAAGTCACAATCAGTAACTCAGCACACTTCATAAGCATCTTCCTTTCCGCGTTAAAAAAAAAAAGTTCTTGACAGTTCTGATATGGTTTCATTATTTAGAATTACAGCTTTAGACGCACTCTATTTCCTTCGGGAATATTGTCACATACAGTACTTGTGTTGGCCACTGAGCTTCGCAGTGTGCAATACAGGCCAAAAATTTCCTACACGTGCTTAATGAACACAATTGTGTACACTGGGTCTTAATGGGTTAAGATAATTTAGGAAAGCAAACATATATGTATGGAAAAACACTATTCGCTGTTTATTCACACCTTTGACGTGAATACATCTTTAAATTTGCGACATTAGTGGGAGGCGATCCAGAAAATCCGATGATAACAAAATCGGGAGATACAGTTTGGCATTGCAGCTTCGAATTTATCGTCTACATTCAAAATTCAGTTACACCACTCGATTGCCAAAGGATCAAAGAATATGTTACGTTTAGTGAGGACTGTGAAGCATTGGATCGGGGAGGGGGGTGCAATTTTTAGTTCATTTCGCCGCGTCTCATAACTTCCGCGTGGTATAACTTTTGACTAGGAGAAGCTACGACGCTCGTTTGAGTTTCAATTGGCAGCCGTCAAGATGAATCGATTGCATGTATAAACACATTTGTGTGACGTGGTTATTATGAAATTGTATGCGTTTAGTAAAAAAAAAAAATTAAGAAAACTTAAACGCAATTTTGACATATACTCATCAAAAAGTCAAGTCGAAATACAGAAGTCGTACACGGTTGGAAAGAGAGTTCCAAAACGACCCAGAAACTTTCGAGAATTTTATTTAAAAAAAAAAAACGACACTCGTTCCAGAAGGACGCTTGTCCACAGTAACAAATAAAACATGACGGCTTTCCAAACCACGCCCTTGTACACGAACGGGAGGCTTCTTGTCCTGAAGCCAAAGTGCGGTTTTCAAATGCTCGTTGTCCAACCAACTTGCTAATAATGCTATTTTTCATATTTACGTTTATTTCCCTCGATTTGGGATGCCCTTTGGGAATAGGCGCTTCAATAAAAAAAGAAAGAATTCCGGGTCCTACAATTCCCGTTGTTTAAAACACGTCCGCGGGGGACAGGTGGGCCGGCCAATGTCGGACGAATGGCGCCCGCCGCTTCATTCGGAATCGCAATTTTCTAGCTGGATATCGGTTGTAATTCTCGCTCCGAAGTGGCTGACGCTGACAGATGACAGCGAGCCTACCCCCCGTCCTCCATACCCCACCCTTCCGCCCCTCATCATCCCCTCCTAGCCGCGCCACGCGCGCGAGACTCGTGCCGACTACTCCAGGGGTGAGTTTTTTTAATGTTTTTTTTTTTCCACCGCGGCGCGCCCACCCCACATCATAATTTTTTAAGGTTTCCTGCTAAAAAAAGACGAGGGGGAAGGAAGGAGGGAGTGCCTCCCGGCAACGTGAGGTCACCTGGTCTCTCCCGACAATAAACCCTCCACACTACCCCGGACGTCGGTGTAGCTCGCTCGTCGAGAGAGTGCGAAGTGAACTCCCCCCATGCTTTTCTGGCTCCCTCCGCACGGGTACTGAGGGGAGGACCGCTTCGTCGGAGATCTGCTCTCGCTAGGGCTCTTCGATACCATAAAAAATTAATATCGATATATTTTCCGAACAGTTACTCGGTATTTTCGATATATCGATAGTACCGAGATTGTCGATAGTACCGAAAATTTCGATAATACCGAAAACTTCGATAGTATCAAAACATCGATATACCGATATTTTTAAAAGTTACGTATCGTTCGGTAAATTATTTCTCATATCAATGATTGTCGATCTTTCGAACAGCCCTAGCCTCTCGCGTGCTGCTTGTTTACCGTGGTCCGTTCTCCGGAGACGAGACACCGCATCCAGCCTCTTCCCGCCCGCGCGTGCCGACCGTTCACGGAAACGCTATTCTGCGACTAATTTTCTATATGGTTCATCCACTGTCAGTTTCAACTTTTCTGAAGCTCTGTTGAAGTACTGCTTCCAGCGTATTCCTCCGCCTCGTGCAGACAAAGCTTGACCGAGTCTGGAAAATCACACCAAAGCGACAACGCACCGCAGTCGAGCATACTCAGTTTATCGGCGCCGCCTACTTGTAGCTATTTTTTGCGCGTTTGATGGTCTTCATAGTCTGTTAGCGGTTTATTCACATTTTTGAATCGAACCTTTGAAAATTACGTATAAAATATGAATAAAAACTGTTAGAAAACACGTGTGTTGTTAACGCCTAGTAATGAATAGTTCTCATGCAAACTATAATTGTAACTGAGTGCGCACGAATTCGGTGCGTTATCCTTTGGTATGATTTTCTAGACTCGGTCAAGCTTTGTCTGCACGAGGCGGAGGATTATCCTGGAAAGTATATCTTTAGCAGGGTTTCAGAAAAGTGTGAAGTAGCCTAAACCGTGAATCGCTCAAACAGTACGCCTAAGTCTCTGAACTGTCCCTATAATGTTAATATTACAATGTTTGCAGCAAAGGTCAGTGTAGGTCCCAATAATAGTTCCGCATGTTTCCAACCAGTATATTATGAGATACAGCAGTGTGAAGAGGCCTTTCTCAGCCATATTGCAGGGCTCGGGAATAGAGTTTGTAATGTGAATGATATACTGAGTGTATTATTTGTACATCGCTAGAAGTGATGTTTCCTTACCATACAACGGTATAATGGCAACACGTCAAGTGACATAAAAAAAAAACACGAATTTCGGATGATTATTTAAAAAGTGTAAAGATAGCAGGAATATCTTCACGTAAAAAAAATTTAGATGTCAAAATCGCGATTTTTGTGTTTCTGGGAAATACAAATAATAGCAACCAAGTCACTTACTGAAATTAGATAATTCTCCTTGAAATGAAATACCGTGAGTTACTTCACGAGAAAAAAAAACCCGTTATGAAATGTTTTCGCAATTTTTAAATTTGCATGAAATAAGGAGATTTTGGCACGTTTTGATTTTTTTCTATCTATAATTATTTCCTGAAATAAGTTTTGCTATGCGTGCCTTAAATTGAATTAATACTTGGCCTTCCTGTCGCCCTTGTTAAATTTTCTGCAAATGACTTGGTTTATTTTAACTGTACGTCCGAAAGACATTAGAATCGTGATTTAGACATGTAATGATGAAAACACTATGCGATCTATGTTTCTTTATTCCAGGAAAGACATCTTAAAAGTATTGTCTACAGGTTGAACGGTATTTCTTACAAGAACAAAATAATGAATTTTTTTTTTTTGTGAGGAACATCTTAAGCGGGAAAGTGAATTGGCATCACGGCACTAAGCCTCGACAGCTTTTATAAGCGAGTACGTCTTACCGAAGATTTATTTTTTTTAAAAGATGTTACCTCCTATCGTAAATCCGCGAACGTGCTGCTCCAGATGCAAACTAAATATAACAATAATATCTAGCGCCTGGTTCTATGCACAGGGAAAGAAACGTACCTTTATCATTGCTCCCGTCACAAGTTCAAGTACAACATGTAGAACACACAAGTGTTTGAATTACCAGGTGTCTGTAGGATTGTACAAAATATTGAAATGATAATATTATACTTCGAGAAGAAATGTATCTGAAACATTGAATGTTGTTCCCGATAACATGAGCACTTTTGAAATCAACCTAAGAAAAAAGTCACTGCTACTAACGTCGTATATTTTAACGTGAGTGACTTGCGCCCAGTAAAGTTGGTAACGATGGAGGGAAAGCAGTTCCATTAGTTTAACGTCGAATAAAAAATGTTCGTATCCATTTGTGATAACTTAAAATTATTTCCTCCCCCTTTTCTTTTTTTAATGCATCGAAGTGTTTAAATGAGCAAATTTGTAAAGTATTTACATTCGTAATAATTTCACAGTTTTATTTGACCGACGCTTTAATAAAGTGAGGAGGCCCATGGCAATTTTAATTTTACACAAGGCGGAAGAATACGCAACGTGCATGCAAGTAGATCGTAAGCAGGGCTTTCAAAAGAGCTCATTTTACCGTGAACATCCTATATACTTCTCTGTGGGCTGTCGACTTTGTATTCGTTAACACTGCCATACCCAGTGTACACGATTGTGTACATAACGCACATGAGTACTATTTTGGGCAGGTGCTGTACTCAACAAGGATCAATGGCAAATTATATTCTGATTCGTAAACCGCGTGACTTAGTCCAGGTTATTATTGGTTCATATTACTATATCCAAATACATAGCTTACAGCTCATAGGTTGTGGCAGCAGAACAAGGTTTGTATCGGCTTGAGTACAGCATGCATCATAAAATTTCTCGTTTGCAACACCTGACACTGTAAATGAAAGTAGGTCTGAAAGGGTTAATGAAATGAACGAGGATAACGAAGGACTTTTCTCGTCAGGATCAATCAGATTACAGTGTGACTATTGCATTTTTAGCATGATATCCACGTCAACACACTCAAATTTTTGCCAACGGCAGTCCTTTTGGTGTTCACTCCGCAGTACCATAATATTGTTCCGAGATCCGTAACAAGTGTGCTAAGCAGGTGTACATACAATTCCTGGTGGCAAAAAGAGTCAATTTCTATTTGTGCGACACTAACACTGCGCTGGCATTTTAGTTTGGAGTCATTACATCGGATTATTATCAACAACGCTTAGTTTGTCGCGCGGGACGCCAGTATGAGTTTCGGGGGCTTCCTGTGATAAAAAAACATCAAAAAGGGCACAAGGGACATTTGGTAGGGGTGTCCAAACCCGTCCCCTCCCCCCCCCCCACTTGAGAGGTGTGCTGTGATTGGCTGACGGGTTACTCTTCCCCCTCCTCCCTCTCCGTGTGAGGTGTGCTGTGATTGGCTGTTGGCTGAGGGGGGTACCCTTTTGGCTGACAAACCGCCCAAGCGACATTTGTGATACTTTGAAATCCCCAGCAGCCTTTACAGACGGCAAACCGGTCAAGAGAGGCAACATGTACGGAAAAGTGTGGTTTGGGCGCTGCGGGGGCGTAAAATTTCAACAACGCTTCGGATTCAGTGGTGTTTATTGCATAGATGCAAGGTAAGCAATGCTTACCCTTTACATAATATTGGAAATGTTTGACCCTAGAAGACACAAATATGTAGCCCTCCCCCCTCCCCCCTTCTTTTACCACACACGCAAACAATAACTGGATAAGTAGCTGCCCCCCCCCCCTATAGTTTTCGGTATACAGGAATGAATAACAATTACTAAATTGTTTTGTAAATTCACGGTTTTAAAATTTGTTACTATAAACTTGTGCGCCTAAATCAGAATGGAAATATGTACTCCCACGTTATTATGAGCATGGAATATACATTTGGTGTTGTCTGAACCAATTAACCTCGTTTCACCTCACCCCCCTCGACATTATATACGAAATCTTGCGCCAATTTGTTTCGAATACTCGATCCATCTCGAGAGCACGAATGGGTATGGATCGATCGGCGAGACTTCGCGGAAAAACGTATGTGTTACTTGACATATATATTTAAATATTTTTATTTCAGTTGACATGAAAAGTATAGAGATAGGCGTTACATTAAAACAATTGTTTAAAACGCAGAGGTAATTAATATAGCTGAGTAGTAGGTAGTCCTACAATTGAACTGCTTTTTCGCCAGTAGTATTGTCTCAAACACGAGACTTTTAATAATAACTAGTGGACCCATTGAGTAAATACGGACTTTCAAATTGCAATACATTTATACTGACTTAATTTAAAAAATTCAAAGAGGAAGATTTCAAGCAAAGAATTTATTTTTGTGAGAGGATGGGTGAAGTTATATTTTATAAATGATCACGCTTACAAATAGTAAACTAAATTTATGTACGTGCGCAAAATTCGAAAACTCAGGTTAGCTCATCTGTTGTTGTCCGTTAATGATACTTGTACATGAATTTTCGAGTCACGAGATGCAATTAATCCAACGAACTTCAATGCGATGACAACATTAAGTATATCAGTAATAGTAAAATACTGACTACCTGCTGCGATTATGAACTAGTCTACAGGGCAAAGCTAAATAAAATGGCAAATAACCGTAATAAATTCAAAATAGTTACAATTGCATTGTTGCAGAATACGAATTTAACAAGACGCGTTTATGGGCGCGAACTGCTGTGATCGACATTTCATCTCGAAGTCTGGTTTCTTTTGGGAGTCAGTCAATGCCCTCTCGAAGGACCGTATTAAACTTCAGCGTGGTGCGTGTGTGTTGTAGGAACACACAATGGTAACAAGATGGCGACGCGCTCTGGAAACCACTGCTGCCAACCGCCACACAACCTTGTAACTACCCGTCAAGTGTATGCAAAGGAATGAATAAGAATGACCCCCCCTTCCCCCCCTAGAAAAATGTGACACAAGAGTCAAGAATCGCTTAGTCAAAAAGTCGTTGCATTGTTAGCGAGATGAAAAGAGGACCCATTCCAATCCCTGTCCTTCGCAGTTCCCTTTTTTTTTTTATATATATATATTTTCTGTTTTTCCCGAAAATATCTGCGCTCTCAAACCCACCGGAGGAGAAAAAAAAGGTCCACAATGAAGTTGAGGAGTGGTATAGACTTACCTTGTCAGTCAAACACTGGGTGCGTGAATGCATGTTTCGGTATACGCGGGCTTGTCTTGGAATACTCTACACGCACCACGGTTCTAAAATTACATATTTTTAATGACACATTTCACACGTCACATAGTATAATTCTGGGGGAAAAAAAGGAGGGGAGGGGGGGGGGGTGACAATGGCATTACCACTTACGCAGAATTTCCATACATCCCTGTTCGCGGAAGTATTCGGGCTCATTTTGACGCGCCCGGGAAAAGCGGTTATGCATTCAAAATGTCTCTTATTCGCAAGGAAATGAGGAGGTAGGGGATGTATGCTAACGGAAACGCCCTACAATCACTGAAAGTTTCCATTCAGACCTAACGTCTGTCAGAACACATCAGGCTTTTTTTTTGCAATATAATTTCCTCTCAGTTTACAGAATATTTGTTGGGGGAAAACTGCCAAAAAAAAATTTACTCTTCAACTAAACTGACGAATGTAGAAAAAAATTGTCGTAATGTGTGAATTCACTAGACGTATTGGATATGATGGTGCATCCTGTGGAAGGTCAATTTTTGAAAATAATATCGTATTTTAACTTTCTCGCGTCTGGTTTTTTTTAAGTTAACTTATCTCTTAAAGGACTTTGAATTCATCTCATGGAATTGGAGGGTCGAAAATAACTGTCAGTTTAGACTGGCAGGGTTGTATACACAGATATGCAGCGTGTTCTGGTAAAAGTTCTTAGCGAGCTGAGGTAAAGCCATCAAGCTTAAAAATGCCAGGTAGATTTTTAAATGACCGTTTTACGAGTTTGGCATGTTGCTACTACGTAGCTGGCACATTTTTGTGTGGGTAGTAGAAATATAAACGGAAATTGGGGGAATTCCATCGTAGGTTGATGAGAGTTTGACTATTTTAAAAATTAATAAGGCTGAAGAAGTTATAATTTACATAAACTTAAGCGGCATAGTTGATTCAATATATTTGAATCTACATCGAAATTCCTTATATTATCGGTCATTTGGTGATATAAATATTTCTATTTTGTCCGTATCAGAATTTCCCCGATATCGATACACCGAATATATCGAGTAATCTATTGAGCTCAAATAACGATAGCAAAATTCACGATGTCGAACAGTCATAGTTGCGAGATGTAATCGAATTCAAACTACATTCACTGCTACTTCCATCTTTTCTGAAAAACCCTGCTAAATTCTACTTCCAGGATATTCCACCGCCTCGTACGAATAAAGCTTGGAAAATTACGCCAGGAGATCAAACATTCGTGCGCACTCGGTTTAATAACATTTTGCATAAGAACTATTTCTTAATAGGCATTACCAACACACTTTTTTCTCACTGTCTTTGTTCATATTAGCTATAAGTGAAATATTATAATTTATAGACAAAATGTAAGTAAAAGTTAAATGTAACCGGTAATGAGGTACTTTTATGATAACACACGTAGGCCTATAAAATGTTTGTGATACGTTACATATTAAGGAAATAACCAAACATGTCTTACGTGGTGTGGTTTTTCAAAAGACTAACAAATAAATTGAGAATATAATCTCCACCCAACACTGGAATATCTGCAATCTGTAAAACTCTCCGAGCTGATGGAAGGCAGCCAAGCTATAGTCTGTTCCCAGTTTCTTCGCACTTTTTAAAATCAAACCTTTGAAAAATCACCCCATGTATGACGTGTTTGGTTATTTCCTAAATATCTCATCCATCACAAGAGTTTTATACTTCTGTTGCCGTAAAACTACCTTGTATTTGGTTGCTTATATTATATTTGTAAATTATAATATTTAATTTATAATAAATACGAATAAAATAGTGAGAAAACAGGTGTATTGGTAATGCGTAGTAAGAAATAGTCCTTACGCAAAATATTATTACACTGAGTGCGCACGAATGCGGCGCGTTGTCTCTTTGGAGTGATTTTCTAGTCTTAGGCCTATTTAAGCTTGGTTTGCATGAGGCGGAGGAATATTTTGGAAGTATAACTTTAGGAGGGCTTCAGAAAAGTTGTGGGTAACCGTGAATGGATTATATATAGGCTGTGTTTTTCTGAACTCACAACATCAGAGTTCAGGACCCATTAGAAGCCCATACAAACTATAGTATCCCATTTATATGTTAACCCATCATCATCATCATCATCATCATCTCAATACCCTATGTAGTAATGTTCTCTTGGCAGTGGTTTCTCAATCATTTTAATTATATCACAAATGTATTTTCTTTCATATCTTTAAAACAATATATTTTAAATAACTTCCTTCAAAATTAAACCCCCTCCCCAAATGAAACAAAAATTATTTTAATTTAACTGATTATGTAACAGAGGTCACAACTTTTAATTGGGACCAATGTGGGGAAGGGGGGATAAAAGAGATGTCCAGCGATCCCCTTTTCGGCCACTACCCGATAAGAGAAATGAATAACGTTATACAGGAAGTACATTAATTAACTTTAATTTTTAAAATATAATGCAATAGAGTCCAGTTATGGCCAATGACCGACACTGATAAAATTTTTAATTTATTTGTTGTTGTTTGCAGTTCAACTTTCTTCCCTCTTTAAGGCAGAGTGATTTTGCCTTCCAAAACAGCGTATTCCTCCTCTTCCCTTCACACCTGAGAGGTCTCAAAGTCGGGAAAACACTATAAACTGTCCCTGCCAAATAAGAATACACCAGGACTTTGTGTTAACCCATCAGATCGCCTGTTATGTTTTTGTTACAGTCAAGAAATTTACACCAGACATTACAACATTCAATAATTTTATTACGAAGCCGAAAAATATCTGGTTAGTTCGTGATTATAATGGTTGAATTTGGTTCTTAGTTTCAATGACCAAGGAAAATATTTTACGCTAACTTTAACTGGAAGTAAGCGAAGAGAATGTATAATTAATATACGATTTAAATACGTTTGCACGTATTTATTATCTTTATAACAATTTACAGGATTGGCTCCTCCGATACAAAAATCCTGGCTACACTACTGGAGGTCAGTGGCGAAATAAAACCAGTCCTGTCAACTATACTGTATAATTCAAAACACTGTTTTACAGAAAAATAAATATCGTAAACAGAGTGCAATGCAAGTTTTGCCAACTTTGAAATTTTTCAACCACATTTATAATTTAATAACCAAATTTATAAATTGACAACAAAATATCTACGCTAATTGTTGTTCTGAAGAAAGATTTGTTGAAATATTCAATAGTTGTTTTAAAAATTAGAGTAGATGCAACTCTTCACTATAAGACCCATATGATGATAACTAAAGGCTGTTCACGATAAATTGAGCACTTTTGAAATCAACCTTAGGAAAAAGTCACTGTCCGTAATTACATATACTTGAACGGGCCCACTGAGTGACATTTGCTCAGTAAAGTTGGAAACGATGGATGGAAAATAGTACCGTATCTTAAAGTCGAATAAAAATGTTTGATAAATATTTGTGAAAACTTAAATTATTTCTTGTGCTTTTTTTTTTTTTTTTAATGCATCGAAATATATTTACTTTTATAATAAATTCACAGTTTCGCTTGACCGACGCGTGAATAAAGTGATGAGGCCCATGACAATGTTAATTTTACATAAAGCGAAGGATACGCAACGTGCATACAAGTAGATCTTACGCAGGGCTTTCAAAAGAGCTCATTTTACTGCGAACAGCCTACAAGGAAGGGGTCGTTTTGCATGACTGTATTTTCCGTGGTTGTGTTTTTGCCGATCGGCGTTTTGCGCAAAAGTATTTTACCGAACGGCGGTTTTCTCGCCTGATGTTTAGGCAAAATGATGCACTAGGCAATGCCTGCGCGCCCTCGTTTACCTCCCTTCAACGGGGGTGCGTGCCCTCGACAACAGCTATTGAACAACTCGTCAGCCCTCCCGCAAGGACCCGAGCTTCACCCTTCACCCAGCCATCCTAAAATTTCTGTATTATCACAGCGTCGACGCCAAATTGCCGGCTTTATCCCCTTCCTACCCCCTCCCAGTTCTCCATCAATACGAGCGGAAATACAGGTTTTTTTTTCTCCTAGAGCTTCTGTCTCTACGGGTACCGATTCCATCATCCTCCTGCAGCCCGAGTCCGTTCTCTGCACGAATGCAGTTAACTTGGAAAACCGCGAAATGTTCCGTTATGCCGGAAACACATATATCCGACCAGCACGACACCGCAGGCACGACACGACACGTAAAACTAAACGACCAATTAAATGCAAGATAGATCTGACGTAAGCCCGACAATTCTGTCGTCCGACCAGCACTTTTGGATTAGAAATTATTTCTATTCTTCGTCGTGTCGTGCGGCACGACGCACAGAGTGTACAACCTTGCAAAATGAGATTGTATGATACGGTTTCCCTACAATGGGAAATACGTATCTTAAAAGAAAACTAATTAACAAAATTATTGTATTTAACTCTTATAAATAATAATTTTACCTTTGCATGCATTAGCTATAAAACTTTGTCACCATCACGTATTCCAAATTTCTCGTCTGCCTACCACCTTTGAAATTAGCGTATTTAAACAGCGCCTTCTAAATGAATCCGAAAAATTGTACTCGTGTCGCGTCAGTAAACTGTCGAGCTGTAAATTTGAGCAGTCGCATTGAAAATGATCGTGGTTGCAGTTTTTGTCGTGTCGTGCTGTGCTAGTCAGGGCTATGTGATTCCGGTATTACTCAGCGCCTGCACGACTACGTCAGGAAATACGATGCCATTGTGGTTTGAAGACTGCACAAAAATGAAAACAAGCTTTACATCACTTAACCTTATTTTTCGTGTAATTTAACCTAGTTTAAACGATACTGCGAACTACACAAAATTTGTTACCAAGGACCAAGGTGTTCTGAGTCTACTTTGTCAAGGTGACGCGGGGTCACTCGCATATTTTCGCACGTGGGAATCGTGCCGGGCGGTGCCGCTGGTCGGCGGATTTTCTCAGGGATCCCCCCCCCCCTTCCCACCTTTCATTCCGGAGCTGCTCCAACCACGCTTCACCCTCATCGGCTCTCGAGACCTCGATTTTAAGATCCGCCCAAATCCCTTCGTCACAAAATTGATTCGCAACATTTCCGAATCTCCGTCCATTGTCTAAAATGAGGCACTTCCTCGCCGGTGAATCATATTTATGTTTCGGAACTCGCCCGTTTGAAGCGCAGGACTGGTAGGATAACGTAGATTGTGACCTGGAAAAGAAACAAAGTTCTCATTTCTCATGTTGAGATTCGTTTAGGTAACAGAGCACGGGCCGAGAATCCAACTTGTCGTCCCTTCCCCCACCGGGAGGCTGAAACACCCTTGTTCAGTGCGCCTTCACCCCCCTAAACACCAGGGTGGTATTTCAAAAGGGGGGTGGGGGGTCGTCCTGCCCTAGGCCGTTTGTCGCCAATTCGCTCCGGCCATAAAACAACGATTGGTTACGGGCGCACTCGCTCGAGAATTTGCATGTCTTTTTGTTGCTGCCTCCGCGCGCGGGAAAAGGAGGGAAAAACCTTTTTCCAGGGAATCGAGAGCAGAAATATTTGAATGGCTCGTGGAGGGGGGGGGGGAGAAATAAGGGGGACGGGGATAGAAAATACCACGCAGCTGCCGCCTTATCGCGAGCATGCCTCGGTTCAAGTTTTGCGAACGCGACGGCCACAAAAGCAGGTCAATTCTTTCGCGGCCACGAATTCGGAACGCGTCCTCTCCCAGCGATTACGTAACGCGACCTGAAACCACGTGCGGACGCCATGTTGACATTCGACCCACGAAAGAACCGAGCGAGGAGAAGATGCGCTACAATGAGCTGGACTTCTAACCTACAGGCGGTTACTAGAAGTAACGTTTTTTTTTTTTACTGACACCCCAGTTAATCGAAGGCGATATGGACCGGATCGAATGTTTGATTTAGACCACCGTATAGTCGACGTTTGAAATGTAACCGGGAATGCATATTTATGTACAACTGCCCAGGCTGTCGGTTTGTATAAAGGTCGTAACTCACAGCGTCTAGGCCTGAAAGTTGATTTGCTAAACGTAGGGAACACGGAGCGTGTTTCGTGAACTCCCCATTTCCGTTAACTCGTGGCCTTGGAAATAATGAAGGTAGGTGACAACTGAAGTCGAGTTTTTTCATCTGCTTCTGCGCATGACGTCACCGTGGGGCCATCAGCTGCACGTGTGGCACGTGCATAGTTAATTTTTATTCTTGTCCTTCCTTAAAAGACAAATTTTGTTGACTACATTGCGCCAACAGCTTAGAATTGAGTAAATAGCCTACTTTGTGTACGAACTTGTTAAATGGTGAAGTTTCATTTGCACTAGAATTGACAATTATGAATATAGCCCAAGAAGTACATTTCGTCCTCTAATTACGACTAAATTCCATCTGCGTGTACTTTTACCACGATAATGAAAAATCATGTTGTTACTTAAAGGATTTAAATAACGGGTGAGTGGTGTTGTAATATGTCTGACAAATAAATAATACAAAATAACCAGCAAGCCGAAGAAAGTTGACTTATATATATAGTTTAGAGTGAAAAAAGTAATGTGAATCATTAAACATACAGAGGAAAAACATAATTTCATAACATAAATATATATTCGAGGTTTCTTTCTTCATTAAAACACTTGCTAAACCATGTACTCTGTTGTTACCCCCTTAAATAGACAACCCGCTAAGCAGTTGTGCGTCCGGCTTTGCCTAAACACATGGTCTTGCTGGTGTTCGTGTCTGCTCAGTGGTAGTTACGTCACCGTTTTTGTACAGAAATAGTTTAGAATTAAAAATAAAAGTGTACCTATTGCGTTAAGCGCAGAGGTAATTGAAAAAAAATTATGTTAACAGGTCCCCCCCACCCCGGCCCCTGGCTGCATCGGCTGTTGTGTATGCAACCCACAAGAGAGAAAAAAATCGTTTTTTTTTTTAATAAGTGTGTTCCTCTCAGCAATTGTAGCGTTGCCTGAACTGCCTTAATATATATATTTTTTGTTGAAACGCAATCTTATATTGTTATTATCAAAGACTCGTATTTGTTAACGTTAACCGACTTCTACCTCAGGTATTATGTACACATTTTTTGGACAGAAAAATTAATAATATTAGAGTTACATGATCTTTAATGTAAGTGTTACTCCAGATCAGAAATGAAAGTCGATATTTTGTTCCCAATTCATAAATTTGGTTACTAAAACATAAATGTGGCCGTTAGAAAGTGTAAAAGTCAACGAAAAACCGTTGTACGTAGCTCTCTGTTTACGATATTTATTCACCTGTAAAACTATATTTTAAACTGTATTAAGAATTCTGTATATTTTCTGAACAGATGGATATATTAAAATGCTACATTCAACGCTTGATACTCTAAGGAAACATACAACACAACTCGCAACTATGCGCAAGTGCGAATGTTATTTCTTGGAACGCCAAGTTTTGGAACGTAGAGCAACGTAATCGTTACTTCCCGGAACGTCGGGACCATAGACTAAAGATGAGGTAGACCGATCTCCTATGGCTGCGCACAACCAATCTCTGTGTCCCAAAATTGAACTGCTTTTCTGCCTACACGGCTAACAAAAAATGGCGTGAATTGGATTTGAGGTTTGAACACTGTTAAGTAAACAAGTGCTTTTGAGATGTTTATTTACTTACCTCTAATCAATTTGTAATGCTTTTTGATCATATTCAAACTGGTAAAAAATACTTTATTAATGTAACAGTGCTTGTCATTTAAAAATTAAGGTATAAACAAACACGTTCACACTGTTGACCACGTGACTTTGACAGTTGTGTTCCTTTGGGGTAGGTCAGTGCGGGTCAGGTCAGAATACGAATAAACGATCTGTCTCATCTTTAGTCTATTGTCGGGACAGGGGAGAAAAGTTTTTTTACAGTAACCTGATAAAAAATAACGTGTTACTGGAACTTGTTTCCTACTTGGAACTGGAACGATGGGACACGTTATAAGAAAGTAACTGTTTGGCCCATCCCTACTAAGTAGGCCATTTAAATTATCACATTGGAAATATTTTCGTTATGTTCTTTGGAGCTACGTGACTGCGTCATCAGGATAAGAAAAAATTTTCTGTTCGCCATATATAAAATTAACTTCGTCATGGACCCGTTACACTTTATTCACAGTCGATAAGGTGTGACTGAAACCTTTAGGGAATTGATAATATGTCACCAACATGCTATTGTCTATACGCGGATTCTCCACATATTTAGCAACAAACCTTTGAAAAATGACACCATGCATAGCGTGTTTGTTTCCTACTACGTTATGTATCACATGTATTTTATATTTGTGTCGGCACTAAAATACCTCATTTTTTGGTTAAAATTAAATTGTATTTATAAATTATAATAATTAATTTTTAATTATTTTGAACTAGAGCACTGAGAAAATAGGTTCTGTTGGTAATGCCCAGTTATAAATAGTTCTTATGCAAATTATTGTTACACTGAGTGAGTGCGCACGAATACGGCGCGTTGTCCCTTCGGTGTAATTTTCTAGACTCGGTTAAGCTTTGTTTGCATGACGCGGAGGAATATCCTCGAAGTAGATCTTTAGCGGGGCTTCAGAAAATTAGGAAGTAAATGTGAATGGACTGCAATTCTTAAACTTACGTGCGTAAAATAAACAGCAACTAGATTAATATAGTTAAGTGTTCTCGAATTTAATCGTCACATCTTTTAGAGAAGTCAATCCCCGCCATCTCGAATTTATACTTTTTTTTTTGCAACGTGTTTTATTTGAGAATGCTTAACGAAGCTTTTCGCACGTCACAGCATAGATAATAGCTTCTTAATCTTCGTAAAATTCCTACAGCTTCACTAACTTTATTAATTTCTGGCTGGTGAATGCCAGCGCAACAAATAAGTAATATTTCTTGCCGGCGTTCACGTAATCTTACTAGCAATTGTAGTCTAACGGTACACACGCGTGACAATGCCTTATGTCTAGGGGCCCGTATTTTCGCGGAGATATTTCAAGGCCAGTAAGTACTCCAAAACACTTTAGTTCATATGCACACTCGTGGTTGGATTATTTTTAATGTCACGTGCCTCAAGTGTCTGCCCGCCAATCTCGGAAGTTCAGTATCGGAGTACTTCGTTTGTGATGAAAATGCCGCAAATCCAATGATTCCGTTTAATAAGACGTTAAAACGAGGAACTACTTTTACAATTTCGCTGCCAACTTTACTGGTAGTACGCCAGTCCGCTTAGTATTTATTTTGGTCAGGTTGGCAACAGAGTTTGATGTGGGAGAAATTTCTGCCGCAAGGTGTGATGGTGTTCCAAAATACGCCGCTTTTAAGTCGGCAGAAAACTGGGAGATTATGTTAGCGTGTGGGCTAAATGTGTTTGTTTAGAACTGCATTATATATAGGTCCCCTTTTTTTTGCCACTTATTAACTACTTAATTTATTTCGTAACTATTGCGCACGCCTTCCATTGGTGTATATGCACGTAAACAAGAAAAATGCAAATGAGTGTGTCTTGACATTGAGTGAGTGAAGAGAATTGGACGGCTCTTAAAATCGAGGTCTTGAGAGCGGATGGTGGTGATTGAGGAATGGAGCGGCGCCGGAATGAAAGGGCGGAGGAAACGGGAGATCTCCGAGAAAACCCGCCGACCAACGGCATCGTCCGGCACGATTCCCACATGCGAATATCCGGAGTGGCCCGGCCAGGGATTGAACCCGGATCGCCTTGGTGGGAGGCGAGCGTGCTAACTACTCAGCCACCGTGGCCCCCCTCTTGACATTGAGCTTTCGTAAACACGGTTATTTTAGGGGAGGAATAACGAATTTAATGGCGAAATAAAGATTGCTGTCATGAAAAATAATTTTTCAATCCCGTTGGTAATTTTAAATAAAGTAGTCTAATAGTGTAACATAGTATTTTACTAAATATGTTTTTACTACCAATTATCAAAAAAAAGTTTAAATTTTGACCCTTAGAATACACATCTGAAGATTTCGCACAGATATATTTATTTTATGAATATTGGTATCGTCATATTTGTGTACAGAACAAAAAAAATTCGGTACACATGCAACACCAGAGCTACCTATGGCGTTCTTGAATTTACTGTCTTTTTCGTTGGATTGGTTGCACTTCGTTTTGATATTTATTCCTACTGAGCCGTCCTTTTAACGAAATAAAGCAACATGTATCAATAACAAGAGGATAAATACTATAGTTCGTACCTCCACAGTTGTAACACGGTTAAACACAGTTCGCAGCAAAATATTAACGTGCATTATTTGTAATGTGCTGTAGTGTTTATAACGCAAACATGTTAACAATGTAAAATGATAAACATAATAACCATCGTCAAGTGACAAAACTGACGTAAATATGGGCGTAGGCCTGAATGGTAAACATTCATATGTAATCGTTATTTAATTATGTATTTTCTTTGGGAAAATGGGAAGAAATGTAATGCGTGCTTGGGCTTTTGTGGCATCGACATACAGGTGAAGACGAGATGTTTCATTTGACAAGAAATATGTGAGTTAGCACAACGAAGTCGCGAGGTATACCTACTGCCCGGAAATATTGCCGCCAGTCGCCGCCGACCCCCACCCGCGACTCGCGCGAGCACGGCGTCAACTCGAGTTCGCGCTCGCATGGCAGTCGTATAGCCGATCGAACGAGACCACGTTTATTTCAATCGTGTTATTAGTCAGGAAGTTATGCTCTCGGAATCGATCACCCTGCAAACGATACATCGCCGTTTCAGTCCTGGTAAAGGCTCTTCACTATGAAGTGATCACTATTTTAAAAAGAATCTTAGAAAAAAAAAGTCACTGCACCTGCTGTATATATTTTAATAGGTGCACCGAGTGACATTCGCCCAGTATAGTTGGTAACGATGGATGAAAAGTAGCTCCACGTATAAACGTCGAATAAAAAGTGTTAGGAAACCATTTATGATGGCTTAAATTATATCTTTCACTTTCTGTTTTATTTTTTTTATTAATCGAAGAGTGAAAATGAGTAGATTTAAATATTTCCTTTTTTATTTATATATATAATTTCACAATTTCACTTGATCGACGCATGAATAGAGTGATGAGGCTCATGGCAACGTCAATCTTTCATAAAGCGAAAGAATACACAACGTGCATACAAGTAGATCTTAAGCAGGGCTTTCAAAAGTGCTAATTTTACTGCGAATAGCCTATACGTTAATTTATGTGGTCCGCGAACACATGACGTGTGTAACAAGAGTTCTGCTCGACATTACAAAGAGTTCGCGGATAAACCCCGAGTGCTGTGGGGAAAGTGGGAAAGCAGTTGTTGCGAGAAGGAGGGGGGTAGTGAGGGAGAAGGGGGGTTAGGCTTTTTTTTCTGCCGTGTCCAGGCGGAGGGATATCCTTTCAGTATCAGGGGGTTGAGATTTTTACAACCTCCCACTCCCTTCTACATCTGACTGACCACTACAGGTCGTGCGCGCGTTCACACAGCATGACAAAGTCCATAGCTCATTCACAGTTACTTCCACCTTTTCTGAAACCCTGCTGAAGTTCTACTTCCAGGATATTCCTCCGCTTCATGCAATAAAAGCTTAACATAGTCAAGAAAATTTCACCAGAGGGACAGCTCACCGTATT
This sequence comes from Dryococelus australis, assembly GCA_029891345.1. NCBI lineage: Eukaryota > Metazoa > Arthropoda > Insecta > Phasmatodea > Phasmatidae > Dryococelus > Dryococelus australis. Next base: position 52,718,351 of record CM057008.1, read on the forward strand.
CGTGCGCACTCATTTTAATGTTTTGCATAAGAACTATTTCTTACTAGGCAATACCAACACACCTAGTTTCTCCCTTTTTTTAGATCATATTTATTATAAATAAAATATTATAACTAATAGATAAAATACAAGTCAAAGTTAAATTTAACAAAACATAAGGTCATTTTACGGAGAAACGAAAGTATAAAATGCTTGTTATACACGACATATTTAGGAAACGAACCAACCAATTCATACGTGGGGTGGTTTTTTTTCAAAGGTTCGATTTAACAAGTGCGAAGAAACCGCTCGACCACTGCGACCCCAATACCAGGTGAAATGTGTCCACTGACTGACCACATACGTTCTTCGCAACAAACAGTTACTCTCCTATGATATACAATCTACATCCATCAGCTGCTGACCAAATTAAATACTAGTAAAGGCTGTTCACGATAAAGTGAGCACTTTTGAAATGAACCTTAGAAAAAAGTCACTACCCCTGCCTGCATATATTTTAACGGGCGCATTTAGTGACATTCGCCCAGTGAAGTTGGTAACGATGGAGGGAAAGTAGTTCCATATTTTAACGTCGGATAAAAAGTGTTAGGTAACTATTTGTGAAATTATCAGATTTATAAAAGATTTACTTTTATAATAATTTCACAGTTGGACTTGAACGACGCATGGGTAAAGAGACGAGGTCAGTTGCAATGTTAATTTTACATGAGGCGGAATGATACGCAACGTGCATACAAGTATATCGTAAGCAGGGCTTTCAAAAGTCCTCATTTTACCGAGAACAACCTTTAAGGCCAGAAAACCAATACAACCACATGCGCTTCGGCCATTGCCAAGCATTTGGAAAATAAGTTTAGTCTATTGTTCCACCTGAATGCTCTACGCGATATTGCTGTTCCTAGCGTTACTTTTCATGTCGAATAGGATGGCCTCTCCTTTTGCTGACTTCAATCATTGCTCTCTCAAGTGGCGAATGTTTCAACCTATTAGTTCAAACTAGGCAACTGGCCACTACACGTAAGCTCGTATAGAGCAAAAACTAAGTAATCTACTAAATGTTATGACACGTGCTTTTAATGCCTAGTACATATTGTTTTAGTGGGATTATGGTAAATAACTATAAATCTACTACGCACTGAGATAAAATTAACAGTAGTCAACACTTCCCTTGCATCAGGCATGAACGAAACCAAAACACTTCAATGAAACCAATAACTTGTAGGGCAATCAGCTCAGATGTTCTCAAAACACTAACGGCTTCCCTCTTAACTGTTTCAAATCCTCGCCACCAGAGTGCGCCTCTCTCCAGGGCGGCGTTCCGAAACGTTACTCCGAGAGTACGGTAAGGTAACGGAGAGTAACAGCTAAGGAAAGCAATAGTAAACGTGGTTTCAGAACGCGCTTGATATAAATAGCGTGACAGGTTTACAAATGTTTACTGATTAAGCAAACCAATGTAAGTACCAACAAATATTTATCACTTTCCCCAAAATTCTTTCTTTAAAAAAAATGGTTGTACCTATACATAAATAGCTTTACTCACTATAAGTTAAACATAAACATTATGTCTAAAAATGCATCCTTTATACAAGTTAACTTTTATGAATAAAAATGCGAATTTTATCACTCGTCATTTGAAATTTTCCCGCGGTCGTCTGTAACCAGAAAATTCACATTTCCTTTCAGTTTGTTTAATCCTACTCAACTTCCCGCCATTTTCGATTTATCCTTCGTTACTCGCTGATATAATGCGTGTAAAATGTTACCCTGGCAAGACGCTCAGAGTTTTGGGACTCTGCCGAGAGAAAGTAAAACATTTACTCAGAAGCGTTTTTGGAACGCCGCCCAACTGAGCAAAGGAGGCAGATGCCCACTTTACCCACACTGAACACTTACCCGGTCTAAACACTTACTCCCACTGGCCACTTTACCCTGCTCTCCCATATATATATAAGGGAGACACACACACACACACACAGGGTGTTTCAATATTGCATGTAAATGCTTTTGGGAAACATTCTTCACATCTGGATGAAAAAATGTTATATGAATATAGGTCCGCAAACGCTTCGTTTATTCTCTACTGCCCATAATACATAACGTACAGTGTATGGCCCGTTTTTTATTATGGGCTGTAGTGAAGAAACGAAGGATTTGCGGACCTATGTTCATGTAACAATTTTTCACCCTCCAGATGTGAGGAATGTTTCCGAGAAGTATTGACATGCAATATTGCAACATCCTGTATATATAATGAAGTTTCTTTCGAGGGTTTCATGAAGGTAATGGGTTGGTACACAGGCTCTTATAGTTGCTGTTTCGTATATTAACAGAACAGTCCACCATTTAAGAGCATTTTTTCTCACGATGGACCAGCCATTTCTAGCGTCTCTTGATGGCAGTCCTGAAAGGCCACCTGCTCAAGGCTCGAGCTCAGCTGAACGCGAAAGAAAGTCTCGAAGCGTCCATGTCTTCCCCTGGAAGGGCGTCGCTCCGGCAGTCTTTGTTCCAGTAACGTAATTAGCCCGCCCCACCGTGCCCGCGTACCAAAAGGGGGGAGATTGCAAGGGTTTTTATGTGAGCCAGCCCGAGTCCGTGGGGTGAATTCTGTGGGGTAGGCAAGTCTTGGCAATTTTTTTTTTCCACCCTCACCCTTCCCTGATCAAATCTTAGGGCCGGACGGAAAAGGAAAGAGTAAAAAAAGGGGAGGGGGGAGACGGGAAGTGCAATGAGCAAGGGAGAACGACTTGGAACTAGAGTAGAGTGCAAATCCCTGTAGATAAAAAAAATCTTCCACCACCCCTTGCTGCGGGGGTAGAGTTAGATGAGTGAGTCATGCAGCCCTTTTTTTTCTGCTTTGGCAATTCTTCTCGCTGTTTTTTTAGAGTCTGCCACCCTCAGTGTAATTGCTCTCTTCTCTCTGCGTAAGTCTCTGCTACAAGTAGCAATGTTTCTTTGTCGGCGAGGCTCAGCTTAACACATTCAGCTTCGTTTGTTTCTAACGGGATTTTTTTGTTCCCTCTTTTATTCCCTTCCTTTTTGATGTATTTGTTTGGCTTGCTGTCCCCAAACCTACTGCTGCATCATAATTTAACACACGAAAACATCAACTATATTATTAATGTGTAGGAAAAATTCTCTCTCTTGTACAACTTTCCGGAATCAATTTTATTTTGAAATTGTTTTTGCGCGTTGTATCCAATTAAAAAAAAAAAGATATTCGGACGCTTGCAAATAGTACTTCTGTCTGCAAACGACATATTTAAGCTGTTCAATAACATGCCTCGCTGTTAACGAAGAAGCCGAAGAGTTTGTTGATAGTTTGGGGCAGGGGCTAAGCTAAGCCGTTTTTGAGTTTCACAAACTCTATGTTCAACATCCAGCAAGGTAGGCAGTATATATAGAACACTAAGACTATAGAGGGAAATTGCGATTGGGCCGGTAGATGCTCCTGGGTAGCAAATTAATGCAAATAAGGCTTGAGAAATCACAGCAGAGGGACAGCGTCCCGCTTTCGTGCGCTCTCAGTGTAATTAAGTTCTGCATAAGAAATATTTCTTGCTAGGCATTACCGGCATGTCTTTTCTCCCTGTGTTTATTCATAATAGTTATTAATGAAATACTATAAATAATAGATAAAAATATAAGAAAAGTTCAATGTAAACAAGAATACGGTACTTTTATGTTAACACGAATATACACGACATATACAGGAAACAACCCCGCGCTTCATACATAGGTTGTGTTTTCAAAGGCTTAATTCAAAAACGTGAAGGAACCGCGAATAGACTATATAGCCTATCCGCTGTTTCTTCACACTTTTTTGAATCGGACCTTTGAAAAATCACCCCCTGTATGACGTATTTAGTTACTTCCTTAATATCCCATGTATTACAGACGTTTTATTCTTCTGCTAAGATAAAATTATTTTATTTTTCGTAAAAATAGAGTTTTACCAATATTTTATTTATAAACTATAATATCTCATTAATAATAAATAAGAATAGAAACAGCGAGGAAACATGAGTGTTGGTAGCGCCTAGTAAGAAATAGTTACACATAATGGGAAATATTATTACAACTGAGTGCAAACGGATTCGGCGAGTTGTCCCTTTGGTGTAGTTTTCTAGTCGTGGTTGAGTTTGGTTTGCACGAGGCGGAGGAATATCCTGGAAGTAGGACTTTAGCAGGGCTTCAGAAAAGTGTGAAGTAGCCATGAATGGATTATATATAGGCTGTGTACGGTTAACTAAGGACTTATGAAATCAATCTTTGAAAACTTTCACTGCCTTAACTGCATATATTTGAACGTGTAAACTCGCCTGTATGCTGCCAGTAAAGTTGGTAATGGAGGAGAAAGTAGTTATATGTATTACCGTTGAACTAAATGTGTTAGCTAAAATAATTTATTTTGCTTAATTTATAATTAATTTATAATGCGCGTTTGTAATAAATAGCAAATTTTAAACGTATTAACCACTCTAATAAAAATCCCCCCCCCCCCATCCTTTGCCCACCTCACACTCTTAAATGCGCTGGATTTAAATCTGAATTGTCAAAACGTGATGATAATTTAGTTTCAAACCGCTGCTGAACTGTGAAGATACGGTGTTGGTTTTCATTCCACTGGGTGGTAGGTCGCACCCCTGTTGATGGAAAGTCGGGTTGGTTTTTGTAAATCCTGTATTTCGAGACACTTGGATGTAACCAACACGAGCATACGACTCGCGCTTACTGGGAATTCCTGTGTGCTTATAGAACGTACGTGGAGCCATATGAAACAACAACTTTCATCACCAATGGTGTCCAGGCAAAGATCTGAAGAATTCGCGGATTAAGATAAATTTAGTGCCGCCATTGTCTACGTATAATTCAAAATGTAAACAATAAAACGTAAATCAAATTCTAATTTTAGAAATGCAACAGAACATACAAAAAAATGGACGTAAATGTTTATTTTTGTGTCCTTCCATTTCATTTGTATTTGTAAAGTTTCCTCCTACTTTTTTTTTTGTAATTGCGAGATCTTCTTTATGATAATCTTACATCGCGTCTGCTTCTATTCCTAGTAAAGGATATATTTGTGGAACCTGTTTCAGCTGCACAAGTTACAGTTTGGCACAGTAAATCTGTCTATGTAACATGTCTATGGTGTAATTCTTCCCCTCGAAGACATAAGTGTGTAGTTACATTGCCTAATGGTTATATTCAAAATATTCAAAAACTAAGTTCGTGTTACTTTTCCAATTGGTCCATGCACTATTTGACACCTCCTGTCGAATCTTGAGCCAATAATAAACACGCGACAAAAGCAGGCCCAATCATCGCCTTACATTGTGCCAGTAGGCAACTAATGATAATTGACAGCTGCATAATTGTACACAATACTGTGGAGTCTAGCTTACAGGTCGCATAACTTGCGAAATCTTCAGTTCTCTACCTTTATGACATCGAGGTAACCACTCCTTCGAGCTGAAAAAAAAATTCCCTGACTTTTCCAGGTTCTTTTGACTAATTATAGTTTTCGTCGGAAAAATTATATAAGATTATTTTCCGAAAAACTGGTATCAGAAATGTCTCTAAATATAACGGCAAGATACTAAAGTTCCCTCATAATAAGGACAAGAAAAAATTACAATAATATTATAGCCAAGTTTCTGAATAACGTGAAACATAAAGTAAAATATACCCTTTACATACCTATCCAAGCTGCTCACATGGTGATTATAGGAAATATTATTGTGAAACTTGTATAATGTTTGTGGTATCACTAGATACGATGGTTTATCGCGGGAAAAGTCGATTGTTTGCTGGGATTCAACGTACTGTATACTTGTCCGACAGATTTATTTCCTTATTGACTGTCATGCATGTATGAAGCTAATATCTCATTTCACTGGGCCAATGAGGATTCCGATAGAATAAGGCAGAACGTTCGTTATTGATCTGCAAACAACTTAGCCGAGTTCAAACCTTGTTCATCCAATCATTAAATAACAAATTAATTAGATTGATATAGAAGATATGTTGGCTCAAAATTTTTTTCGCGATTTTCCATCGTCTCTAGGTATCACAAATACATTTACAGTAATACATTACGTCCCAACCTTTGGGTTGCCAGCTCCAACTCATAGTGATAAAATTACGCTCAAAACTGGACATCTCTCCAAAATAATGAAACTTGGATATTTTTTTTAGAATTCAATCTTTGCACAGGTCATCGATTTCCTTTAAATTTCTTCAAACATTTTCAGTTGTTTTGTTCACAAAATTTCTTATTCTTTAACGTGCGCTTAATATTAGCAAATTTAATACTTACTATTTGTTTTCTAAATATTTCCAGATTATTCATAAAATTCCCTCACTTTCCCATACTTTTCCAGGTTTTCGGGTTTTACAGGTCGAGGGGCCACCCTAGATGGTAGGGATTTGAAATTATTACACTTTCGGAATACAAATTGTAATATGGAGCAGTTTTCAAATAAAAGACGAACCCAGCAAGTTTTCTGGTAATATAGAAAAATCAATTTGTGAGCTGTTTATTTATCAAATGTGTTTTTCATGACAAATTTGTTCCTTGTTCATTCAGCATTTCCAACATGCCTTTACGTTCAAAATTTAAATTTAAAATTATTATTAAACAAAATTGCCTTTGACACCAATAATCCAGTAATATTAATGCTATTTCGTATTACTTGCTAGGTTTAAATAAAAACATCATGGGTAGAGTATGCGATAATGCCTTAAGTCTCGCTGCGTTTTAAAACGAATTTCCATCTTTGACCAAGCACCGTCCATTAGTTTCATTACAGTAACTTTTAAAATAAAAAATGAAATTATCTTAAACGAATCTTTCCATATCGACAGTCTTCCTGAGAGCTTTAAATTTTTTTTCCCTACGTTATCTGAACTTAAGAATAATTAATATATTGTAATCTCGTAAATTGATGGGGTGTGCGAAATCTAATTTCACCCGGCAGTGTTTTTAGGATTACTTTAATTTTCTTTATAGCCCGAGTGTGATTAGTGTTGGTGACGGGGGGGGGGGGGGAGGGTGTAGGGAAGAAGCCCTGAAAGGGAGAGCAAAAAAAAAAACTGAATTCTAGAAGGAAGGCAAAAAAAAAACTTACTTTGCATCTTAACGATAAAAAAAGGGCGGGGAACAAAAAGTCGCGAGGGGGTAAGTTTTCGCGGAAGGGTGGACGTAGACGGAGACAGCCAGAGGAAAAAAAATACCCTGAAGGGATGAAAGATAACCGCATGAATAATAAAATGAGATGGCGAAGGCAATTTTTTTCTTCACCCCCGGACCACTTCCATTAGCGGATGCATGGATGGATCGGACGCGCCGGCATTGTTTAGCCCCGGCAAATTAATTTAGAACCCTCCCAACCCGGTTTTGCAACCCCCTCGCGGTGCCCCCCCCCCCCCCGGGTCGTGATGGTGTGACGCTAGGCTGTTCTGCTGCAGACGACACCCTGGGGGCTGCAACCGGGCGACACTCGGGCGCAGATGGTGTCTTGGGGGGCGTTGGGACGTTTTCCAAGTTCCTGGAGTCGAAGAAGCTGCAGACCGAATTTTTAAAACCGCTGCTGAATTTCAGTGAGGGTAGGGAAATCTATTCCGACGGCCGCGGGGAAAAAAAAAAAAAAAGAAGAGATACTTTGCCGGGTTGGGCCGAGAGAAATCGGGTTTTTTTTCACTTGGCGAAGATCGACTTATGTGGGGTTTGGTGCAGGATGAAAAGGAATTAGCTATGGGCCACCACCCCCGTCATCAGGAAATTAGGGAATGCCGCGTGCATAAACCAACAAAAGTGTTACATGTGGGTGTTTAGAAATTATCGCCCTTTATATGTTCAAAGATGGCAGCTATAGTCCATTCACTGTTACTTCCAACTATGCTTATATGAGGGCGTAGGGCGTACTTTGCATTACCGTCCTGTTCGTCGTCGGTGGGGATGTCTATGTTATGAATTTGGCGACTATAGCTTCGGTGAATGGAAAATGGTTGGCAACTAGGCTTATAAGTTGGCTTAGGACATACCTAACCCTGCGGTTCTTTTCGTCGTCGGGGGTGATACTTACGTTATGAATTTGGTGACTGTACTTTAAACAGTTCGAAAATTACAGCCAACTATGTTTATAAGTGGGCTTAGGCCATTGATCGTCGGGCATGTGCGTCGCAGCGCAATTGTGTGTGTGTATGTATGACTGCATGTTTCATGTGAATGTAGATGCTAGCGCTCACGCAGGCCGGAATAGGCATAGTAAATTTTTCACATATACAGGTGTGTGTGCGTGTGTGCGCGCATGCGTGGTACCCGCAGTTTCTTTCCTATGTGTGCATTCTACATTAAACATCCTCATTTTTTCGCGATGACAAGTTTATTGTCTGGTAAGTGCGTAGGCCGATGCGGGTATTTACGTCATTTCTTCTCCTAGCCATGAAGTGGTAATTTTTATATAAGTCAGGGCCTATCCAAATTTTTTCCGTAAGCCGGGATGGTAATAAATATAGGCCTGCCTGTATGTATTCGACTATAAACATCACCCTTTCTTAGATGTCGCAGTAATTTGTGGTCCAGGCGTCGGACTGGCAACCGAAGGGTGGTCGGAACGATTCCACACACCTCCCGCATTTTTTTGAGTTCACCGACAACTAAAAATAATTCCCAGCGCTCCTGGCAGCCACCGTTTGAACTCACCTCCCCGATGCTAGCGCGCCCCTGCAGGCGACGTGATTACCAACACACAAAATAGCCGCATCGATACCACCGCTCCTAGCTGCGAACTGTAGAACTTAGCACACTCTGGTGGTGGGCGCGAGAATTATAGATGGCCGCCTACAGCAGACGGCTGGCGGCAAGCACGGGAATTAATGATGGAGGGCGTAAAAAGCAAGATATATATAATAGGGACGGGAGTCAAGAATGAGTGAGCGAGTGAAGAGATTTGGACGGCTCTTAACAGCGTGGCCTTGAGAGCCGATGAGGGTTAATGAGGTGAGTATGAAGCGGCGCCGGAATGAAAGGACGGGGAAAACGGCAGATCCCCGAGAAAGCCCGTCGAAAACTCGGTGCGATTCCCACATGCGAAAATCCGGTGACCCGGCCGGGGATTGAACCCGGATCACCTTGGTGGGAGGCAAGCAGGCTAACCTCTCAGTAACCGTGGCCGCTAGGGGAGTCAAGAAGGAATGATAGAAGGCAAGAAAAAAAACAGAAGATCAGTAGGAATATGAGAAAACCAAGGGATAGAGCAGGCGTGGGCGGGAATCCAAGATGGCGGGGGACGAAGGTAAGATGGTGTGGTGATTGACGTGTGCGCGATTAGCATAAGTGCGATTAGTATATGTACAATTTGCATATATATGTGCGTGTGATTGGTATTGCTGTCCTAAGCATATGTGTACCTGACATAGGTCGTATAATATATACTTGTAACAAGGTAGTGCATGAAGTTGCATGATGGGTCAATGAACTCGAACATTTTTCAGACAAGGTGGATGGTGCTGGCATAGAATGACAGAGCATGAAGTGCTTGTAAATGATTGCACAATCGGGCTAGCATTTGCTCGATTTCCGCCAGATCCCGCCGCATTGCCCCAATGCCAGCCGCATTGTGCAAAACACATTGATTGCGGGAAATGTTGCTGGTTTTTAGGGAAATTCGTAAAATTGAGGGAAATTTTGGCCATTTTGGCCATTTTTTTTAGGGAAAAAGGGAAATTTTTGAGGGAGGAAAAGGGGGAAAATAGACGTAATCCAAGATGGCCGTCGTGGTGCCGCGGTACCACAGCCAGCAGCTAGGTGCGGGTGAATTCCCCTTTTCCATCTACTCGCGTCCGTATACGTTTTACAGTTCGTCAATTTTTCTCTAAAGCATGTTTTTGTGATAGTGGAAATGTATCAAACGGGTGTTTTCACAGTCATTTTTAGGTATGAATATTGAGGTACAAAACAGGGACGTGCATCAACCATTAATTTTTATTAGTGCGTCATAAAAATGGTAGGGTCTGCGCTGAAAGTCTCACAGAGGCGCGTTATCGACGGCAAGACTGCACGCCAGTTCAGTGCTTTGAGCGTAGAGGCGATGAGACGGTTAATGCGCATGTCTCGATCGCCCCTAGCGCTCCCACGCTTTTAGGCCTCAAACGTGCAGAATTCCTTCAACCGGGCGACCACCTTAATATCGTAGCTTTCAAATTTTTTAAATACAAATTTGAGATCCCCGCCATAAGTAAATTCCTAGCTGCGCCTCTGAGCATCGGAAAGTGTCAGTTCTTAGGGTCGTTCAGAACAAGGGAGCAGTCTCGGACAGCGGCTGTACAGCCCTTGCGCAGGCTCGCTGGGAGGAGACTGGTCGATCGACGACCGCCAACAGGGGCTTCTCCCCTTGTCGAGGTCCGGTCGAGTCGTCGCCGATCTCGCCTCCCTTCCCCCTCGCGATCGCCACAGGTTCCTCCCGTGATCGGTTCACTCCAGGGCGCCAACCTGCGGAGTATTCCAACTGTTTCCCCGAATACTCCCCCGCGCCAGCGTATTCCCATGCCTACCTCTCCGCTACACGCTGCGCAAAGACTTCTCGGCCATCGAGGTCAGCCGGTCTGCTGACCTCGAGGGCCGAGAAGTCCTGCGTCAACTATAAAGCGGATCTCACAGTGGAGAGATGTTCTGACGCCGGCCGCCGGCGACACAGACCGTCCTGCCATATGTTACCCTGCAAGGAATCTTGCAATGAAATGCTAGAAACGAACGAAATGCAGGGAAGTTTCTTGCCATTTAGTTGGTAAAATTATTATTTTTAGTTATAACACCTTTTCTTTAATAAAAGTACTATATTAAAATTTAATATGCGGTTGCAGAACACGAACTACTCTTCAGGCATCGGAAAACATACCTTTGTTTTCCTAATGGTAGAATTGATATAAATTTGAACTTCAATTCGTATATCGGCAATCAGTTTATGTATGTTTTCAGTTCTTTATCTCAGTTTCTCGCCAGTTTATTTATTATGAATTACAGAAATGTTATTCTTCTTATTCCCCGACGCTGGCGACGACCGTCAAAACCAATGTTCGTCGCTCGTGCAATGTCCTTGACGCTTGACGCTAGCGTCAAGGCTCTGATTGGCTGATGCCCGACGCAACGTGTCGGGTCGTATCGCAACGCTCTATCGTGAAAACAGTTGAAGTAGGCGGAGAGGTGAAATAATGTGAAGACGGAGCAGCGGTGGAATGCAAGGGCCGGGATAAACGAGAATACCCCGAGAAAATCCACCGGGTTATGGCAAGTTTGGGTGAAGCAGGCCGTGCTCTAGTGAGTGGCTAGGTTGGAATTTGAGCTCCTGGATGGTAGGCTGTGGTGAAACAGATTCTCCCTCAAACATATCACGTTTGATTTTGTGAGATATTTATTTAACAAAAAGACATACGTTTTTCATTGTCATTATTGTATGCTTAAGGTCATATTTCCCTTTTTTTAAAATTTGATTATCTGAAAGAGCTTTCGAAAAAAAATTGCCCCCTTAATGTAGTTATTAATTGTTAAATCATTATAGTTTTGAAAATATAACACTCAAAAGTCTCAATTTCCCGAATTCTGCAGCATACTAGGCTTTGCTCCTAGATATTTTTTTCCAATCAATTTGCATTTAATGCTATCTTTATGGTGTGCAGAACATACTGAGTCAGTATGAGTGCGATTTATAATCAGGTGAGCGAGTATTGGCACTCTGAATTTTGTTGAAAATAGGGATCAAACTTGACATAAATATATTTTTGTTCATTCAAGCGAGAATGTTAACATTCGTTTAATAAATAGTTTATACCATAAACTGTAGAGGGAAAGTCGTTTTTGTTCCTTTTGTAGCTTGTAACACAAATGCAGTATGCTGCGCTTGGCCTCTAATTCAACACTTTGAACCTGCCTATGACACTCTTGTGTCTGAATTTGAGTGTTATATTTTGATAACTATGATCATTAACTAACTGCATTAAGGGGGTATTTTTGAAACCTCTCTCAGATAACCAAATTTAAAAAAAATGGGAAATACGACCTTAACAGGTATGCTAGAGGAAATATGTATTTACAGTAACAAAAACATGTGTGACAGATTTTTTTCCCTATAACTTATATCATATATTTATAATAAAAAAAGACCCAAATTATCGCTTGAGAATAGAGCTGGTTCTATATTCTTTCGACGGTCCTTCGAAATTATCATCAGACGGGTTTTGACTGCAGTGGACTGAGCTGTTGATAAAATATTTTGATCAGTTTATAAACAACCACAGCAATAATATCGGTGTTAAAACAGCGGAACGCATAACTTCATCGTGTACGTGAATCACGTACAGAACTAGGCTATTTCCGACTTCCGCTTTTAACCCCCTTGCGCACACATTAATTTCTCATTTAAGGTGACTCAAAAGAGGAAATTAATTGTTTAATCTATACTTGCGAATATCTTATTATAACAACTGACGCCTTGGTGCCTACGGAAAGGGTTTCAGTGGATGCTTGGCACAAGAATCAACCAATTAAAAACAGGTTGGTGTGTCACCAGCAACCAATAGAACTGCCCAGGCAAAGACGCTATTTTATCGGTGGTAGCTTTTGATTTTGTACACCAACCACCATTCCTGGTAGCATTTATATGTATTAAGGTAAAGAGTTTAATAATCATGTCTGAGAAACAACTAGATATAACGGTAGTTGAGCTGGGATCAGCTATCACGTCATAACAGTCCTGCTACTTATGAGGTAGTAATTTAAACGTAAGCATTTATAAAATATATTTTTCTATCAAAATTACCAGTATAATCAAGATAATTATTTTGTTAAGAGTAGATTCATTCCCATCTATATAGTACTATCACAACTCAGAAGTAATGATATTTTGGCTACGCCATAAGACATGGTTCATCGTATTAAACAGATCTCGTATAATATGCAAATGTGCTTGGTGCTTGGTATCCAATTTTCGAAAAATTGTAAAATCATACTGGTAGAAACACAAAGTGACTACATTGGAATTTGGTCGCTTAGGAACAAATGTTTTGCTAGTGTTTCCAGAAATAATTTTTACGTAATGTCCAAACTTTTGCACTGCCGAGTTTATAATTGTGATCTTAGACTTCATTAGTTTGGAGATGAAGTTTGTGCTGGTCACACGGTTTCACACGGAAAGTCTGGAGGAAAAGGACCGTATAACTTATACGAACAAATGCCTTCGCCCTGGTGGAGGCCAGTGAATGAACAGCCGTTGCTCTACGGATGCCGATTAAATATAGATTTTTTGAAAGTCAATTAAGTCGGTCTAAAATCGATTTTTAGATCGATATTGAAGACGTCGATTTATTTCGGAATCGATATATTTCTTGAAGAATCTTTTTCGAATCAGGGATTGAGTGCGTGTTTCTTAATGTTATGAGTTTTCTCGTCTTTTGGGCTCATGGAAATCGAACAAAAACCTAACAAATATGTAGTATGGCCAAAATTCCTATCTTTTTTGCCAGTTTTCTCCCTCTTTCCCGCCAACCACTAAAATTTCCCTTAAAACGGGAAATTTCCCGCCATCTGGCAACACTGCATAGAAATGAAGTTTGTGCGTAGGTACTATTGGCCTGAAAGAACGAAAATCGATTTTTCCGTCCGATTTTTAATGAGCATCGATACTGTGTGCCACGATCTGGAACGATCCAGCAAATCGATTCATTACGTAAAGATCGGCATGCCTACGTTGCTCGAGCACGTATAGGAATGAGAAGTCTACACTCTAAATTCGAATCAGTGAAAAACAACTGGTTGTTTAGTGAAACTATTTCACTGATTGAATAAGTGACGACCCAACTGCGTGCAACGAATTAAATATTATTTCTATTGAATTTATTTGAATCATTACGAAAAAATAAACATTTCCGATAGTCACTATTTATATTGTGCAATTTTTTTTGTAATTTAATTAAGTTAAGTTTTTTGCTTGTGGTCAGTATTGAAACCACAACACCCCCACATCGCTGTTAGACCTATCTTACCACACAAGCTGAGCTACCAAGCCAACATTACGGGGGATAAAATGTATGTATTTCAATTTTTATCGAAAGTATGAAGTTTTAAATTGTATGTTCTTTCTCTTTGTTTCTCGTTTAATTGGTAACGTCTGGATTCTTAAAAAAACAAACCGTACACGTGAGTGCACTCCCTTCATCACAGCTATTGCAGTTTAAACTTTCAAACCGAACGCTATGATGATCCCGTGATAACGAAATGAAAGACGTAAAACCGGAATGAAAGGCTGAATGTTCGTGTTAGGCTACCTCGTAAAATGGTATCACGAAAGACGAAACTCACATTTAAGAAAGTATTTTTAATCGGTTTTATTAGTTTATGCGTTGTTATTGCATTTGATACGCGTTGTTTAACTGCTGTCTGATACACGTTGTTTAATTGATTCATCAGTTAAAAATATATCACTGAAAAACAGTGAATAGAATGGTTGATTAATCAGTGAAAAATGTCACTGGATCAGTAAAAAAAAAAAGGAAAACTGACATTTTATTCCTTAATTCATCAGTTAAACTTACTGAAGTGACAGTTGATTACATTAGGTACTGTTAACTGATTTAAACATTGGAATTGTCTTATATTCAGGTTTAGAGTGTAGACTGCTGGCAAATGAATTCGCGAAATCCACGCACCTCCATACACAACATTAAAAAAGGAACTAATTATTTTACCGCCAATTTCCAATAGGCCTTCTTCACTTTTTATAGAAAGACGTTAAAATGGGTACGCTGACAACATTAAAGTTCATTTGTTTCTGAGTATCTACATGAAACTGCGTATAGTTTCTTTCCCACCAGAGGCTGATTTCAACTGTGTTCAATTTACAGCAAACGAGTTATGAAAACGTGTGATTTGTACAGGCTGTATACGCTGCTCATGGTGAAGTGAGCACTTTTGAGGCCCTGGTTACTTTTTATTTAAAGCCATTTTTTAAAATCATTTAACCACCTTTTTAAATAAATATTGCCATGTAAGTAATACGCGCAGTGTAAACTTGAAACAGTGAGAACTGAGCCAAATCGGCGAAAACAGTGAAAATTGAGCAACTAATAATCAGTGCCAGATGACTATGTGGTAGCTGAATTTGATTGATTTATTTGTGATTCCCAGTGAATGCTAAGGATTCCAATGCTATAAGTGATAGACTAAAGATGAGGTAGACCGCTTATTCATCTTCAGTGAATGTACCCGACATTGAACTACCCCAAAGGAACACATCTGTCGAAGTCGCATGGTCAACTGTGATGAAAGTGTTTGTTTATAACTTAATTTTAAAATGAGAAGCATTATTACATGAATAAAATACTTTTACCAAATTAAATCTAATCAAACTGCATTACAAATTGGTTAAAGGAAGTATACATTCATCTCAAAGTATTTGTTTATAAATCAGTTTTTCTAACCTAAAATCCAAACCATGCCGTTTTCGCTGGACGTGTTGGCAGATAAGCAGTTCAATGTTGGGACACGGAGATTGGTTGTGCGCAGCCAGCGAGATCGGTCTACCTCATCTTTAGTCTATGCTATGTGACTCGTTCCCAGTTAATTTGCTTGATTCGCCGCTCAGCAATAGCTTATCAACTGACTTTCAGTGAATGTTATTTCACTGACTGATGTCACTCATTCGGATTTAGAGTGTATATTCCACCGCATTCGGAAGTTAACGTCTATGGCTAAAATAAAATATATTTGTTCACTATTATTCCAAATGAGAGGGCTTTCAAATTGCTCACTTTACCTATGGTATTATTACGCGTTCGCTGCTTGGTCCACCCTCGCGCGAGCGAGCGAAGAGGACAGAGAGTCGTTATATGATAGCGACGGCGGAGGCAAATGAATGACGCGCGTCGAATTACAGACGTGCACCGTTGACCCTAGTTGTATCGTTTTCTGTGTTTATCTGAAGCATGCTCTGGATTACTGACATCGTTATCCCAGCGCGACTCTGGGTGCGTTGAACCTTCCACATGGACACGGCGAATGCTAGAAATATTGCGACAGGCCTCCCGGGGCCACGAGTTGAGTTGAGTTGGAGTCGATGAGTGAATGAGTGGCCGAGTTCCGAGCGATAGAAGAAGTGACCAGCAGAAGGTAAATCTGCGAGTGCGAGTAACAAGGAGTGAAGGGTACGGCTGGCAGGCTGGACTATTGGACTAGATGCGTGAGTGAAAGACATTACAAATGATGACAACAGGTAGGCTGAACACGTGTTGATAATGCGCATGAGTTAATTGACTGAAAACAACGAAGGACGTTGATAAGAGTTTAAATAGACATTAATAATGCTCTCGCTGTTAAATAAAAAGAGTAAAAGTGGAGACAGATGATTTAATACTGTAAATAATAGCGGAATAAATAAATTAGAAGTCAAATTTAGTACACACACACATATATATGTATACATATATATGTGTGTGTATGTGTATATATATCCATCACTTACGAACTCAGATACGCCCCTCAGGCGTCCGCTAGTAACAGTATATTTGTATGAGAAGAGCTCATCTAAGCATTTGCACGCTGCGCAATATGACAGGTGTAGCAGCCTCATCACGGGGCTAACCACTCACCCGGGAAGTGGTGTTCCTGCACTCTCCGCGTCGCCATTAAAATGAAAATGAGGCTCATCAGTACTTGTGGAGAACGGGAGGACTTGAACAGCGGGTGTTCGGCTCGTTCTAACCCAGCCCACGAGGTAACGTCTCGGGGAAATAACGGTGGGCGCCTTTCCCGTGTGTGAAAAGAACATAGTTCGGTTTGCACCGAATTTCCATCTTCTGCATCGAGGTTAGGAATGGAGAACCGTAATAAAACAATGGCAAAAACACATTCTGAAAAAAAAAACCCACTAATTAACCCTTTCAGACCTGCTTTAATTTACGGTGTGAGGTGTTGAAAACAAAAATATTTATGATGCGTGCTGTACGTAAGTCAACCCAACACTTTTTTAGTCATCACAGCCAGTGAGCTCTAGGCAATATGATTGGCTACAGTTATATGAACCAATTATGACACAGACCAATGAAACGCTGCGCTGCTCAATACTCACGTGAATCACCCACGTCGGCTCTCAAGACCTCGCTGTTAAGAGCCGCCCAAATCTCTTCACTGACTCACTCTTCCTATTGGTCATTGCAGTCCCATTTTTCATCGTTCTGTTAATGTACATACTATTCTCTGCAGCGTTCTTTACTAAAGTCTGTTCAGGATAAAGTGAGCACTTTAGAAATGAAGCTTAGAAAACAGTCACTCCCCCTGCATGCATATATTTTTATGGACGCGGTGAGTGATATTCGCCCAGTTAAAGTTGGTAACGATGAACGGAAAAGTAGTTCCGTATCTTAAAGTCGAATAAAAAGTGTTAGGTTACCATTTGTGCTAACTTAAAATTATTTCTTTCGCTCTCTGTTTTTTTAGTGCATCGAAGTGTAAACATGAGCAGATTTGTATAGTATTTACTTTCTTAATAATTTCACAGTTTCATTTGACCGACGTATGAATAAAGTGATGAGGCCCATGGCAATGTTAATTTTACATAAGGCGGAGGAATACACAACGTGTATACAAGTAGATCTTAAGCAGTGCTTTCAAAAGTGCTCATTTTACCGTAAACAGCCTATAGCCGGGTGTCTGTATATGTGATAAGGAGTTGAAAGTGTCGCAATCAATTGTTCTTTCCTACGTAGAATAATATACAGTTGAGTTGAGAGATTTGGGCCGCTCTTAAGAGCGAAGTATTTGAGAGCCGATGAGGGTGTAGTGAGGTGAGTATGGAGCATCGCTGGAATGCAGGTGCGGGGAAACGGGAGATCCCGAAAAAACCCGCCGACCAGCGACATCGTCCGACACGACTCTCACTTGCGAAAATTCGGACACCCGGCATGAGATTGAACCCGGTTCGCCTTGGTGGGAGGCGAGTAGTCTAACCGCTGAGCCACTGTGGCGAAAGGATTTCAAGACAAGTTATATTTCAAAACACCGTAGGATCGTTTACGTATCTTGATTGGACGTATTACTTTTTTTTTCACGCGTGTTAACTGTCTGCGCATGAAACTCGTAGGAGCCGTGCCGATGTTGCCGAATTCCGAGTGTCCCCTGTCAAATAAGAAGACGCCTTCTCAAGCAGACAGTAACCCAATGGCAATTATTGACAAATTTATGTTGGGTTGTTATAATATTGAAGTCTAACGTGTGGTCATATTTTTTTCTTTCGAAAAATCTCTAGCTCTAATAAAATACAATCCATCTTGTTCATTTAAGTAATTTGCCCTTTTAGCGTTTCTCACGTTATGTTTTATTGCAGACAAACGTACGAAAACCGCTGGCGAAGTGAAGTTTTAGCTCTCGCGTCGTCAAAGAATGTCGATCTCATAATTTTACTGCAAACTCCATATACATCTCGGTTGAATATAGACAACCTCATGTCACGTCAACAGCACTGCAAGTGCTAATAATACCTCCTTTTGTGTATGTAAACGGGAAAAAGGGGGGGAGGTTATTTATCAAACCTGACACTAACTACGCGTACGCGATATAACACAGCCAGTTACACGGGAAGCACAACTATTTCACTAAAACAAGTTCAGCTATTGAAGAGGTTTACCTTCGAACGAGTTCCGATCGCATTTGTTTCTCGTTCAAAGTGAACAGTTTTCGCAAGTAGTTTCGAACGACTTCTCTTCTCTGCTGCGCTCCTATTGGCTGCCTCCAAGTAAACAAGGAGTATGGCACATATTGCTGAATTTGGCGGGAATTCCTGCACTTGTAGAAGTTTAAGGTTGAATGTACTCATACCCACCGAGTATGCCAATACAGTGAAAGTGTAGGTTTCATAAGAATTAAAAATATCAATGGTGATAAATGTTGGATGCTATTATAATTAAGTATCATACATTTTAAGTTCCATGTTTGTTGAGGTTAGGATTTCCATTGATTTCATTCTGCTTTGGGTGTGTGACCGCGAAAACACGTTCTGTTTTTAAACTTGTTCAGACATTTAGCTGAATGTGTTTAACAGCACACGCGTAACCACGGCCTAAGATATTAAGAAACTATGTTATTATGATATGAAAACCCGACTGCGTTATCGTAAAACAAACTTCCGACAGTTGTGATAAAGTTGACGAACCTTTGAGGAAATCAAACTGTGTTTACAGTTACAAGTATCATGATTTCGCGAATTCGTTTGTCAGCGGTCCATACTTCTCAGTTGTTCACGTACTCGGGCCATGATTGTTTGTTTGTTGTCCGTTTTCATGGTGCTCTTCTTCGTCTTTGTTCAACTTGGTTGCACTGATGCGGTCGCGTTAGCTTATTGTTTATTATTTGGTAACCAAAGGATGTCCGAACAACCACGGTCCCGCCGTAACAGGAGGGAGATTCTCTGCTGAATTTGCGAACTCTAGATCATAGCCGTTTCTCGAGGCTTCGACTCCAAACGTGGGCGCACTTTGCAAGAGAAAGGCAGTCTGAATCGCCGTTATGGTGAGTTTCGATTCATGAAGATCAAGGGACGAGTACGATTGTCTGAGAATGCATGTAGAGACACTGCAATTTCGCGACGTAAGACGGCGCCAAGATTGACTCTACAGTCCTCTTACACACTCGAGCAGAAGTCACTTGTTAATCGGATGCCGCCTCAGACAGAACTGATTCTCCGGTTTAACCCGACCACACTGGATAATGGTGCCAGTCAAATGAATGTTTACTATTGGTTCTGAGACCTACAGGCCGCGTGTCAGATGCGAGCGGAGGTCGAATGACACACGTCAAAATAGGGGAATGGTGCGTGCAAAATGTATATTTACAAAACTTTTGTCATAACTGGTATTAAAGCGGATTTTTCAAAAACGTTTTCTCTACAAGACGCAAATAACAATTTTGAGCACCTTCTTACATTGTTACAAATTCATTGAGTTCGTTATTCTCAGAGCACTGACTGAAGATAAGAAAATATTGTTTTTTTCTTTTCTTCCATCAGTGCTCCGAGAACCATGACGACAGTAAATATATAACAACGCAAGAAGGCGTTGAAAATTATTTGCATTTTGTCGAGCCACAAATTTCGGCAAACCCTTTGGAAAATGACTTATGTCGAAAATCGGGTAAATATACTGCTTTCATGCACATTTCCCCGCAATACCGAATTATAACACGAAATGAATAACAAGGGCACCTGAAATACGCGAAGATATTTCCTGACTAGTTGTATTTCATAACACTTTAGCACATATCCACTTTCTTTATTAAATGATTTACGTGTTACGCGTCTTTGGTATCTGCTAACGAATCATTAGAAAATACAGGTCGAGAGTTGGTGTGCATTTTTTTTGTGACAATTAGGATAGTAATAGTGTTTGATACTGCGCTTATTAATGCTTAATAATAGTGGAAACATCCCAATATAACAAGTTCAACAGGAAGCTAAAAAGTAAATCTGTAAAACTTGGAATATTTGTATGCGCGCGTTGTGCGTTATTTGAAATGTATGTATTTAAAAACGTTCCAATTTCATCACATGTAACTTTAGCGGAGGTTGCGAGGTTCAAATATCATTTTTCTTAGTACCAACCGAAACGATTTAATATACGTAGAGCCAAACAAATCTTCAATTATATCAATCAAGTCTTCGTATGAGGCAACGAAAAATAACAACAAAATATTTGAATTGCCCCCATACAAACAATTAATTTGGTTGCGCTAAACACATGTTATGTGTTACACCAAAACACTTTTCTCAGTACGGGATTCGCGGTATAAGATGCCGTTTCAAACGTATTCTTCAGTAGAGTTACTCTGTGGATAAGGTGTCTGTCTCACAGACTAAAGATTGGATTGAAAAGGGGTTATTAAAGTCCCCCGGTGTTACGCCTGAATGCTTATCAATGGACGGCTTACAAACTAACGCATGACTTAACTTAAACTAACACTCATGCATTACCCAGGATTCGAACCCAGAACGGCTGCGCACCAACCGACTGCGTCACGAGGGGTCGGCCCATCATAGACTGAAGATGAAACCGACCACTTATTCGTCTACTGCGCATGTTCCCCAACCCTGTCAGTCAATATCACGTGGTTAACAGTGTTGAACGTGTTCGTCTATATCTTAATTTTTTAAATGACAAACACTTTTGTGTGAATAAAATACTTTCGCCAATTTGAATTTAATGAAGATGCATTACAGATCGTTTACAGGAAGTATAAAAGACGCCTCAAAGCACTTGTTTACTAAACTGTGTTCTAACCTCGAATCCAACCCACGTTGCTTGTGTAAGTCGTATTGACAGTTCAATGTTGGGACACGGAGATTGGTTGTTAGCAGCCAGCGAGATCGGTCTACCTCATCTGTAGTCTATGGCCTATCTATAGTGCTACGTGTGTTGTAGGAGGCGATAGACCAGTTTACTAAAGCCTAGTACACACGAGCCTCTTTCTTGTACAAGAAAGTGAAACTAAAGGTGAACAATAAATTGAACACTTAAGTGCCTACTAGCTAGTATATACGTAATTGTGTGATCCATACACACGACACTAGCTGGTAAGCAAGAAAGTGGATGGTTGATGTCAACTATGTATGATTTGGAAGCAGGTTTTGGTGTTGTGGGGGTAATTTGTACATTATCAGTAGCATCTGCCATAAAAAAGAATAAAAGATTTAATCAATCAGACATATTTCAAGCACTAAATATATAGATCTGCAAATGTAGAAAATATAAGTTCACACAGAAAAAAAGACAAACGTTTCGTTTTTTTAATTCATAAAAATAATTATTTACGATAGTGGGACTATTAGACATTTTATCGTATTAAAAACGTTAACATGTCTGCTTATTGCCAGCATCAACAAAATAGGTGTTTTGTTTACATTCTATTTATACAAGAAAGATGGTGAAAAATAGTAACGTCCCCATAAGGCACTAGCTAGTATACAAGCTCTTGTGTGCTATAGTAACTAGCATACTCGGCGGCCGTTCACACGATGCAAGTCGAGGTGTACAATAACGTGCTCACTTTCTTGTACACGAAAGATGCCCGTGTGTACTAGGCTGAAGTCTACACTACAGGTCTTCTACACACGTCTTCCCGAGATAGCACAGCTGTCTGGCACGCAATGCTTCACTTGTCCCCGGGTCAAGCCACGTCGGATCACATCACGAACATCTTCCCAGGACCTCGCCCCGCCGTCGTGTTTGAACAGCGGGCGCGATTTCGATTCCCGTAGCGAACCAAGCTCGCGATGTTCCATTTTTTATTTGAAGTAATTTCACTTTAGATTTCGTTGCTATAGGAACCCCTATCCTTTGGGTGAGTAAAAGGGAGAAGGGTAAAAAACACGAGGGTAGACGAAGGAAAAAAAAAAGCTGTGGGGGTGACTCGCACATAAAAAAAAAATCTTGGATCGATATTAACTCTTTTTCCCCTCCAGAACGCTGTACGCCTGGGCAATCCGCAACTTTCTCTTCGCGGAAGAAAAGAGGACGGTGTAGGTTTCCCTTCAGACTACAGAAGAAGAAAAAATTTGAAGGAGAATTTGACGAAAAAGACTATATTATTCCATCCTTTTCTTTTTTTCGATACAGTAGTGCCTGAAATTTATTCTTGTTTCTTGTGTTCTCTCCTGCTTTTTTTTTTTTTTTTTCCCCGTCGCCGTTTCCAGCTTTTCTCGGAAGAAGAAAGGCGGGCGAGTTTTCTTTGAGCACGAGCCGGGAGCTACCGTGATGTCTGGTAAAGGGGGAAAAGGAAGTGACGGGTTAGGTGGAGCGTGGCGCTCCTGGCGGCGAACTGTAACAACTAGCTCCCAGGGCCTTGGGCTAGCCGCCCCGGTCGTAGGCGTGAGGGATCGAGTAGCTCCAGGTCTCCTTAAGGTGCGTTTACGATTAAATGCTGAAGAATTAAGACTTGTACAGGATGAGTCCTTTAAAAGAGGCCCCGTGGGACATGTGTGTAACGAAACGAGGGAACGAGGAAATACTTATGACTCGTTAAGTATAGTGAACATAAGTTTTTCAGTTTATGATTGATCTGGCAACTGTCGAGTCTAGCCAATCAGAATCGTAGGAGACGAAAACAGCCAACGTAACAAGGAAAAAATGGACAAGAGTGAGAATTATTTACATATATTTAATTATTTGTGATTACTGCTTGTGTAATCGTTTTGAAAAAATACTCGTGATGTCTTGTAAAAGGGGAGCCGATTCCTACATTTGGCATTTACGACGATAAATTTGAAAAAGTTAAATAAAGCGAATTCAATAACCTGTCCCAGGAAATAGAACATCGCCATGGACTGTTCTTTAAATTAAGAGGATACTGTATCTCGATTAAAATAATTCATTGCATACGGTTTCACGATACGACATAACCTATATCCAAGATGTAAATACAGACAGTTTCCCGTCAACAACTGCCGCTGTGATCTGATTGGCTATTTCGTCTTCACTTGTACATCTATACATGGTATAAAACAAAGTCGCCCGGCCGTGTGGGTATCTGTGTATTCGGCTAAGGTTTCTAAACTACTTGATGGATTTTGATGCGGTTTTCACAGTCCTTTAGGTAATTTTTGAGGAAGGTTAAGGTATATAATACATTAATATTTAATGTAAGGATAGTAGAGAAATGTCGACGTTTTCTATCGGAAAAAGCCGCTTTTCGGGCGCTTACGCTGACTAAGCCTTAACAGATACACCAAATTAATGTGCTACAGAACTGTAGATCACAAAAAGGTCTGCAAAAAAAGTCCGCGACAGAATATGTTTATCTTTTAAGGATTACCCACAGTAACCATTTCTGTCTTTTAAAGTTCACTTACGAAGACTTTGTGAACAACACAGTATTAGTCCTATGTTAGTTACCTTAAGAATTTAGTGTAATATACTTGCGGTAAACCTAAACAACGCCATATTTGTAAATCGCCCCCGAAAGAGGACGGGGCAGGTAGCTAGTGAGATATTTAATATAATGAGATCTTAAGTCAAGCCTAGAAAGTACACGACCAGCACACTGCAGCTGTAAACCAATACCCTTGAACGTATTCGTTCATATTCCAAGCACGCTGCTTAAGGCCACGTCAATCGTGAACCCACACTTACGATACGTAGTGTGAATGTGAGGTAGAGTGATAACGCTAGCTGCGCAGCCCACTCTCCGCTTCCCAACATTGAAATGCTTTAGGCTGGACTCACAACCATCCGTTTCATCCGTCAGTCACCCGTCCGTCTGTCGGTCACGTGATATTCAACCGATCGCAGGGAACTTTTTTTTCTATCCGTCAATCCGTCAAATATATCTCAAACTTTAACTTTCGACTGACGGACGGATGGGCCACCGCCTTGTAATATCGTTTCTTGAAATGGCTGTCTGAAAACAGTCACTTGTTTATTTGTCTCAATATTTTTCTTTTTAAACACACAATGCTGTGAAGTTGTTCACTTTTTTATGTTTCACCTTTGAATTGAACTGAAGATAACTTTTAGATTTTCGGAGGAAATGCTAATAAATTACGTTAGGGGAAGATAATATATTTATTACATTCATTAAAACATTTGTCTGTGCGCGAGAAAGTTAGTGTTGTTGGGTGGTAACACCGAAAATTTTCTAGCTCGACGGATCAACGGACGACGTACTGCTGTGGGTCGCTTTCAACTGACGGATGAAAAAACCTACGGACTGACTGACGGAAACGACGGATGGTTGTGAGCCAAGCTTTACACGACGTGGATAATATCTGAGGTCAGAACACGACTCGCATAAACAAGTGCTTTGAGATGTTTGTATAGCTATAGGCTGTTCACGGATAAAATGAGCACTTTTCACAGCCCTGCTTAAGATCTACTTGTAAGCACGTTGTGTATTCTTCCGCCTTATCTAAGATTAACATTGTCATGGGCCTCGTCTCTTTACTGATGCGTAGGTCAAGTGAAACTGTGAAATTATTAGAAAAGTAAATATTTAGCAAATATGCTCATATTTACTAAAAAAAATCAGAAAGCGAAAGAAATAATTTAAGATATCTGAAATGATTACCTAAGTTTTTATTCGACGTTAAGATACGGAACTACTCCCCATCCATCGTTACTAACTTTACTGGGCGCAAGTCACTCAGGGCGCCCGTTAAAATATATGTGGGTAGTAGCAGTGATTTTTTTCCAAGGTTATTTTCAAAAGAGCTCACTTTATCGTGAACAGCCTTTTCTTCCTGTAACCAATTTGTAATGCGATGTGATTAAATTAAAAGTGGTAGAAGTGTTTTATTCGCATAAAATTTCTTGTATTTCGAAAATTAAGATCACTGTTGACTACGTGACTTTGACAGTTGCATTGCGCATATGAGGTCACGACCCCAATGTCTATACGGGATAATTATTTTAGCCCCAGTATGTGGAAAATTCCATACAGCACGGGGCAGCTGGAATCCCTAGTTATCACGTTACGCTTGTTCTAAGTTGCCTCTCGAGGAACTTCTAATGACATTCAGCTGACATTGCGGGAATTACTTGTTGAAATTTGTTTATAATCGTATTAGAAGAAGGCTCTAGTGAGTTCCACTGTTGTATCTGACATTTAAAGCTTCTCACACAATAGAAAACTTTAGCATTTGACTTTACGTTTCCTTTACTTTGACGAAACCGCCAATACACAATACAATATTGTAAAGTCAGAGTTCCGACTATTGAACATCGGTTCTGCGAGCTTCGTAAAAATGTGTATCTTGGTATGTAAATAACTATGACATTATCCAGGAATGCATTTTACGTACCGTTTTTAAAAATAGTCTAAAAATTTACATTAAAAGTTTATTTAAAAACAGAAAACTCATTTGTTTACTTTATTAAAATATGTCAATTCATATATCTCCTCTTCACATTATATTTGTTTGCCATTTATTTAATTTAAGACGAGCTTTCTTTAATATACCGAGATTAAAATCCCCCTACAATATAATAACGCACTTTCCACATAATCTCTGTTAGATTCTCGGCAAAATGGCTGCTTGACTTTGACTTTAAATTTCAACTTTTTAAAATCGTAAAGTCAAGAGTGCTTGACTTAACCTTTGACAGTTCCATTGTGTCAAGGTCTATAAGAAACAACGTGTCGGAAAGCAAACGTAAAGTCAGATAGTAAAGTCAAATGTTAAAGTTTTCAATTGTGTAAGGGCCTTAAGCTGTACTCACAACCATTCGTCACACCCGTCAGTCAGTCATCCGTCAGGTTTTTTCGTTCGTCAGTTGAAAGCGACTCACAACAATCCGTCGTCCATCGATCCTTCTGTCCGGCAAAATTTCAGCGTCACAACTTAACATCGCGATCTTTCTTTCGTAGAAGGTATATTTTGGTTGGAAATACATTTTCGAGAGAGAATCATTTTGGGGAAATAATTTTTTTACGTGATGAAAATTTATACTGAATTATTGTTTACGTTTTAAATCCCTGAATTTACAACCAAGATAAATAAAAGCATATCCACCGCCTTGCATTTTATTTCAAAGTGCGTGTTCGCGTCTACGGAATGTCGTCAGAAGGCGGTGGCGAATCGACGGACTGACGGATATAAAAAAGTTGCCCTGCGATTGGTCGAAGATCACATGACCGCCTGTGTGAGTCCACATTTAGTATGAAAGGTTGGGGGGGGGGGATGGTTATATACTTTAAATAGGTAAGTTGTTGTTTGAACTTAATGATTTTTCCACATTACGGATAACTTAAACTGTTTTTCTAAATAATAATTTTATTTAATTGGGATTAGATGTGTGTCGAGTTGTCGTCGGAAGTGTTCTGTATGGCAATTATAAAAAAGTTGGCAGAACTAGTTTACGTTCACGCTAATATGACCACAACATCACTGACAATTATTTTTTAACTGTACGAAAACCGCATACTTTACGTGGTTCAAAACTTCACTAGAACTAAACACAGATTTCGGTACACAGAACAGAGAATTTGCTGACCCACGTGATTCACAACAAGTATTCCTGAATATCAAGATTGGTTCACTACTAAAAAATTTCCGCACAATCAAATATTCATACGACCAGAAATCTTGTGCGAAATTGATTCACCGTATGTTAGTTTTAGCCAATGAAATTTTGTGGCCCTGATGAAGAAACAACGTAAATCATTATTCCACATGCAGCAATCTCAAAGCTTCTATCGTCGAGAGGTTCAAGAGGACTCTGAAGGGAAAAATGTGGAGGTATTTCGCTGCGAACGGTAACTACAAATGGTTGGATACACTCCCTAAACTCGTACCGTTCATCTACCACTCGCACAAAACCCAAAGATGTGAAATACAACTCTATGCTTCGAGCCGTGTATGCTATTCCGAAGAGGTGGGACCTACGCTAGCCTGAAGCCAAGGTTGGCGAGACCTGGTGTGCATCTCCAAACAGAAAGGCGTCTTCGAGAAAGGATTCACGGCGAATTGGAGCTCCGCACTCTTTCGTGTGCGACGTATAAACAACTATGCTCCGAGGACATACTTTCTCGAGGATCTGAATAATTTTTCCAACCATGGTGGTTTCTACACAGAGTAGATCCTGCCTACAAAGTTTCCTCATGTGCGTCTAGAAGGTGCTGAAACAATGTGATGGAAGGGCGTACGTCAAGTCGTGGTGTTTTCCTGCTCTCTTCAAATTCCTGGGTCGCTGAAGCGGACATCAAGCAGTGAACACCTGAGATCGCAATTATTGTACCATTGTATATGTGTTTTCTCGTTTTGTACATTACCAAATTTAAAAAAAAAATAGTTTAAAAAAATGTGTTGTTTTAATTTATTTTATAAACACCCCACACTTTATATAAAAAATATTCTTAGTAAAATACTTGCATTTATGAATATAAAATTACGTATGACCATTTGCA
This sequence comes from Dryococelus australis, assembly GCA_029891345.1. NCBI lineage: Eukaryota > Metazoa > Arthropoda > Insecta > Phasmatodea > Phasmatidae > Dryococelus > Dryococelus australis. Next base: position 52,746,288 of record CM057008.1, read on the forward strand.
TGACCTCGTCACCATTCGGTACAGGTCTATAGCTTTCTTGTCGATAGTAAATTATCTCTGGTGGTTGAAACATGAGTTATCAGTGCGCTCTAGCTGGCGATACTAAAAAAAATGGGCAGTAGATATGGCACGGCGTGGAAGGTGTCGAGCGAATGTGAATGATTGAACGATTAAATAACCAATAACAAATTGGCATGGGTCGGTCGTGGTGGGACCTCCGAAAGTGTACGTTTTTAAATAACCATTTTAAATTATTTTTATAAGATTTCTAACACATAAAAAAAAATATTGGAATACTTTACAAACTTTAAAGTTGCATATTGCTTTGCGTTTTTTTTTTTTAAATTTTTTGGCTTCTAAGTCATCTAAGGTCAAAGTTGAAGATCAAGGTCAAGGTCATCAACATCTAACATGGCTGAAAAAATTGACACTGCTGACCTGGTGAGGGCCGGTCGTGTCGGAAGCTTAGTTGATCCACCTCTCATCGAACCCCAGACCTCCTACATGTAAATATTTTAATATTTTTTCTGATTTGTCAAATATCTAAAAAAAATAATAATAATCTTTGGGTATGTTATAACTTTTCTGCATTTTTCAAAATGATTAGTTGTCAAGGTCATTAAAGGTCATGGGTGCAGGGTCAAGGTCAAGGTCACATGCCAAAGTAAAAGGTCACCTGGGCCCAACATAGTGGTTGGGTGACCAGAATGATAGAGCATGGACAGTGCCTGGTGCCTGTGCCCTGTGGAAGTATGCAAGCCTCTTCTTTCATATTCTACTGTTAAGTAAACATTCATGATACCTAAACTATTTCTTTTGTTGTCCGTTTTATTTTTTCGCACGTAAGTGTAGCTAATAATCAGCAGATTTCAATATATTTAGCTTCCTAATAATTCCACAGTTTAAATTGATCGGCGCGTGAATAAAGTAATGACGCCCATGGCAATGTTGATTTTACATATTGTTACGCGCTGCAGCACGTACTGGCCGTGAGCTCTCATTATGCATGGTCCGGCTCTGAGGGGGTGACCCACATCGCCATTCGCTCCCCCAGGCAGACCTGCTATCTGCCTCGTTGCCATTCCCCCGGGCAGCCAAGAGAATGACTGACAGCGGTGACGTACCTGGCGTCACAGCCCTTCCTCCTCCCCCTGCTGGAGAAGCCGACAAGCGTAGGGGATGCGCAAGAATATTCTGGGAATTAGGGCCCTCGGCGCAACGCTGAATTTAGAGAAATTTATGGGCGATTGCCTACGACCCTATAAATATTGAAGCTGTCTAACGGCCGGCAGTCATTGGCGGAGGTCATCTGGCTTTGTGCGGGGGCGAAGTCAGGTACGGTGAAAAACGGACGACGACGGGAGATTGCGAGACAGTGGCGGACGAGAGGGCGTGAAAAACCGACGAGTGAAGCCTACTGTGCGTGAGGGCACTCGGAGAACTCTAGAACATTGCGGACTGGCGGAACATGGACTAAACTGAGATGTGACTGAATAAAAATGTAATACGGATTTTATTGTTAAAAATGGAACTGTCAAATATGGACATACAATCTATAAAAATTATTGAATAGGTTTTGATACAATGTGTATTGGGACTGATTTTTAATTATTTAATTGAATTAATTTCCTTGAGGTAATTGTAAATTGCATTAATTGTAAACAATAACTGATATTAATTTATTGTGAGAATTTGGGGAGGGACTTCTCTTTTTAGTTATTGTAGATATAATTAGGAAACTATTATTAACTCTTTTATTTAGTTATGACCTCCATCCCTTAACAAACCTGGTTTACCCCACTGACTTCGAGGAAGTTGTAACTATATGATGGCGGAATACACAATGTGAATCCAAGTAGATCTTCAGCAGGGCTTTTAAAAGTACTCAGTTTACCGTGAACAGCCTTTATGGTTCCTTAATGTAGACTCTGGCCGATTCCTCCTCGTATTAGTGTTTCACTGCCCATGCCTTGTCGCTGTTCGGGAGCGCCTAGCACTTTCTACACTTGGCGAAATTACGTAACGAAATAATCGCTTGCAGCAAGCGGGTTGCGAAACGGTTATACGTGTCTGTAAAGTGCTGAACATTTCTTTACGGAGTTGCTCATTCCTTTCACTTTCTCTTCCGTCCACTTTTCCACAGAGAGTTCATCAGATATGCCGATGTGTTCAGGGCCATGGGCATGTTCACGTCCACCTATAACAACTGAGAGCAGAATAAATACTGTGTATCAGTTTATCAATCTCATTCGCGTATTTTATGTCAGAGCGGTGTTTTCTAGCATGTTGTATTTTTCGACTGTCAGATTATTCGCCTTCCCACATTTCAGGGCATAATTGGTTACACGAATGCATGGGAGAGAGTGGGGAGTGGAGAAATTTGGAAGGCTCTTAACATCGAGGTCTTGAGAGCCGATGAGGATGAAGCGTCGGAATGCAAGGTCTGGGGAAACAGGAGATCCCCTAGGAAACCCGCCGACCAGCGACATCGTTCGACGCGATTCCCACAAGCGAAAATCCGGGAGCGACTCCGCCGGAAATCGAGCCCTGTTCATCTGGGTGGTAGGCGAGTAGTCTAACCACTACACCGCGGCGGCCCCTGGTGTTTTCTGGCCCTGCAATATTTTTTTAGGGGAGGATTTTTCAACTTGCGCGTCTTTCTTTCCACATTTCAGGACATAAATGGCTACTTGAATGTATTGTATTTTAAAAGTGAGGAATGGTAAATAAGTAAGTGATTACTAGAGACCTGTAAAATTCGCGCTATTGTTTGACATTTTAAACTTGAAACACTTTTTCCTTTGCTATACGTTCTTCATTTGACCATTCTTTATTTGACACGCCCCTGGTAACTCTGCACCAATAAATGAACACTTCAAAACCGTGTGCCCCAATCACGTGCAACTCACTCAGGAAGGGAGTGACTTTACATCTAGGCAGCAGCCAATGGAGAAACTATACTGGCTTGAATATACACAGTACTGCGAATTTTAACTCGACGCCAAAAAAAATAACGCGAATTTTGCTGGTCCCTAGTGATTACCCGTATGGCATATGGGCTTAGTGTTAAAAAATATTAAATAAATAAAAATTATGACTGTTTAAACCGATTTGCTCTTATCATCGGATTCGCGTCCATCTTGATATCGAATTGCATACTATGAAATAAAAATGTAAGAGAAAAAAACTATATTTTCTTGAAATGCGTTTCTGTGCGTTCCTTACCACACTAACCCTCCAGTGTTACCAAAGGTCGCTTACATGAAAAAAAAAAACCCGCAGGATGAGGAAGGCGGAGTTGGCTGTTTTTTTTTTCTCCTTGCAGTCGAACCGCCCTGTACCCGTTCTGTTCGATAGCACGCGCCCGAATGCCACCCCCTTCGATCGGGCCTCCGGCGGTGGGGGGTGTCAGGGGGTGGGGAATAAGATATTATAGATATAAAGGGTAGGAAAAAGATCGGCAAGGAGCTGGGATGAAAGAGTCTACGCGCCGATGTTCTATGGTGAGGGGGTGGTGGCGGTTGGGGGGGGGGGTGCAGATACCAGGGTGGCTGGCGTACGTGGGGAGGTTCCAAGAACTACACCCCCTTTTTTAAGCTCGGGTGATTGGCGCGTCGATAGTAAACAGCTGACTTTCGGGGCACAATGTTTACCCTCTTCGGCGTGAAGTTTCTAGGTCACGAGGAGCGGGTCCTATGGTAGCGGCACGGGTGAGTGGTGGGGGGGGGGGGTGTGGTGGTGGAACCGGCATTTTTCCCTTCAAAGGTTTTTGTAGACAGTACACGGTAGCAGGAAGGTAACAGGAACACGTTTTGCCGCGAAAAGCGAAAAGAGAGCACGAGTTCGGAGCAGTTTTGAACTGGAAGTTGGTTTTCAAGCAAGCAAGGGTTTAAGGTCGGTGGTGACTCACCCCTTTTAGCTCTCTTAATTTCTCCCCCCCCCCCCCCCAAATTATCTAACACATAACCCGTTTCAACACATGGGTTACATACAATGATGGGTAAAGTACTGGTAAATTGTAATTGATCTGTTACAAATACATTTAAGGAAATGTAATTGATCATGATAGTTAATTACACCGGATTCTATAAATTATTAAATATAATACAATTACTTACAATTTCTCATTACTTTCCTATTATTATACGTCGTTGGCCAGAACAACAAAAGATCATTCCGATTTAAAGAAGTAAGATTTAAAATTATGTTACAGTATTTTTTACTTTGCAAAACAAATGCATGTTGAAAGTGCTATCTTCAATGTGACCTCCTTTTAAAGAAAGCAACCATTTACCTCCATTAGAAATCCTTACTGGCGTACTTGGTTCTTGGTTGCAATAGAATAACTCAACCGAAAAAAAAGGATAATATTTACGTTTTGCGTGGTATAGTATACCGATAATAAATACCTCAGTATAAGAGCTTGGCTTAGAAACAACAGGCTGGATTAAAAACGATTTAATAATTTAAATGAAGTATTGTAATAGAATTATATTTGTGCGACATCACACAAAACGTGAAACGAATACCGAAAAGTAATTATTACTATTAATGTAATACAAGTAGATTAAAAATGAAGATTATTAAATTCTGACAGGTAATGATTACTCTTCTAATTACATGTAATGTAAAATTTACCTGTAATAAAATTACTTGTAATTAATTACTCCCCAGCACTGCAACTTCATTTTCCTAAGCTCACTGTGTTTTTCTGTAGAAGTAAAATGCAGGTATTCAACATGTATGTGTAACATGTAGGGTAACTGCAAAACAGCAATTTGAATATTCACATCTCAAAATTTTCGACTGCTTTTGGTAAGCACAAGTTTTGAGGTTATGACATCCTCAGACTTAGGTTTCGCAAATGATCGCCCCATTCTTGTTAATAGACCAGTTACTAAAGTCGTGGCAACAAGTGAAACTTGATAGAAAACCATGTGTGTCTATAGCCGCTCGCAGAGGGTTGCTACTTACCGGTATACCTATAAATTTCGGTATTTTACAGTACCTATTTTATCATAGTAATAAATAAAAAAAACCTGCTTAATTAGCGTCTGCTTATAACTGTTAAAAGTTTACATCGGTACGCTAGCAACTTCAGTTTTGTGCACAAATTTAAGTATTTTTAATTTTTTACCGGAGATTATATACTATCATTCTTGCCCCCCCCCCTTTTTTTTTTCTCCTGTCCAAACCAGCCTCGTAAATACACTTTGTAGAAAAATTGTGAAGTATACTCGAACACCACGACTAAGAATTTTTTGGAAATTTACTGCATCGGTGTTTACGCGCAACCTACTGAGAAAGCACCAATGGTAAAAATTTATCCCACGCATCCGTTGCAGCGTTCCGACGTTCGTTCGGAAAATAGTGAAATGGGATGTGACGTTCCCACCTGAGTGTGGTGCCAATTCTACCGGGTGTTTTCGAACATTGGCGTACTCCGGCAAGTTATTCGTCGCGAAATATAAGACAAGAATGTATTTACACTTTTCACATAAAATGTGCCCGGCAAAATCCCAATTTAGAAATATTTCATGTGCATAGCGTGTTGCCTACTTTTCAGGCAACGCACATTCTGTATTAAAGAGTTAAGTATGATTTATCGAAAACTGTTCACCTGTGAGTATTCCGACAAGAAAACTTTTTTGTTAATTTAAACATGCCGACTCATTATACGTCTTGGAAAATCACGTAGGTAATATCAGGGTTATACAGTTTAATTTAAACGGAAAGATGCCAACAATAATTTTCGATCATAATGGGGAATTATATTGTTAACAGCGTTTACAAACGTGCAAGATCTCCGCACAAAAAAAATCCATTCCATGATTTGTTTATTAATCGCAATTAGTTTCTCGTATTATTTTTAACGAAAAATATTTTAAAAGCTGAAGTTTGGGTGCCTAAGTCTGCTTGAATACTCATTTAAGGAGCATGGTGGTACATATGTTTCCGTACTTTCTTACGCCAAGGGAGGTTTACCGGTTTTGTTAAAAAAACATCCGGAATATTTTCAGCCTGATATGTTGTCAATCTATAAAGGAGAGAAGGGGGAGGGGAGGATATATTTTTTTTTGTAAATAAGAACTTTTATTGCATGGTATCAAGAATAACCAACGTTGAAATTGAGACTACACATTAAAATGTTTTCAGTAAATTTACTAAACTTAATGGAAGTTTATACCTATTATTGAATTATTTACAACATATTGTACTTTTAATAATTTGATTACTACGGCTTTTACCAAAGTGTAATCACCCATCTGCTGTTGTAATATGGGATTAAATTATTTTGATAACGATAAATGGGAACAAGATAACAATGTACCTGGACATTTAATAATAGCAAAAGCTCAATGACCAATGACGTTAATACAAACTTACACAGCTATAAGAAAAGAGGGGTAGAGAGAGAGTAATGACTAATACTACTCTTATTACGTTACATTACCTTTTCAAGTAAAACTAAGTGCAAATGCATTAAGTTTTTTTTTTTTTTTTTGTTTTAAAAATTAGCATGTTAAAAGTTTCAGTAAAACCCGAAAAATCATACAGCTGTTTATGTTTAGTTTCTAGAGTCTTAAAATCTTTTTAACTGAAGTGATGTGCAAAATTTCAAAGACAGGCATTTTATTCTAAAAACATAAATTTTCTGTAGTCTTCGTCTTTGCGAGGAAATGTACAATTATATAAAAAATTGTCCTATAAAACACAGTACTCAGCAAAGTAAATATTTTTATAACTCAGCGTATACTACTATTTCTTGTTCGTCCCCTTTGCTACACAAAATAATTAAAACGCAATATTACAACAGCAGATGAGTTGATCACACCTTGGTAATAGTCCTAGTAATTGAGGTACTATAGAATACAATGAACTAAACGTACCCGGACCAGATGTGCTGAATATTTATCAGCATTTCTGTCTTCGGGCTACTTGAGAATAAGGGCTTTTGTTACGAAACACGAGTCATATAAGAATTCAACAAACGCTGAGCACTGTGTGTATTTATTTGTGGCACAGTGGCAATATTGCACCTGAGCTCATACCCTTTATACGGCGTGCACGCCCACTGATGACAGCATTCGACAATCATCCTTCCCCTTGACCGAAGTGAGTTACTATAAGAAATTAAAAAAAAAAACTTTCCTATTATTGAATTCCCTCCTGCGGAAACGATTTTGACTTAATATATTGCATTAGTTAACTGTACTCCTATATAAACCATTCACGGTTAACTCCAGCGTTTCTGTAACGCTGCTGAAGTTATGCTTTCAGAATATTGCTCCACCTCACGCAAGCAAAGCTTAACCAAGTCTAGAAAATCGCACTAGAGAGACAGCGCGTGGCATACTTGCGCACTCAATTTGATAATATTTCGTGTGAAAACTATTTCTTACGAGGCATTACTAGAGACCTGCGAGACTCGCGTTAATTTTTTTGGGTCAAGTTAAAATTCACAGTACCGTATATACTCGAGCCTGCGTCGTTTCTCCATTGGCTACTGCCTTGACGTTATGTCACTCCCTTTCCGAGTGAACTGCAGGTGATTGGGTCACACGGTTGTGCAGTGTTCATTGATTGGCTCTAAGTTACCCAGGGGCGTGTCAAATAAAGCTTCGTCCAATGACGAACGTATTGCAAAGGATAAGTGTTTTTTTCAGTTTAACATGTTTCTCAAATAATAACGCGAATTTTGCAGGTCCCTAGGCATTACCGACACTATACTTATAAATAAAAACCCGAAAAAATCGCGTTAATATTTCTCACCAGGCTAAACTTCACAGTGCTGTATACACTCGAGCCGGCGTCGGTTCCCCATTGGCTGCTGAGAAGATGTGAAGAAACATCTTCTTTTTTTTTTACTGAACGGTACGTGATTGGACTACACAATTGTGAAGTATTCATTTACTGCCACAGAGTTGCCCAGGGTGAGTCCAATAAAGTATAGTCGTATGGCCAACTTATTGCAAAAGTACATGTGTTTGAAATTTAACGTGTCCTCAAATAATAACGCGAAGTTTGCAGGTCTCTACTTATAGATAAAACACAAGTGAAAGTTCAATTTAACCACAAATGAGATACTTTTATGTTAACAGAAGTCTAAAACGTTTGTGATCTGGGAATAACTATAAAACAGCCAAATATGCCATATACGCGGTGAATTTCAAATATTTGATTCAAAAAGTGTGACGGTACTTTGAACAGACTATAGTTTTCGTAGTTATCAATAATTGTATTTGACACTTTTCTGCAATAAGTTATCTCTTAATATCAGTCGCTCCCCATATGAAATCATTTCCCCTACCTGTTAGACTAGTATGAAATAATGTTTATCAAATACCATAACACATTTGTACCATTATGCAGGTAAGCGGGACATAGCGATTAAATGTATTGTAAAATTTCAGATTACCCTTAAATTTTCAGGCATTAGGCAGACGAAGTTTCATTATATGTTAAGAAGAAATTTAAATATGTTGTATTATGAATGTTAGGACGTCTGTTGCTAGAGTAAGCAACAAAATCGATACACATTTAGCCAACATCGCCGACGGATCAAACTTATTATTGTGGTTGGCCATCAAAGAAAACAATCACAACTCATTTGATATAAAATATTATACACAGACACAAACACGTTAAGATAGCTGGACTTATATTCTCCATTATAAAATAATCACTTATATTAAAAAAATAATAAAACACATAAGATCCATTTAACAGGTTGCCCCGAGCTGAAAACTCTCGATAGAACACAATTTTAAACGTCTGTATGACGCTGCAACGTAAAATGTTACGGTGCAACGTCAGCACACGAAGTGGGTAACTTACAAAAATATTTAATAACAATATGAAAAATAACAATAAAATATAACAAAAGTTTGGATTGGTGAAATGAACACTCCATGACACATACAGATGACTTAATTCAAGTGACACCTTTTTGTAAATATATATAGCTATATATGCTTATAGTACCTATTTTTGCGTACGAGGATCAGTCTTGTAGGATGTGCTGTGAGCAAGAGGTAGATATATGTATTATTTGTACGTTGATAACCCTGAATGTGTTATGTCAAGTCTTATTAGCTATGGGCAGATTACACTGTACAAAACTTCGTAGTTATATGAGTAACGTGAAGGTAACTACACTAAAACGTTAAAACTTTACTAATATCTGGCAGGCACCGCTTATTCTTTCGCATAGTTTTGGCCTCATTTATAAATTACACATGTTCGTAAAGCAAACGACGTGCGAGGGGATAAATTATAATAGGTAGTCCAAAACATGGACTGAACTGATATCTAATTCTCGTAGTAAAACTCAAAATTTCAGTCTCTGATTCACAGCCAGCAATTTAACTTATCAGTAATATTGAAAAGTCACGGGTCCGCTAGTAGATGAAACTCTGCCGAATATTAAAAAAATTTTTTTATCAACTGGTAGATACAGAAAATATTTTCAGAGCGTACTTATCTTTCCAGTAGCGAGGCGGGTTCGCTCGAGAATATGTCTGTTTTTCCGCTAAAAAACGGCTGACTGAAACATTATCATGATAAGGATAACCCACAGTAGATAACTATTTAACCTTTATTTTGTGGATTTAATTTGCAAGATTTTTTTATCATGGAAACGTTATGCGTTTGTATGTGGAAGTGACACAAAAGTGCCAAAAAAAAACTTATTTACTCCGTTCATAACATATCTCTTTCCTGATTCGACTTAAACGATCTTCGTTTCTACGGGTTATTGGTAACCCGCGTCCTTATCAGGTTAATTATTTGTCTCATAAACTAAGTTGGACCGGAAAATATTTTTCTACTTTATCATTCATCTTCGAACACGACATCTCATTTCCTCTCCGCAAAAACAAAACCTCGTGATTCTAGTCACTCGTCCGCTTTGGTTAGTCCGACCGGAAAACTTTGCACCATTTTAATAAAACTTTACATGAAGTGTGCACCTGGCCGTACTAGAAGTTGCATACTCGGTATATTTTATATGTGAAGTTGTTTAATATTATGTTTAAACGGGATGAAAGCCAATTGGTTAACCTTGAAATATCACTTAATATTTTCCTCCCATTCATCTTAAAATAATAATTCATTACGTGTATCACATTAATAAAAATATACAGAAATTATTACAGATAGCTTTACTTAACCTTACCAAGGGAAAGAACTTTTTCTATAACGATAAATAACTGAGAAAAACAAAGACAATTATAGCTGGTTCAAGGACTTCAAATAGCTCTGCTGAATCTTTCTTTCCGGGCCATTTCGCAACACGTGACATTTTAACATTCAGGCTAAATCTATTGTAAATAATCATCTATTTGATTCGCTCTGAGCTTAAACTGACACAGAACCTCCTTCGTTATCACAGCCAACAAACTCTGATTCATGTTTGGCTCCGGTAATGCGAGCCATTCATAACGCAGACAAACGACAGTATTTACTAATCAGTTTCTCATAAGGAATATCGTTGGACGTTGAACCCTGACACACGCGTCCAGAATTAACTTTCCCGAGCGTCACGTGCACATATGTGTACACACTGGGTTTGAATGGATTAACATTTCCATAAGCAGCAAATCCGTCTCGAGGTAAATTCAGCTCTTTTGAAATCAACACTGGAAAAAATTTAAAAAATCCCCACCCCTAAATGCAGGTAAATAAACGGACACCCTTGTTTGTATGCTCCCCGCAAAGTTGGCAACAAATTGAAAGAAAGTAGATCCATGTCTTAACGCCTTTTTTAAACACGCTATGATTGATTCGTAAACTCTGAAATTACTAATATTTTGTTTACACTAGTTTTGTGTACAGAAGACAAAGAATCTGCGCACTCGCAATTTATTTATGCTCAGAGAATTTTTACAGATTCCCTTGATCGTTGTTTATGACTAAAGACCCGAGAAAGTCTCGAGTTCAATTACCTGTAGGCTAGACTTCACAGTCTTATATACTCTCATACACATATCCACTGTTTATAGGTTGATTGTTATGGTAGTAAAAGGCGGTGGTTGGGCGCACGATTTCTTGCGTGTTTGTTATTGGCTTAATTATCTTAAGGAGTTGTCAAAAACACGTCGACCAATTTCAAACGTAACATGAACATAAATGTGCGCGAATTCTAACTTGTCTAGAAATCAACCCGCGAAATTCATGGGTCTCTATTTATGATTAAAGTCATCCGGTCCATTGCATTCCTAATTTTACATGTAATGGAAGGATACTGTGCAGAAATGTGTAGCCTAAGCCGCGCTGTCATAATACCCTGAAGTTGTTGGCGACATAAATATGTTTCAATCACGCCTATTCTTATTGTAATGATCATGAAATAAAATTAAGCCAGGTAGGTTTGGCAACCAGTTGTAAAATAATATACCTTTTTGTTAAAGAATTCCCTTCCAGCATTACTGTAAAAATATGTAGTTCGGTGTTTACATAAACCCATTGCGTAGTTTATGTTGAACTCGCAAGTGCTCAATTATTATCTTCCACCAGTAATCGAAAAATAATAAAGGCAGTGTGTATCTAGCAACGTAATAAAGGCGTAAGATACTATTATTTCGATCTTAACGAGCCAATAACTTCGATGCGCAGTCAATAATATAAGTTGCGACATGGTAAATATAAGACGGTGGTGTACTACTAAGGGGCGTTTTGTATCTCTTTATAACTTACTGTTAATATTTCATATTAAAATTGAGAATACTTTACAGAATTCCTGAAATCAGGATTGGATGATTTCAGGTTGTATCTTCTCATGCGAGATTGGAAAAGGCGAAATAATGAGTTAATATTTATCACGGTTACAGATGCAACAAGAACAAACAGGGTAAAACATCGTGGACACCCCTCGTTTTCAAATATTTGTTCTTAAAAGTAAGCTGCAGTGATACAAAAATAAAGCCAAGTTAGATTTATGTTTTATTTATTTATTCATCCCTCTGAACGGAGGGATACTTCAGTCACATATAGGCTGTTCAGGCTTAATTGAACACCTATGATCTACATTTATTCGCATAGACAGTCTTACTTAATTCATCCATCATCCAAGTCAAACCCCCTTAAGGTGGCCGCCTGGTTGAAGGAATTTTGCACATCTGAGGCCTAAAAGCGTGGGAGCGCTAGGGGCGACCGAGACATGCGCATCAACTCTCTCATCGCCCCTACGCGTAACGCACTGAACTGGCGTGCAGTCTTGTCGTCGATAACACCTCTTCCATGAGACTTTCAGCGGATACCCTACAATTTTATGACGTAATATGCCATAAAGAATTCCTACTTTTATTTTGATATGTACACGTTCGTTATGCACACGGTTTTGGTTGTGAACTGAGCTTAAGGATAGGTCATAAAACCCAGATGCTGTGCGATGGTGGGAGCACTACAAACCGACCCGCACCCATTGTGAATGCCCTTGGGTCCGTCCTACTGTGTTCCTATCCGTTCCGACCAAGTAACCCGACCCCGGGGCCCCGACAGGGATGAATATTGGCAGAAACATCCTTCCAGAAGCAGGGTGGAGGATGGTGGGGTCGGGGGAGGCATCCCTTGTGAAGAGCCAACCCCCGCCATCTTCCCAAGAGTTCACTGAACCTGCCGAATCCTCCTCCTACAAGCCGCCCACAATTTTGCCTGCTCGGGGAACCCTCGCATATTCAAGGCTGATTGTGTAAGCCCGGCGCCCTTAGAAACATTTCCCTGAGAGTTTCGAATTCTAGCAGGTCTGTGGAAGGGGGTGGGACGGATTGGAACATCCCTTACCCCTGTTTGCGCCGTATAGGGTGGGTGTTTTGTTGCAGGAGAGAGCCAATACCTGGCTACTCGCTTCTGCTCTGGGTCTTCCGACAATTCTAGTAGTCCGAGGGAAGGCCTGGCTATACTAGCAGAGTGCGGTCTCGTTATACGCCGTTTACAGTAAACTGAGCACTTTCTATCGCCCTGTTTATGATATACTTGTACACACATTGTGTATTCCTCCACCATACGAAAAATTAACATTGCCATGGACCTCATCACTTTATTCCTGAGTCGGTCAAATAAAACAGTAAAATTGCCAGACAAGTAAATATTTTGCAAGTGTTTTTATTTTTAAATTGATGCGCATTAAAACAACTGAGAGAATAATTAATATATTACGTATGCATACATGCTTACCAAACGCTTTCAATTCTACGTTAAGACATGGAACTATTTTTCCCTCTGATGTTACCAACCTTCCTGGTAGCATACCAGTCATTGGGCCCGTTAAAGCACATGTAGATAACGTATACTCGATTATTCTTTACGTTTTAAATGCCTGAATTTATCACAAAGATAAATAAACACATATCCACCGCCTTACATTTTATTTCAAAGTGCGTATTCGCGTATACGGAATTTCGTCTGAAGGCGGTGGCCTATCCTTTGGCCCTTCGAAAGCTAAAGTTTGAGATGTATTTTATATATTGGCGGATAGAAAAAAAAAGTTGCCATGCTAGTGGTCGAAGATCACGCGACCGCCTGAAGGACGGGCGACAGACGGGTGCGACGGATGGTTGTGAGTTCATGTTTACTCGTAACTTAGTAACTAATTACAGGATCTTTAGAAGGGGGAGCGCGCCAGGGGTCAATCGCAACACGAAGTCAAGTAATTTACGTATATAACTATTTTCATCAATTTGCTGGTAACTTATTCAAAAGCCTCCATGCATGTTTCTACTGTACCATGTATGCATTTAACGGGCAGTATATTTTTAAATGTTGATTTTTAAAAGTGCTGCCTTTACCGTGAACAGCATTTAGAATCTCTTTCACATTTTACAAGCAACTAGCTTTCTGCCTGCTGTTCTTCCCACTTGTAGTACACCTTTTCACCTTCTTATTGGTCGAATTTCGAGAAATCCTGAAATCAAATTTTTGGTATTTATAAAAGCTGCCTTTTGAAGCACACTGCATAACGACATCTTATCGGTAGACACACTGGAAAATCGAAAAATGCGTTCAGTTGACTTCGAACTTGATATAACTACGCTGTAAAAAAATTCTGGTAAACTTCCTAAACTGGAGTGGAAGTTTCAAACATTTACAGTATATGCAAATAGAACTAGGCATCAGGCTGAAAATATGGGACTGTTTAGCCTTGCTACTATACAAAGCTGGGAACTTCGCTACGAATTTGACTCTTTCCTGCGCAACTGTATGTAAGTTACCATGCATGTAGAGGAAAATAGTTTACCATTTACGATTTGCCACTGTACACTGATACGGTAACCTTATAAATAATTTCCTAGCGTGATAGGGACAGGAAAATATTTGTGAATTCACTTTAGGACGAGCGAGATTTGAAACACGTGTACCTAGCAGTTACATTTACTATTGGCTCTCATTTCAATAGCCACGCCCTATGGAGACCTCTGAGCCAATAACAGACCTGCAAGGAAACAAGGACCAAATACCGTGCCACCTTGTCTGAGGTGAAACTGGTCATTTATAGGGAAAACAATAAACCAATGGCGAAGTTCGACGGCATATAGCGCTGTGGAATCTAGCCTACAGGTCTTTCAACTCGCAAAAATTGTTTGTCCCTCGCTATAACCACGAACAGCGTGTTGTGTGAACAGCTCTAGTCCTGGGTTCCCATGCTGCCTTGCAAATATTTATAAACGTCTCGTAAGATAATCAACGTGTTTAGCGGACTTGCATATATCGTTCAGTTACGTTCCTGTACGACTTGAAGAAAGGACAATCGTATTAAACGCTGTTCACGATATAGTGAGCACTTTTGAAATCAACCTAAAAAAAAAAACACTGCCCCTGCCTCCATATTCTTTAACGGGCGCACTGGGTGACATGCACCCAGTAAAGTTGGCAAGGAAGTATGGAAAGTAGTTCCATATCTTAACGCAGGATTTAAAGTGATAGGTAACCATTTGTGATCATTTAAATTATTTCTTACTTTTTCGGTTTTTTTTAAATGCATCGAAGTGTAAAAATTAGCAGACTTGTAAAATGTTTACTTTTCTGAAAATTCCACAGTTTCACTTGGCCGACGCGTGAATAAAGTGATGAGGTCCATGACAATGTTAATTTTACATAAGACGGAAGAATACACAACGTGCATACAAGTATATTTTTTAGCAGGGCTCTCAAAAGTGCTCATTTTACCGTGAACAGCCTATAGAAGCTTCACGTTTCTTGTTTAAAGATATTAAGAGGCGATAAATTCCTCGCACTGGCTTTCGGATTGCTTTTCATAAACGTAAAGGAGATAATGTGTCAAGCGGACTTGTCTGTGCCGTTCGCATATACCTACCATTCCTGCATAACGTAACGAAATAGCACATTCCGTGTTAACGTAAAGTGTTTGGCGATGTTCTTTCTCACAGAAGAACTGCATTTAAGATCGACGTGTATGCGAATAATTATTTCTTAATTTTTCCTAAAGAAGCATTAATTTGTCTTTTAGAAGATGAGTACGCTCTGAAAACATACAACGCAGACAATGGGATTTCGTGGAAACACTGCTAGGCTTTTGTACAATAAAAAATTGCATCTCTGATACGAACATTAAAATACAACTGAGAACACTGACACTGGTTTCAACATTATCGCAGCTGCAGCATCAATCTTTGTGGAGTAAATGTTGCGGCGTATCGTCATTTTGTAACTGCAGTGAACTAGATGCGACGGGTGTAAAAAAGGAATATATTTCGATCTGACATCGCAACTGTTAAAAAATTTCAGTTTCGGGAACCGCCATTTGGCGGCTGTGCCCTGTGAGACATACGAGGACCCAAAAATTCTCTTTTCACGCGAGATAAACTTGTTTCGCGTGCTGAATTCAGCTGCGGTGTTTTCGAAGGGTCCACGTTACTGTTAATTAAGCCACTGGCTACGTAAACACTTTGCAGCATTTTCCGAAGGGCCCTGAATACCATAGATTAAGCCACTGGCTAAAGAGACACTTACCAGCACTTGCTTATATACGAGGGTAACTTACCTGGCATCTTCTTTGAATTTGTATATACACCCAGTGCACAGCATCCTTCATTCTCCACAGAACTTACAGGAATTCGGACAAATCGCCCTGAAAGTGAACGGTAATCGAATTTCCGGGTAAGAAAAACTTACTTCACAAGTGCGGCTCTGAAATTAGCAGAATATATGCTCTGGCAATAGTAACAAAGATAGTTGAGTACTTCCACTTATATAAAAGTTACTTATATTTCTGTGCATGGACACAAGTTTTAAGACAGCATGGTTGCTACACAGAAGCATTTGAACGAATCTGATTTGAAGTTTCATCGACTTTGTCTTTGCGGTTCGGATCTATGTTACAACGAATTTTTGCCACAACCAACTCTTCAAATTTACACTCTGAAGAAGTTTAACTGCGCATGTGTAGTCACAGTTTTATATGAGCGAAGCTGTTAAATAATTTCTCAGAGTTTTTGGAGTTCATGTAGTTTTTTTCCGACGTATCACACATAGTTGTGCAATCGCTTTCGGATGCTTTTGTCGTCATCGAGTTTAAAAAAAAAAAAGGTGTAAATGTTTTATTCTCTTAAGGTGGCTTTATACAGTCGCTTATCACGCAAAACAGGCATAGCAGACGTCACCAACAACCAATCAGAACGCTCCTCGAAATTTCTGCATTATCCGCGTTGATTGCGCCGAAAAGTTGTGCCCATCTTAACGTCATCCGAGCAGACAACGTAAATATTACCCGCAGTTCAGCATGGGGTGTCCAAAAAGAGCAAAACGGCTCCAGTCGAAGATGGTGTATTGAGGTTAAGGCTTGTAAACCATACGAGGCAAAGACAATATTTGTGTGAAGCATCGGAAGAACTACAGAAAGATATAAATAGGGGGGGGGGGGGAACCGCAAGAAGTTTCGAAATTTTCCAAAGAATCTGTAGTTTAATTCCCGGCGATTGATGGGCAAAACGAAATAATGCTTGGGGCTATGAACACGTCAACAATGCAGAAATTATGGTGACGTGTGAGTCGCTGCCATTTTAAAATCCGCTCAGCGCACTCTGCCTGGTCAATGCGAGATGCGAACGTGTGAACCCGCCTTAAGAAAGAAGGGTAACAATGGGTAGTGGATTAGGTACTTGGTTGGTAGCACGATGGTGCCATAAACATACGGAAGAAGCGCTCACAGAGCCACCTTTTGTCTAGCCATGAAACGCGCAGAATTTCTGTAACAGCATACACGCAGTAACGAACCAGAAGTCCAGCAACACTGAATTGCTTTTTCGCCTCTAGAACTGTCAAACCAAGAGGATTCAACTAAGACCAGTTCATTGTTTACATTAACACATCAGTGCAATTATAAAAGAGTTATATATATATATATATATATATGTGTGTGTGTGTGTGTGTGTGTGTGTGTGTGAACGTATATTTATGGTGCTGTGTAACCTCGCGATTTTAACAGTTCTATACAAAGTAAAATAAGTATTTTTACAAAAATTTGAAAACTAGTTGTTAATAATTTTTTTGAATACTAGAACTGTATTAGAGCTAATTATTTTACACCTTGTAATTTCAATGTACAAAGCTATTATAGGCTATTCACGGAAAAGTGAACATTTTTCAAGGCCCTGCTAAATTTTTCCTTTCAATTAATTTCCACCTTTCCGCCACTTTCTAATGTAAACATTGCAATATGACAAATAAACATAGTGTATACTCTCAAAAGTTAACGTCTGAAACTGCGATAAAATATATTTATTAGAGGTTAATGCCATTTTGGAGGGCCTTAAAAAGTGCTCACTTTACAGTGAACAGTCTTTACGTGTATTTTAACAAAAAAAATACAGCAGGCTTTATGTTTAGTATATTTCATGTAGCTCTGTTGTAAACAAGCAAATTATTTGCAACTAGTCTGCGAGGAATTATTTTATTGTGTAAGCTTATCGGGCACCAGAGTTGGAGACGTCCAAAGACGATGAAACTGAATCTATCTCGTATTTTTTTCCTACGCTTCGTTCGATCTACAGTATTGAGTGATGGTGTGGAGAACGAAGGAGAGTGTGAGATGTCGACGAAGTACGCACCGATGTGCAGGGGGCGGCGGCTCGCTAGGACAGCAGGCGCCGGAACTTGGGGTGGCGATGGTGCAGGTAGACGGCGGCCCTCCGCGGGAGCTCCTCGCCGTCGGACGGCGGCGAGTCCCCGGACCTCTGGTAGCCGTTGTGGTTGCCCGTGCTCATGGACAGGTCCTCCGGCTCCGTCTGCTCGGGCAGGGTCGAGACGAGCGGGGGCGGCGGCGGAGGCGGCGGTGGGGGCGGCGGCGGCGGCACTCGCACCAGGTGTCGCACCTCCTGGGATTTGCGCGCGCGTTCCTTGCGCACGCTGCCGTTGTTGTTGTGCAGCGCGAGGATGAGCTCCGGCAGCGACGTCGACGACGTCTCCTCGTCGACGTCGTCCTCCTCCTTGGGCGTGCGGCGCTCCGCCTTGCCCGAGCACTTGTGGTGCACCAGGTGGTGTCTCCTCCGGAACCTCCCTTGGCACTCGCCGCACCCGAACGGCTTCTCCCCCTTGTGGATGAGCGCGTGCGCTTTCAGCTGGTTCGAGTCCGAGAACCTGGCGGCGCAGAGCTCGCACGCGTAGGGCCGCTCGCCGGTGTGGACCCGGAGGTGCCGCCGCAGGTTGGCCACCTGCACGAAGTGGCGGTCGCAGTGCGGGCAGTGGTACGGCTTCTCCCCCGTGTGCAGACGCATGTGCGTCTTGAGGTGGTGGTCGCGCGTGAAGCGCTTGCCGCACTGCGCGCAAGCGAACGGCTTCTCGCCCGTGTGCGTGCGCTCGTGGTTCTGCAGCACGTGCTTGTAGCCGAAGGAGCGCTTGCAGACGTCGCAGGTGAAGAGGCGGCCCGCGGGGGCGGCGGCCGGGGGCGGCGCCTCGCCGCTGCCGCTGGACGGCGGCGACGACCCGGAGGTCGGCGGGGAGGGCGGCTCGTCCTTCGGGTGCGGCGCTGCGCGGGCACGCCGCCTCCTGGGGGCGGCGCCGGAGACCAGGTGGTCGGGCCAGGGGCGGTAGAGGCCCGGGGCGGAGGCCAGGGTTGCGTGGAGGTGCAGGGGGTTGTGCACGAAGAGCGCCGCGGGACCAAGCAGGGACAACGCCCCCGCCGCCGGGCTGTTGTTGTTGTCCGCCTGGCCGTCGGCGACCACCCTCTCGCTCTTTATGGCGTGCGATCTCGTCACGGCTACCAGACCGCCTCCTGAAACAACCAGAGCAACGTCCATTTGACAACAAGACAACGTCCATGTAACAACAAGACAACATCCATGGAACAACAAGAGCAACGTCCATGTAATAACAAGAACAACGTCCATGTAACAACCAGAGCAACGTCCATGTAACACCTACGTCCGCCGCGGTGGTATAGTGGTTAGACTACCCGCCTCCAACCAAGACGAACCGGGTCCGATTCCCGGCGGGGAATCGTGCCGGACGATGCCTCCAGTCAGCTTTGTTTTCTCGGGGATCTCTCGTTTTCCCCGCCCCTTCATTCCGGCGCTTCTCCATACTCACCTCGCTTCACACACATCAGCTCTCAAAACCTCGTTGTTAAGAACCGCCCAAATCTTTTCACAAACCGCAGACCCTGCCACTACCTTGTAATACCGTGCGATAGTGTCGTTTCAACTTATCTGAAGCCTATGAAGGGAACACTGACGATTTCCTTTATGCGACTCCAACACTGATGGGATATATGTTTGCTTGTATTATAATACGTATTATATGAGATGTTGTGATTGCTTTGTATGATTATTAATGCTAGTCATAATGTGTCAACTAACGTACTGATACCACGATATGCTTGTGCCATACGCTTAAGTTATGCTCCCAGGATATTCCTCCGCCTCTTGCAAACCTTAGGTGGACTCACAATAGTCCGTTGCATCTGACAGTCATCCGTCTGTTGCTTTCATCCGTCAGTTGAAAGCGATTCACAATACGTCATCCGTCAATCCTTTTGTACGGCACAATTTCTGTGTGACAACTTAACATTGTGATATTTCTTTACTTGGAGGTATATTTTAATTGGAAATACATTTTCAAGTGGAAAACATTTTTGGGAAATAAAGTTTTTTACGTGATAAGAGTTTATACAAATTGTTTTCTTTTTACATTTTTAATTCCTGAATTTACCACCAATGTTAAATAAACACAGATCCGCCGCCTTGCATTTTATTTCTAAGTGCGTATTCACGTCTAAGCGATGTCGTCAGAAGGCGGTGGCCCATGCGTACGTCCGTCGAAAGTTAAAGTTTGGTAACTATTTGACGGGTGGACGGATAGAAGAAAAAATGTAGCCCTGCGATTTGTTGAAGATCACGTGACCATCAGACAGACGAGTGACGGATACGACATATTATTGTGGGTCGAGTCTACGGTAAACAAAGCCGAGAAAATTACACCAAAAAATCAACCTTCCACATTCGTGCGCACCCAGTTTAATTATATTTCCCATTAGAACTATTTCTTACTGGGCATTATTAACACGCCTATTTTCTCCCTATTATCATTTACATATTAAACATAAATAGAAGTTCTATTTGATTGAAAATAAGATGTTTTAAAGTTAACGCTTGTAATAAATTACATATTTAGGAAACAACCAAACACATCATACATGGGGTGATTTTTTCCATGGTTTGATTCTAAAAGTGTGAATAAACCGTGACTCTGTATATATATATATATATATATATATATATATATATATACATACATGGAATTGATAAAATAAATATTATGGTGAAGGCAAGACAGTTATCCAAGGAGATTATAGTAAAGCATAATTAAAAAATTAATACAAATTAAAGCAAATACTGCCTGTAACCAGGCAAAGAAAAATAAAATGGATAATTTACATAGCCCCCGCAGCAAGCCAAATACCTAAATTTACAAGAAGAGGAATCAGTCAAATTAAAGTGAATCACTTACAGCATATACTTAAACTACCCAGAATAGACACAAGTGCAGGGGTGACAAGAAACTATGTGACCGGCCTTTGGTTGTCCACAATAGTAAAAGTCCCTATGTCATCGTCGAAGTGAAGGGGGGTATCTCAATTAGAATGTCTCAGTGGAGACGTTGGACGGCATCGAAGGAGCCTTGGGGTACACAGTAAAAAAAATTTTCGTACGTTTTACGAGCCATACTTTGGAAACTACTTGCCAAAATTTGTCTTGCATTTCTATAAGCATCTTTACATCATACTGCTTTGTGTAGACTATCCACTTATTTGAGTATAACAAATTTGAAGTCTACGTTATTTGATTTTTAGAATTTATTTATCAAGTTTTACACATTCCTCAATAATGTTTTGTAAAATTTTTATTAATTCACTTGTACTGATACAGACATAATCTAATAAGCTAGTTTCCAAATACAAAAAAAAATCATTTGATGTGTTTGGTAAACTATTGTGTTATCTCGAGCTGCCTGCGATAATTCTGTGTATCTCAGTCCTTTGTAGTCAAGGGTCCCTCACGCAGGTTTATGCCTATAGGGAGGGGGGATTGAGTGATACTCTGAGGCTGTCCTTGACTCGTGATGCGACGACATCACGATGTACCTGCATGGAAGACAAGGCGGAGAAGGGACAATGGCCAGCAGAAACGTTCGCCACTTGACCCCGTTGGAAATTGTAACCCAGGCCGCTTAGGCCTGACTCACCACCACCGCACCGTCGTTGATTATTGGCCGCAGGTGCCTTCACATGTCGTATGCGAGGAGAGGAAAAATTTCGCGAATTCCACTGGCACTTAAAGACACATTAGAAGTGAGTCACCTATATCCACTACTGCAAGAACACCGGTTCTGTTGGTGTCTGTGCTAGAACTCACCATCGCCCTATTGGTCCATACCACACCGGACACTACCCTGTACTTTACAGCGTTCATTATTGGCCGGTTATCAACCAATGGAGAGCCGAGCTGAAATTGACCCAATCAATGTCCTTTATCGTATAGAAGGATTTACAATAAACCATGTCCCTTTGTGTGACTTTAAAAATAGACTTTCTGTCGTTAGCGATATCATTGTTACTGCACTGTCGTGTTCTTGTCAGTTCATGTTAAACACTAGACTAACAAAGACTGCACAGTGATGCTAGTTTTGTTCCGAACAACAAAGAAATTTTCAATTTAGCTTGGCTCGAGCTACACTCAAACATAGTCTGCAAAGTGTTAAAAAAAATTTTTTTCATCGCAGTTATGTTTCGGATTGGATTTCAGCGCGTTACCCACTGCCCTGCAAGACTCTGAGCCAATAACTATGGACCTGCGAAGTTCGCGTTATTATTTGTAGCCACGTTGAGCTTTGAACACATGAACATTTTCAATAAGTTTTCATTTGACCCGCCTTGGGTAACTCTGTGCCAATAAATGAACACTTCACAGTTGTATGCCCCAATCACGTGCATTTCAGTCAGAAAAGGCGTGGCTTCACGTCTTTGAAACAGCCAATGGAGAAATGACGCCGACTCCGGTATATACGGTAGTGTGAAGTTCAGCCTGATGCCAAATTAAAACGCGAAATATGCATGTCTGTACCAATAACATAACCTACAAGGAAACAAAAAGCAACTCCCGTGACAACACACTGGAGCAGCAGCTAATGGGCATATCCTGTTCGCGGTTTATTCACACTGTTTTATTAATACTTTGAAAAATCACGCCATATATTATTTTCTTCGTTGTTTCCGAAATTCGTCATTTGTCACAAGTATTCCATACTTATGTTATTATAAAAATACTTTATTTTGGCTAAAGTGAACTTTTAATTATATTTAACCTGTAAATTTTACTATTTCATTTATAATTAATATGAATAAAAACAGGGAGAAAATGGTGTATTGGCAGGGCCACCTGTTTTTTCGCGAAAAGATTAGCGTGAAGGCTAGACTCCAATGTCACGTGGCATATGTGCATTTTTCATTTGGTTACTGGCCACGTGTCTTTGTCGGGAGACAGTTTCCTTACCTGACTGGACCAATCAGAATTACGTATCTCCGACGCAGAGTGTCCGTGATTCTCGGGAAGACACCTTGCAAAGTTCGATAGTTAAAAATCATCCAATCACGAAAGTGGATCTGAGCTATAGTGTTTTGGAGTACTGACATATTTTCGCGAAAAACAGGGGCCCCATGTATTGGTAATGACTAGTACGAAATAGTTCTTATGTAAAATATTACTATAGGCTATTCGCGGTAAAGTGGGCACTTTTTGAAGCCTTCTCATTTGGAATAAGAGACTATAAATATATTGAATTGTAGACTTGCAGGTACATCTTCGAGTCCGGTGAAATATACACCTACACTCTGTTTATAACTTACGTGACAATAGTGTTTTATGAGAGTGGTGCAAGGATGAAAAGTTGCTGATAGGGAGAAAGATAGCCAGAGCCTCAAAAGTGTTCACTTTGCCGTGAACATTCTATACACTGCATGCGCACGAATGTGGCGCGTCGTCTCTTAGGTGTAATTTTTTTAGACGCGGTTCAGCTGTGTTGCCGACCTCCCGTGGCGCAGTCGGTTGGCGGCTGCGGGAAGCTATGGGTTCGAATCCCGGGTAAGGCGTGGGTGATAATTTAAGTTAAGTAATCAGTTAGTCTGTAAGTCGTCCTCTGCTGAACTTTCAAGCATAAAACTGGGGGACGTTAAAAATCCCTTTACAATTACAGTTCAGCTGTGTGTGCATTACTCAGTGGAATGCGCTGATAGTAGAAGCTAATGTTGAGGCAAGTATAAAACGCTTGTGATACATTGTATGTTTAGGAAACAATGTAAATATGTCGTACACAGGGTGCTTTTTCAATGGCTTGATTTTAAAAAACCGTGAAGAAACCGCCAATATAGGCCGATAGTCTATTCACGGTTAAGTGAGCACTTTTGAAAGCCTTCTCATTTGTAATAATAATCAATAAATATATTTTATTTCATCCTTAATCATTAACTTCCGAGTGCAGGGGAATACATACAATGTGTTTATTACTTGCATTGCAATATTTATCTAAAAAGGTGGTTTAAGAAAAAAAAATGGCTAGAAGCAGAAAGTAACAAGGGCCTCAAAAGTGTTGACTTTACCGCGAACAGCCTACTGAACATAAATGTATGATGTTTTAAGAGCAAGGGGGAAATAAGTGAATGATTGTCCGTTACCATACGGACACCACGTTGAAAAGTGACCGTGTGAGTGTTCTGCACGATTCGGGTACTAACGAAAAAAAAAAAAAAAAAAAAAATTGCACGTGTGGCAGAATTTACACCAATCCGTCGCGTCCGTCCGTCCGTCATTCCCGTGACCAACTGCCAATCAGAGGTGGTCATTAATTCTATCCTTCCGCCCGTCAAAGTCTTTGCAGGCTTTTAACTTTTAACGGACGAACGGATGAAAGTACAGCTTGCACGTTTTGTCACTCCTCGTTCAGCCCGAGTTCTTTACAAGGCTGTGTAGTGAATGCGGTGTTTTGTTTCCATGTGTTGGTTTATGTAACTGTAAAATGAAATTAAGTTACGTTTTGTCACTCCTCGTTCAGCCCGAGTTCTTTACAAGGCTGTGTAGTGAATGCGGTGTTTTGTTTCCATGTGTTGGTTTATGTAACTGTAAAATGAAATTAAGTTGCATTTTTCCTGATGATTTATTGAAAACGTTTAGAAACAGGAGCATCTTTAGTGCAATAGTAAACGTAATAAAATCATACTTTATATGCTATTTATAATTTTTTTTAAATCGAATAATTTCCGTTATGTACGTTTCGGGTACATAAAAACATGATATCGCCAAAAATATCCACGTTTTATGGAGAACTGTTTCCAATTTGTAAACAGTTTTGTTTTTATTAGTGTGCAGCAATGGACTTCCGACGGACGTACAAAGTTTGGTTGCAAATCGCTCGGCTGGGAGACGGACGAATGTATGACGGGCTATTGTAAATCTCGCCTAGCTCGCCTTGAGAGTTCACGGATGGAGACTGCTCCCAGAGGCAGGAGGGACCGGATGCAGGCAGATGGGCGCCACACTTGAACCGCAGCCTCCATCCACCGAGGACCATCTCACACGTGTAGAGAGCCGGGGATGGAGAGTGTGGAAGTCACATCGCGCGACTCCGAGAACAACCACTGCCTCCTCCCCCCCCCCCTTCCCGCTCTCCAACCCTAGGCGAACAGCAGCTCCTCTTCAGGACGACGAACGAGTTAAGAGCGCACCTGCCGCTATAGTATACTAGTGGCCCAGCCCGTGAACCGTAATTTTTTAGTATTGTCACGTGCCGAGAATAGTTATGTTACAAATTTTGGTTATCATACAAAGACGGGGAAAAAAAATATCGCATATATGTATGTATGTGTGACTATATATATATATATATATATATATATATATATCGCCAGTTCATTTCAGGACAAGATAGACGTCAAACACGTGTACACTAAAGTTGACTTTGCAATTGGATTGCAGTTTATGAGACACGCCCTGGACGACTCTGAGCCAATAGCAGACGTGCAAGGAAAGAAGTAGAGATTTCCATACTGCCAGGTGTGGAGTAACACTGGCTGCTGTATGGGGCAGGAGCGAATGAACAAACATCTGGGCTCGAGTAAACACATAACTGTGGAGTCTAGCCTACAGGTCATTGAACTCGCGAATTTTTCCTATATATATATATATATATATATATATATATATATATATATATATATATATATATATATATATATATATATATATATATATACATACACACACACACCTCCAGATCGCTGGGACAGAGACATTCGAATAGTAGTAAGTGTGAACTGGAAGAACATTGCACAGGATCGATTAGTCTGAAAGGAATTAGAAACAACCTATGTGACGCTAAATTGTAAAGTGTAGCTCATCGGACTTAAAGAGGCTGCATCCTGAAAAAGGGATTGATATAGCTGCTTAATAATAATAAAAATAATAATATATAAGTAATAATGAAAAAATGTGAAATTAAGGTGGATCCGTCTCCGCCATCTTGGATTTTCAGTATTTTTTTCATAAGTTCCATTTAAGAACATTTAATGAAATTTTTTGAACGACATTACATAAATAATAGTTCCTTAAGCCTAATCAACATATTACATGTCTATATAATTTATTATTTTTTCACTAGTGATTAAAGGCAAGAGATAATTCTTTTTCTTTTCTGAATATCTTCTCGTTATCTCTTGTTTCATGGGTCCGTAACATGCTGCCGATTATGAAAAAAATATTATTTTAAGTGTTTAAAAAGATTTTATTGTATGAACTTATAAAACGCAAGAGATGTTATATATTTATTTTAAAAGCGTGAGAACTTCGGTCCATATACCACGCCAAGAACACAAGCCATGATATTTGCATATTCTATCCAGTACACTATTATAGCTTCATGAACTTTGCCGCAACGTTAAGTTTTATTTTTTTATATTTCCTTGTGAATTCGTGTCCTACCAACACCCGTCCTATCCGTGCGTTCAAGTCTCCAGTAGTCAGAAATCTTGGAAGCGAGATGGAGAGCAGAAAAACAGAAGACTAACACAACTGCTGCTACCTTCTTGCCGAGGGGGGGGGGGAGTGAAGATCGAGACAGGAGACGGAGAAAGAGACAGAAAGGGGAAGAAACCTCCCCTACCCGCTCACGACTAACATAACATCCCACCCCTAGGGTGGAATTTTCAAAATAGTGGACGAAGGTATTTTTCTTTCCAAGAGTTTTCTACCCTTCTCTCTCCTTCCGCGTCCCTTCGTGTCTGTTTCTCATCTTCCGCATGGAATGACAGCTTTTCGCTGGCGGCTGGTGATTCTTGCTCTCCCGCCTGTAGTCCTCATCCCCCTTCTCTGATCCCCCCTCCTCTTTCTCGAAACTCCCACTCGGGCAGGGTGCAGTAACCTCTGGGGGAGAGCTTCCTGCTTCCTTCGCCCTTATCGGCCTGCCTCGCCTGGTGACATCACTACCGCCTGGTGACATCACTACCGCCTCGTGACGTCACTACCACATACCACCTAACCGCGGTGACTGAGCGGTTAGACTGCTCGCCTCCCGCCAAGGCGAACCGAGTTCAAACCCCAGCTGGGTCACTCCGGATTTTCGCAAGTGGGAATCGTGCCGAACGAAGCCGCTTGTCGGCGGGTTTTCTCGGTGATCTCCCGTTGCCCCCGCCCTTGCATTCCGGCGCTGCTCCATACTCAGCTCGTTTCACCCTCATCGGCTTTCGTGATCTCGATGCTGAGAGCCGCCTAAATCTCTCAACTCTGCTCCCACCTAACAGTAATCTTCCTCTTGGGCGAGTACGAGTGCTTCTCTGGAAGTTCATGGACGGACAACACTGCGCTGGTCCTAAAGGCTTTTGCACAATAATTAACGGTGGTATGGGTACCCGTATTGTTTGTGAAATAGTTGTTTGCGCGAATACGCGTATCTCGGTAAATAAATGTTCTGCAAATATGACGTTCTGTCACAAAATATAGAAAAACAATTATCTATGCCCCAATTTTTTTTTTTTTTACTTTTGTCATATTAAGTGTATTCTTTGAGAAAAAAAATTTGTAAAAATGGTCAAATGTCGAATTTTTTAAGTTTTCCTATGCAGTTTCCTTAAGCGGCATGCGAAAAGTACAAAGATACGGCCGTAGTTTAATATGTGGTCTTTCATCGCATGTAATAAAACACCACTGTTACAGATCTGATTGGCACAGTACAGCGTCACGACGGAAACACTGCACGCTTTGTGCGTAGGAGCGATGAGGCGCTAAGCGTGCGTGTTAGTGTCGCCCGTATCGCTTCCTCGCTTCTTGACCTTGGACTCAGGGTTCCCACGGGGGTCCATTCCATTCTTAATAACTTTAACATTTAAGGGGACAATGTAGCTGTGCCGGTCAAGTGAGCCTGTGAAATTATTAGAAAAGTACATATTTTACAAATCTGCTCATTTTTATACTTCAATGCATTAGAAAAAAACAGCAATCGAAAGTAATAATTTATCACAATGGTCACCTAATAATTTTTATCGACGTTAAGATTATGAAACTACTTTCTATCAAACGGTACCAACTTTACTGGGCGCATGTCACTCAGTGCGTTCGTTAAAATATATGCAGGTAGGAGCAGTGACTTATTTCTAAGGTTGATTTCAAAAGTGCTCACTTTATCGTGAACAGTCTTTAAGAAATATTCGTCACGCAAAATATTATTAAAGTGAATACGCACGAATGCGGTGCGTTGTCTGTTTGGTGTAATTTTCTAGACTCGGTTAGGATATGTTTGCATGAGGCGGAGGAATATCCTAGAAGTAGAACTTCAGCAGGGCTTTAGAAATGTTGTAAGTGACCATAGATGGACTGTATATAACACAAACAACGACAATCGTGTTAACTACATACACGGCGTAATTTACGTGTGAAATCTTCACTGGAGATTGGTTACTTTACCTTTGAGTTTTTACTATTGGCTACGAGTGTCCTTAGGGCGAGCCACACAAGTTATCTGCCAATGGCAACAGTCGAAAAGATCATATAACATCTTGTGTGTTATTGCAGATCAATATTATTGCGCTATTGTATTTTTTTCTTTAAACATTGCCTTTTCTCTAGTCCTGCTCAAGATATGTACATAATATGAAACCACTGATCATTTTCAGATTTAATACTATTTGAGTTATCATATTTCTATTTCGCCTCTTGTTAATGAAGTATTTTTTCTTGTTCTTTATGTTTACGTACACACTAAGAAATTTTTTGGTAAATTTACCATATCAGTGTATACGCTTAGTGAGAAAGCAATAATGGTATTGTCTTCCTCCATACGATCCTCGTAGCGGTCCTGCATTTGCTCAGGAAACAGTCAAATGCGTAGGGAAGTTCCCAACTTTCTATAGTAGCGATGCTAAACATTCCTGTATATGTAGCTTGATGTGTGGTAATTATTCCATACAGTGTATAGGTTAAAAACTTCCATTGCAATTTAGAAAGTTTACCAGGAAATTTTTTACAGTGTATGTGTACACTATGTTTTACCTGGTTAAGTGTAAGAGAAGTCATTGAAGCCTTAACTTCACCAGTATAAATAAACTAGAAATAAATAAATAAATAATAACGCGAATATGGCAGGTCTCTGCACATCTAAGGATGAAATATTTTTACATGACGAAACGATTGCAGTTCGTTTAACATAGAGTATTATTCATTTATGCAGCGTTAAGTAGACACTCGAGGTAATGAGTACATAGGCTGTTCACGGTAAAGTGGGCAATTTTGAGGCCCTAGTTATTTGTTCGTTTCAGTCATTTTTTAACCATTTAACCACATTATTAAATAGATATTGCCATGTACGTAATAAACACAATGTGTATATTCCACCGTACTCGGAAGTTAACATCTAAGGATAAAATAAAATATATTTATTGGCTATTATTCCAAATGAGGGGGGTTTCAAAAGTTCCCACTTAACCGTGAACAGCCTATAGTAGTCGTTGTTCTGTTCGTGAATTGTAAAACAAATTCATGTGTTCTAACTCTTTGAACTCTGGGCACATTTGCAGACATTCGAGACACGCTAGAAGCTAGCCACGTATATCCACCACTGCATGAATATAATTTATGCTGGTCTCTATTCTCCCACTGATCGCTATCCTATTGGTCCAAACTACACTGCACAGCCTTTGTATACTACGTAACGTTTCTTATTGGCCCGGTGTCTGCCAATATATTGCCGACTTCACTGTCTTACAATTAGACGTTATTTTATACTTGACATTATGTACAGTCCATCGCGTTCATTTCCGTAACCACACAGACATTTAGTATTGTATTCACTACATTGCCTGTTGGTGAGAGGAAATGTTCTTGTGAGCTAACAAATAATGGCAATTAAAATTGAAACTATATCTATGAGATTCTTATCTTCACGGATAGAGATGTTTACAGATTTGTTTTGTCTGAGTGAAGCACGTGTGTAGTCTTCAAAGTGTTAACATCAACACAAGAGTACTTTTCATGTAATTTGTTGTGTAGAATATGGAAGTATCCATTCGGGACACGAGTGAACCAAAATTTGAAAGCACGTATTATTTCATACCTCCAGACAAGGCGATGGATACAACAAACTGGCACTGACTGCCAGTTCATTCAACTGACTGTCCAGTCTGTAACAGCCTCTTAACAGACTTTCAATGACAAGGATTTCACTGGCTGATATCACTCAACGAGCATATAAGTCGTCAGAGACGTCACTCAAGGCAAATCAGTGGAACGATTTTTTTTTGCCCAGTGCAAATGTGCTAATATCAAAACAAAAAAAATTGTGTACACGAATTGGCACTACTACATATTAACAGTTTTCTGTATAACATTTCAATCGTCTAATTCCACCCATTTTAATAAAAATGTATTCAATATTCACATTTAAAATATGTAGAATTTCATCCAAAAATAAACAGCCGCTGTGAGCTGTCAAGTGTCGGTACACAACGCCATGTCGTTGCTAAAACACTTAACTAGCCACAGCATCGACAATGCACGGCCATACGACATGTAATGCTCCCATCACCACCAACATCGTAAAAAGAAATGTGGATTTATATAAATCATTGCACTTCGGTCTCTACAATTGAATCAATAATAGTATATATTTATTTATTTTCAATTCCATTAAAAAATATTCATAAAACTATAAGCTGTTTATTTACATTATATCAATAAATTCAAATAATTTTCCGCTTTTATATTGCCAATATTGCACTGAGCAACTAAACAAAATCTAATTGGAAATAAATTAAGCGTTCTGTTTACTCCTATCCTGTGTAGTCGTTGATATCACTGATTCTGGTATAGAGTGTGCCTGTCAATTTACATATAAGTTATATTAGTACAATATGAATGACTCCCTTTCCATCTAATATAAAAGCGAAGACGTTCATAAGTAGATACAATAAAACAAGTTATGAACAGCTATTTTTTTTTTACTATAACCAGCTTAACTGGCTGCGCCTTGACGAAGTATGACTTCCGATTCACTCGACAAGAGTCTTCAAAACTTTAAATAACTCTGTCCCGAAACATCTGAATAACTGACTTGTGTCGCTGAGCAATAACCACAAATGTCACTCATTAATTGTAAAAAAAATTCAGCAGCAATAATAATTTTTATGTACACATACTAACTTAGTACTCTACATGCTGTGCATACGTGTTCCTTTAACTACCATTTTTTTGATCAATTTGTTTCTTTATTAGTTGTTAAGCCTTAATTGTTTCGGTCACTATATTACAGTTAAATATTCACTCAGATACACTGCGATTAAATCAGTTCATTAAATATTTGTTATGTAATACCTATTTACGTACTCTTGTAGTTAGTTATTTGGTGTAAGTAAAGTATGTTTGTCTTAAATTCGCAATAAAAATATGTTAATAATAAATTAATAAAAATAATTACTACATCTGTAATTTATGTAAAAAATAGTACGGTTTTTATTTAGCCGGTTCGCATGTTTACACATTGAAACTCCTAGAAATCCTTTATATTAGTTAGTCTATTAGAGTATCTCCATGCTTTTTTAACCAAGCCTTTGAAAAATCACCCAGAGTATGACGTGTTTGGTTTTTTCCTAAATAGGTAATGTATCTGAAGCGTTTATTACCTCTTTTAACAAGTACATATCTTATTTTTGGTTAAATTGAACTTTTACTTCTATAAATATTATGTTATTCATCCGGGTACTCACAAATGCGGTACCCTGTCCCATTGGTATAATTTTGTTAAGCTTTATTTGCGTGAGGAGGAGGAATATTCTTAAAGTAGAACTTACCAGGGATTTGGAAGTAATTATCAGTAGATAGAGACACGCAAAATTCGCGTTATTATTTGTCACCAGGTTAAACTTCACAGCGCTGTATATACTCGAGCCGGCGTCGGTTCTCCAGTGGCTGCTGCATAGTTTTGAAATCGCTCGTTTTTTATTATTATTATATATATATATATATATATATATATATATATATATATATATATATATATATATATATATATATATATATATATATATACACACACACACACTGAACTGCACGTGATTGGAACACACAATTGTGAAGTGTTCGTTTACTGTCACGGGGCGTTTCAAATTAGTCCAATGACAAACTTATTGCAAAAGTACGTGTGTTTGAAATTTAACGTGTCCTCAAATAATAACGCGAATTTTGCAGGTCTCTATCAATGAACTATAGCAGACTTGCAAGGAAACAAGTAGCGAATGCCATACTGCCGAGTGTGGTGTAACATTGGCTACTCTCTGGAGCAGCAGCCAATGAACAAACATCTGAGGCTCGAGTGTACAGGGGACTGTGTAGTCTAGCCTACACGTCACTGAGCTCGCGAACTTTTCCTATCCCTAGTAATTAGAAAATACAGATCGATTTTAAGCTATTAATATCTATTTGAGTTATATTTCTGTTATGAGCAAAGTTTTTTTTAAATGTTTACGTGCATGTAGAATATATAGGACCAATCGTTTATCCTGAAAATATTTATGTTCTCGCTTGACTGCAAATTGTTAGGTGCAAGTTTACAAATGAGGATGGAAAGCAGTATCGTTATAGCAAAATCTCTGACATCTTCCTGACTTTTCCAGGCATCCTGTTACATTTATCTGACCAAATTACGCTGCCAATACAAAAAAATGTGTTTTTCCTAAAATATATCACAACTTTTTTTATGGGTAACAGTAACAAAGGCTTTATTCATGGATGCTTTCATATGCAAAAAGAACTCGCAAGTATAAAGACTGCAAATGTGGGGGAAAAATGGCACAACTAACGTTATCATGACCATAAAAATTTCATGCGAAAACAATGCAGCACTTCGATGAGGACCACATTTTACAAATTTTGAAATATTTACTTGCAAAATCTTACACTTACACCTATAAACATATATTCCACAATGCCAGTGCTTACTTCTTAAAATAAGGGTGTAATAATAGTTGTAATTAAACATATGGTGACAAAATTGCCCCCAGGCTCATAAATATTCCTATGAAGGTGGAATAAACTAAAGTAACATCACAATTCACAAGATGATATGTAGCAGAAGTGCTGGAATCCAATAATAATTTTCTTATTAAATATATTTTAAACTATTTTATTTAAACTCCCTGACCTCACACAAATTTCTCTGACATTTCCCTGACTTTTTCTAGACATGTAAAATTCCCTGACTTTTCCAAGTTTTCCCTGATGCTGGCAACCCTATGCAAATGTTATTTGTCTACTATAGGCTGTTTACGGTAAAATGAGAACTTTTGAAAGCCCTGCTAAAGATCTACTTGTATGCACATTGTGTATCCTTCTGCCGTATGTAAAATTAACATTTCCACGGACCTCATCGCTTTGGTAAAGCGTCGTTCAAGAGAAATTTTTACATTATTAGCAAAGTAAATATTTTACGATTCTAATCTTTTTTACACTTTGGTGCATTAAAAATAACGGAACGTGAAAGAAATAGTTTAAGTTATCACAAATGGCTACCTAACATTGTTTATTCGACGTTAAGATATGGGGTTACCTAACATTGTTTATTCGACGTTAAGATATGGAACTACTTTCTACTCATCGTTACCAACTTTACTGGGCGCATGTCACTCATTGCGCCCGCTAAAGTATATGCAGGTAAGGCCAGTGACTTTTTTCTAAGGTTGATTTTTAAAGTGCTCACTTTATCGTGAACAGTCTTTAACCGCGTTTCTGTGGGCGAAGGCATTTTATACTCGACTGGGCAAACCAGAATAAAGTCTCCAGGGCACTGACCGTCCATGATTGGATGGAAGCTACATAAGACGCTTGCGAATTACAATTACCCAACCGCGATTCTGATTATGAACTAACGTCTTTTGGAGCGCAACTAGTCGCGGAATCTTTCCGCAGAGAATAGGCGGTCCTAGCAATATGTTATAGCTAGGGATAGGAAAAATTCGCTAGTTGAATGACGCATAGGCTAGACTCCGCAGTCATGTGTATACTCGAGGCCAGATGTTTGTTCATTGGCTGCTGTCCCATAGAGTAGCCAGTGGTACGTCACACCTGGCAGTATGGCACTCGCTACTTGTTTCCTTGCACGTCTGCTATTGGCTCAGAGTTGTCCAGGGTGTGTCTACTAAACTGCAATCCAATTGCAAAGTCAACTTTAATGTACACTTGTTTGACGTCTATCTTGTCCTGAAATGAACTCGCGAAATATTCCTATCCTTAGTTATGGCTAGTGAGCTTGCAAACTTCGCATTATTATTTGGCATCAGGCTGAACTTCACAGTACTGTATATACTGGAGACGGCGTCATTTCTCCATTGGCTGTTTCATAGATGTGAAGCCACGCCCTTTCTAACTGAACTGCACGTGATTGGGACAAACAACTGTGAAGTGTTCATTTATTGGCACAGAGTTACCCAAGGCGTGTCAAATAAAGTATAGTCCAACGAAAACTTATTGAAAATGTGTATGTGTTTAAAGTTCATCGTGTCTCTAAATAATAACGCGAAATTCGCAGGTCTCTAGTTATAGCTAAGGCCATCTGTTTTTCGCGGAAATATTTACGCGGAGGCTATACTTCAGTATCCTGTGTGCACACTTGCAGCCATCACTTGACTATTGGCCGCTTGACTTTGTGTGAAGACAGTATGTTACATGAGTGAGCCAATCAGAATTAAGTTTCTCCAATACTGACCGTCCGTGATTCGCGGGCATAAAAATAAGACGCGTAACAACTTAAATAATCCAATCACGAAAGTCGTTCTGAACTAAAGTGCGCTGGAACACAACTTGTGTTAAAATCTTTTCGCGAAAAACAGTTGCCCCTAGTTATAGCTAGAGACGTGCAAAATTCGTGTTTTATTTCGGCGACAGGATAGACTCCACCGCTTTATAAACAAGTAAGCACTGTCCGTGGTTACATTGGCCGCTATACTTTAATCAACATAAACTACCTGCTTGTACTTCTTAAAAGAGACTGGCCACTCCACCGCTGATCTTATATTACTGGCTCAAGAGTTCTCCGAGGCGTGATAGACATATTTCCGGCCAATGACTGAAGTCGGTCAAATACACAGTAACTTGCAGTTCTGTCTGACCCTTAAAATAATAACGCGAATTTCGCAGGTATCCGGTTATACTTGGTTAAGCGAAAAATAACAAAAGACGTTTAAGCCAGCTTCGCCAGTGTAAAGAAAGTCAAATATTTATACGTCAAAACATACAAAATTAAAAATTCCCCGGATGCTTGTAGTTAGTGTTTGTAAATTACATAGCTACAGCTTTTGCACTTACTCCAAACTTCTATTTGAAGTATTATCGCAGAAGGGTAACATAAAATAATAAACAAACTCTCTTTTTAGTGCGTGAACATCCCTAAGTGGATAAATATGGATTACGGGTCAGTAGTGCAAATACTATAATTTTGTATAATTTACTATTTGTCAACTTAATACGAGATTCTGATCTATCAACTTGTCTTAGATTGTAAATTACGTAGTTAGTTTAGTACCTATATTTATTTCATATATCACCTCATGTCGTTATATTATATGCGGAGTTTATTAGCGGAATGTGCAAAGTTTTCTATGTAAAGCTTTAGAATTTGTTTTAAAGAATCTACTAACTAAATTATTATTCTTATTGTTTGTCTGCCTTGATATCTTTATTCGTGATTAATACCATACCGTTGTTAATATGGTACTGTCATACCAGTTAATTTATTTCATGCAATTGTTGATATGTGCGTAGTTAGATTAGTGTCGTGTATATTACATTAAAGGCTGTTCACGATAAAGTGAGCTCTTTTGAAATCAACCTTAGAAAAAATTCACTGCCCCTACCTGCATATATTTTAACGGGCGCCCTGAGTGACACGAGCCCAGTAAAGTTGGCAACGATGGATGGGAAATAGTTCCGCATCTTAACGTCGAATAAAAAGTGTGTAGGAAACCATTTGTGATAACTAAAATTATTTCTCTCTTTTCCTCTTTTTTTTTTATGCATCGAAGTGTAAAAATGAGCAGATTAGTTAAATACTTACTTTTCTAATAATTTCACAGTTTCGCTTGACCAACGCATGAATAAAATGATTTGATATTACTTAAGACGAAAGAATACACAACTTGCATACAAGTAAATCTTAAGCATGGTTTTCAGAATTGCTTATTTTATCGCGACTAGTCTATACCAGTTAGTCATGACAACTAGATATATCGATTTATGTAATTTTCTTTTTACTTTAATTATTGCGTATATTTATGTATAATTTATGTATGTGTACAATGGGTTCATTGGTAGGGAGGGCAAATTAAGCCTTAACTGCGCACACAGAAAATAAGGCGAAATAAATAAATAGACAGCTTCGCCGCCCACGGCCGGACGTGATCTGGCGGTCGGAGTGGCCTCCACTGCCCGCCAAGACGACCCTCTACGTCACCGGCGCCTATAGCGGTCAAGGACACGGATCACCTCTGAACTTTCACAGACGCGCTCATGCGTTACAAAAAAAAAAATTTAAAAACACTCTCTACTCCAACCAAGTGTTTTTATCCTTTCGCATGTTCTTGCGTGTATATGGTAGATTATTTGGCCTAATACCTGCCAGTTCATCATCTGTGTTTTATGGACTAGCGTAAACTTAATAACCGCCATTTAGATATATAAATTTTTCAGTATTTAAACACGCATGTCTCTATTTAATATTAATTACCTATTCTTAGGGATATGCATTTTTCGCGAGTTCATTTCAGGACAAGATAGACGTCAAACACGTGTACACTAAAGTTGACTTTGCAATTGGATTGCAGTTTATTAGACACGCCTTGGACGACACTGAACCAATAGCAGACGTGCAAGGAAACACGTAGCGAGTGCCATACTGCCAGGTGTGAAGTAACACTGGCTACTCCATGGGGCAGCAGCCAATGAACAAACATCTGGGCTCGAGTATACACATGACTGTGGTGTCTAGCCTACATGTTATTGAATCGCGAATTTTTCCTATCGCTACCTATTCCAATAATGTGTAGTAACGACTTTTGATTTTCTGTAATGTTTGTTAATTTGTAAGAAATACAACCTTTTTCTTCTAAACTGTAATAGGCAAGTGTAAATTGTAAAAATGGTTCAGTGTACGAGAAGGCAGATATGCCTTAACTGCGCCAAATAAAGACAATTTATTATTATTATTATTATTTCCCAACAATCACGGGGGCCGCGGTGGTGCAGTGGCCAGACTACTCCCTTTCCACCAAGTCGAACTGAAGTTTTGCGCGTGGGAATCGTGTCGTACGATGCCGCCGTCCGGCGGGTTTTCTCGGGGATATCCCGTTTAACCCCGCCCTTGCATTCCGGAGCTACTCCACGCTCACCACGCTTCACCCTCGTCGACTCCAAAAACCTCTGTTTTACTTCGCACTTGTTGCAGAAATTCTTCGTTTTCGCGTCATTAATTTCGGATACATAGTAATTAATGACAATGTGCGATCATAGAAAATTTACATTTTTCTAGTTGTTTAGTATTTTTAACCGTAATTTCATTTGTGTGTTATCTGCTTGTCGTAAAAAAAGTCGAGAAAATATTTATATTTTATTAATAAGTTCTCGAAGCAGTTAACACACAATTAATATTACGCATGGAAATATTAAACATCTTGTAAAATGTAGATTTTCTATGATCGTACATTGTCGGTAATTACTACGAATCCGAAATTGTGACGTGGAAACGAAGAATTTCTGCCAAATTGGAGTCTTGGTGCTTCCCAGAAATCTCCACTGCACTAGCGTTCCCAACGGTCGGTATTTCCTTAGTAGCTTTTTCCCACCGTATACGCTGTACTCGCCAAAAGTGCCTGAAAGGGCTGTCATGATTATAACTTATCTCTCAATAATTATATGTGCCTGCTGTTCACGGAAAAATTAGCACTTTTGAAAGTCCTGCTCAAGAGTTACTTGTATGCACTTTGTGTATTCCCGCCTTATGTAAAATTAAAATTGCCATGGGCCTCATCACTTTATTCATGCATCGGTCAAATGAAAGTGGGAAATTATTAATAAAGTAAATACTTTACAAATCTGCTCATTTTTACACTTCGGTGGATTAAAAAAAAAAGAAAGCAAAAGAAATAATTTTAAGTTATCACAAATTGTTACCTAACACTTTTTATTCGACGTTAAGATATGGAACTACTTTCCATCTATCGTTAGCAACTTTGCTGGGTGACTACCACTCAATGTGCCCATTAAAATATATTCATCCTAGGGCAGTTAATTTTTTCTAAGGTTCATTTCTAAGTGTTTATTTTATCGTGAACAGCCTTTATTTGTGTGTACAGTATTTTAACACGGGTGCATTCGCTGCCGAGCGTCAAGTAAAGTTGTTTACAATGGAGAGAAACTAGTTCCTTATTTCGACGTTGAATTAAAAGTGTAAGGTAAACATTTGAGAATACTGAAGTTAATAATTTTTTTCCCTTCCTGCCTTTTTTAATGCATTAGAGCTAGTGTAAACTTCATGAGCCACGATCACATATTTCATGCTAGCTATCATGGCCGCTTTTATGGATGATTATATTTTTGTATCAGCTCGAGGGATTAATAGTGCTAATCTATTTTTGTAATTTACTATTTGTCAACTTAATACGATATTGTGCTCTATCAATGTCTTACTTTGTATGTTACGTAGTTAATATAGAGTGTATGTATATATATATATATATAACATGATATACGAAGATGTATATATATATATATATATATATATATCTTCGTATATCATGTTATAGCCGGAGTTTATAAACAGAACGTGCAAAGTGTCATATGTAGAGCTTTAGAATTATTTTATGAATAGATTAACTGAATTATTATTATTTTTACTATTGTTATTATTATTAGTCTGCCTTTAGGGTGACATGTTCTTGATATCTCGATTCGTGAATACCACCATACCATTCATAATATTGTACAGTCCTACCAGTTAATTAATTGCATGCAGTTGTTTAAATATGTATAGTTAGATTAATATTATGGATTGTTATAATTGCGTAGTGTACATAACATTACCAGTTATTCATGACAGCTAGATATATTGATTTTCGTAATTTTGTTTTTATTTTAATTATTGCTTTTATGTATACATGTATTCAATGGGTGCAGTGGTAGAGAAGGCAAATTATGTTTTAACTGCGCCCACAGAAAATGAGATGAAATAAATAAATAAATTATATTCACTGTTTGTCAATCTGCTGGCCATTTCCATGGACGTCTTAGTAATTATTCGTGTGTAATTTTCAAAGGAAGGTTTCCTACGAGTTTGAAATTTTGACCAATCAGGGACAGAGTGGTTGAGTGTGGCGCCGAGGATAGTTTTAATGTCGTTTATTTAGTTTTGAGAAACAGCTGTAAGACTATTAAACACTAATAAATAGTAAATAAATAACCACGAAAATGTTTACGAATTTTAAAACCACATTGTGTGAAAATTAGGGTAAACATCCGTGTTTATTTAACACAAGAGTTCAAGTTATCACAACAGAACGATACGGCTCTGTTCATAAACGGATAATGCTCCGTAAAGGCTGTCCACGATAAAGTGAGCACTTTTGAAATGAACCTTAGAAAAAGTCATTACCCCTGCCTGCATATATTTTAATGGGCGCACCGAGGGACATTCGCCCAGTAATGTTGGTGAGTTAGGATAGAATGTAGTTCCGAAATTTCAATGGCGAATAAAAAGTTGTTAGGTAAACATTTTTGATAACTTAAATTATTTATTTGAGTATCTGTTTTTTTAACGCATCGAAGTGTAAAAATAAACGTAATTGTAAAATATTTATTTTTTAAATAATTTCACAGTTTCACTCGACCGAAGCATTAATATAGTGATGAGGTCCACGGCTTTATTATTTTTTCCTATGGCGGAAGAATTCGCATTATGCATACAAGCAGATGTTAAGGGGAATGGTGCACGAAATCAGTGTATTTACCTTAAACCTTATCAAAAGTTGTTTTTTCAGAGAATTTTTCTAAATTTCTGGCTCGACAAGACATAAAGAATAATTTCGAACACCTTCTTAAACTGATATATATTCACTACCATTACTACTATCGGAACACTGATGGAAAATACGAAAGAATGTCTTATATCTCATCTTCCATCAGTGCTCACAGAGTAATAAAGGTAGTGAATATTTAACAATGGAAGAAGTTATTAAAATTAATATTTACGTCTTTTCGTGTCAAAGATTTTGATAAACACCTTGAAAAACAAGTTATAACGAAAATCGTGTAAATATACAACTTTCGTGCACCATTCCCTTCAACA
This sequence comes from Dryococelus australis, assembly GCA_029891345.1. NCBI lineage: Eukaryota > Metazoa > Arthropoda > Insecta > Phasmatodea > Phasmatidae > Dryococelus > Dryococelus australis. The sequence continues at coordinate 52,786,659 of CM057008.1, forward strand.
GACCTTTCAAAAGCGCTCGTTTTATCATGAATAGTCTGTAACAGTCGATGCTGTGCCGACTGAGATAAATAAATGCTGACCTGCGTTGTGAGATGGAGAACGGTTCAAGGAGTTGTGGGTTCGAATCCCGTGCAATAACACGAATTTGCTAGTTGCGTATGTCCTGGTTTGAGTTCCGATGCCGTATCCGGATTATGTTGTTCGGCATAGTTAGTGGCAGGAAAATTTGTCGCGTTTTGAACGGCTTAAGCGTGTTCTACAGTGACACGCACGTGGATACGTATTACGTAAACGGAGCACGTAACACAGTCTACAATGGCACGTGGATAACGTACGGACTCGCGTAAGAAAGCTCGGCGACTCCCCAACTCTTCCGTTTCCCCTGAATCCGTGTAGCCAATAGGAATCGAGTATTTGGTTTGTCGATACTCGTTCTCGTGGCCATTGTGGTACACACGGCAACAAGTACTTCGATTTGGCGTCGTGATTATCATTTTTGTTTTAATAAATAAGCGCACGTGGTTCGGCAGTAGTATTTACGTATTTTTAAACACTGTGAAAATATGCAAAATGAGATGTGTACCTATATTATGAAACTTGTATCAGTAATTTGCAACAGCTGAGTATTTCTTATTTCGTAAGTTGCAAGACCGTACGTTTATTCGTATTGTATACTGGTTACAATTCATCTTGAGTCGCCGGCTTGTTCCGCTCGCGTTTCCGAATCCGTTTCCTTACGTATACGTCCATTGTAGAACGGGCCTAACATACTAGACTCCACGGTCCTCTGTATTTCCGAGCCTCGACTTGTTCATTGGCTGCTGCTTCAGTGTGTAGCCAGTTTCCTTGCAGGCCTGTTATTGGCTCTGAGTTAACCTGGGTGCGTCTAACAAAGTATGACTTAATTGCTAGAGACCTGCAAAATTCGCGTTATTATTTAGCGGCAGACTAAACTCCAAGATATTATATGATCTTTTGCTCTTTGCCATTGGCAGTCAACTTATGTGGCTCGCCCCAAGGACACGTGTAGCCAATAGTAAAGGCTAAAAGGTTGAGTAAGCAATCTCCAGTAATGATGTCACACAGGTAAATGACACCGTGTAGCAACCAGTAGCCAATAAAATCCTGAATTGCACTGAAGTAGGCACAGCGTAGTTAAGTCTTGCATTTCACCAAAAAAATACCGCGAATTTTGCAGGTTATTGCTAATTGCAAACATTTATACATATGTTTTTAAAGTTTAGCTTGTCCTAAAATGGATTCGCGAAATTTCCCGTTACGTAGGCATAGCGTTTGGGAATTTTGGGTGTTGTATTCAAAACACAGTGAAGAGCGTTGCTAGTGTTCAAGGAACCGCATCATTGGATTTTCGATGCTTCTTTGTTAGCTAAGCAGTTAAAAATTTATAGAAAATTAATTTTTAAAAATTATAAAATAGTATTATTTACTTGCTTCCTTAAGGAAAATACATGTTTAAAAGTTAATGTCACGAAACTGTTCTTTTACAGAAAATTTTAACTATGATTATCAATACAAACAACGTACGTAACACAATTATGCACCAATGAAACATCGTTAAATTTTCCTTGTTTGTCCAGGTCTTAATTAGAAAAATTTGCACGAAAACAGGTGTGAAATTAGACGTAAACTGTAGCAGACGCACTTTTGGAGGTATTCCAGCTCCTCCGTGAATTTATCACCTAAACTGTCAAATATTGATGTTACTAACATGGTCACGTGGCCAATCTAGTAACCTAAATAGCGAATTCGGACACGGCTTAAGTTAGTGTGCATAAGTCACCCTCTCACTTACCTACACGTAGTAAATATTAATGTAAGCGCAAGTTAAAAAAATGCCACAATTCTGCAACTAAGTATGTGCGTAAAAATTCTCAAAGTGTACTCATTTTAAGAAGAAATATTAACTAAATTTTTAAAAAACCATGGCAATACATTTAACTTTTTTTTTTTACCTACTTCAACTAATTGCGAAGTTCTTAGAGCAATTGAACACGCATATAAAACTTTACTGTAGATTTGGAGGTAAATATTAGTTGGTACGATTTTTATTTCGATTATGAGTTCAACAAAATAATGTAAACATGGTCTCTAATTCATATTAAAAATACATTATTTTAAAGTAACGTATATCAGTTATATGAATATGAAATATTTGTATTAATGTCTCATACATTATTGGTTAATAAGAGCATTTACTAAATAAAAATTCGCATAACACATAAACGCCTTTGTTACGTTCCATGGTGGCGTAATTTAGTACGTCAGTATTGTCATTCCGTAAGTGAATTAAATTAACATGGTAAAACATTATTCGGCACATTTCAATTCGCTTATAAACATAACGACAATGTTAGGTTGTTGTTATTAAATTTGATAAAGAAAATTCTGTTTTTCCTTCATACGTATGGTTCTATTTTTGAAATAAATTTTTTTATTAGTCTCTACATACTGTATGTATTTCACAGCATTTCAGTTGCATTCAGTTTTCGCCAGTGTATTTAAAAAAATCTATTTTTATTCTGTAGTCTACACAGGTACACAATGTTGCATTAGCTCAGCCCATTACAGATAAGACGAATTAAATAACACATTTTGTATGTGTTACAATAAAATAAGAATCATTGTAATAATATAAATAAATACAGATCAATTAATGAAAACAATGGCTAGTGATTTAGAACGGAATTTAAAAGAATGGTTTTATCTGTATTAATTTGAATGTTTTATATTTAAAGAAATAATGCTAAGATAACGATGGGCAAAGGCTGTTTTTAAAATTATCTAATTCTTTTGCACATTAAAAAAAGGAATTAAAAAAACTGCTCAGTATTCACATATGTTAACGTAAGATTTTAAATTCAATGTTCTGACATGGAACTACTTTCCATCCATTGTTACCAACTTTACTGGACGCATGTTGGCGAGTGTGTAACAATGTATGGAAATTAGTTCCATGTCAGAACATTGAATTTAAAATCTTACGTTAACATATGTGAATACTGAACAGTTTTTTATTCCTTTTTTCTAATGTGCAAAAGAATTATCGAATTTTTAAAACATTTACTTTTCTAATTTGTTTCACTTGACCAACGCATGATAAAATGATGAGACCCATGGCAATATTAATTTCACATATGGCGAGAGAATACACAACGTGCATACAAGTAGATCTTCAGCTGGGCTTTCAAAAGTGCTCATTTTACCGTGAACTGTATTTGCCACTGAAAATTATGTTAGCACAGTGACTGGCAATTATTTTGGTTTGTTTACTTATTTGTATATTTTATAATTGTATCTAACGTACATATTGGCGCAAAATAAAAAAAATCAAGTGAATACGATAACGCTGGCATCAATGCCGATAAACACGAACTAAGATTATCAGGCAAGTATAAGTTTCAACTCCACACTTATCTGGAAAAAAATTACTTGTTCCATAAATTTCAGAACCGCAGTAAACATTTAAGTAAGTAATCGTTCCTCACTTATGTCGAACGCTTTTATATGCTAAAATAACTAGACATGATATTCTGCCTGGAGAAGGGTTGAACCCGCGACCCTCAGAGACAGTCGATCAAATCCTTTTCTTTTGAGCTGACTGTTATTAGTGTATTGTCTGAATTTTGTAGTGCCCCGGTGTAACTGGTGACAAAATTCGTATTTTTGTTCAGCCTGTGAAAGGTTAATTCGTAGGTAACAACCAACTTTTCAAGTAATATCTTTTGCAAACTTCTCTCATCGCATCGTAAAATTATTTAACAGTATGCTTTACAGTTAAAGGCTGTTCAAGATGAAGTGAGAACTTTAGAAATGAACCTTAGGAAAAAGTCATTGCCCTAGCATGCATTATCTTTAATGGGCGCACTGAGTGACATTCGCCCAGTAAAGTAGGTAACGATGGATGGAAGTGGTTCCATATCTTAACGTCGGACAAAAAGTATTAGGTAACCATTTATGATAATTCAAAAATAATTATTTAACTTCATGGTTTTTTTTATGCGGTGAAGTGTAACAAATAAGAAATTTTTTACAGTATTTACTTTCTTAATAATTTCAGTTTCATTTGACCGACGCATGAATAAAGTGATGAGGCCCATGGCAATATAAATCGTACATAGGGCGGAGGAATACACAACATGTATACAAGTAGATTTTAAGCAGGACTTTCAAAAGTGCTCATTTTACCGTGAACAGCCTACAAAAACGGTTACATAATTACGTGAACGTTTGAGGTCAGCGTAAAAATGATCTTGTTAATAACAAATCTCGGTATACCGCCGTCTTGTATTACACCAAAAATAGAACGTTTCGTACGCTGATAAGCCGACAAACAACTTAACCACGGGTTGTCTGTTCACCCGAAAGGAATCAGTGTCTCTAACGAGTTGTTAACGACTACGCTCGTAATTGTCACGTTCTGGAAATTTCACTGTGACAAATATTTGGAACGGATAGCTCTAAAATACGTCTGAACAGTCCATGATTCTTAAAGACGTTATTTTGCACCAGTATCCAAACAAGTATCGTCAAAAACTCGTGGACGGAAATACGTACCGCTTATATTACTTTTTCCTCTGAAATATGTATGATATTAAATTTTTTACATTAATTACAAACAATAGAAGTGACATTATTGAAAGTAGAAATCGTATTATTAATTAATGGTTGTCGTATAATTATGAACTCTATTTATAGTGTTAAACTAAATATGATGGGGAAGAAGACATTGCATTAATTATGTTCGTTATAAAACCAAAACGTTATATAACAGATTCTCGGTACAGTTGGGTGAACTAAACATTATTTTGAGCGAACACACTAATTATTTTCTAAGGAACCGTTCGCTTGACAAAAATCATACGCTATCAAGATATCACTTCTCTACGTCACGTTTGTATTCACAAAAATAATTGTTCTGAAAACAGCAACTCAACCAGACCAAAATGCGCAACAATTTACGAATAGGTACCTAGGGTTTTCCCTGCATAAATTCTGAATCATATGGAAATGGACTGTATTAATTTACCTGGGATTAAACTAGCCAATGGTATGTGGTTATTTCAGCGTATATTTTATTAAATGCTCCGATGTTACGTAGATAAATACGATGATCGACGCGAAATTAATATCGTTTTGTGACTGTAGAGTATAAATTGTGTTGAGGACAGTATCCTGACTCGCGGTACTCGGGTGACAGCGGGTACTTTACCAGAGACACTGACCTGACCCTGGTACGGCGTCCTGCATGAAGGACAGCGCCATGGCGTCCCCCCGCACTCAGACATACACACACTGGCGACTGGAGCGCAACTAACCTACGCCAACAGCGCCTTGCGCGAGGAGGCGGTGGCCACTCCCCCTCATCCCCTCCTTTCAACCCTCCCTCCTTTCTCCTCATCGAGTTCGACCCTACCTCCCCACCTCCCCTCGAACTCCAACTTGATGCGCTGTCGCCCGTGCGCCTGGGAGAGCCTGGGGTAGGCTGTCCCGCACAACACCAGACCTACCACACCGTCCATTCACTTTTACTGGCGATACAGGGGCGGGCGTAACACTTCGAGATGTTACTATCGGGGGGGAAAAAAAATATCAATATTATTTATATTTGTTAAGGTTTATTTTACTCAGGTAAGGAGAGTTTGAGATACGGGAAATTTCAGCCGCTAGGTGCGCAGTGCTCCAAAAGGTAAATTTTAATTTAAGTATTAAGCTGCGGTAATAATGAAAGAGGAAGATTTCATTTAGTTACGAAGTTGTTTCTTATATTTCGATTTGTTATCATTACAATTATCCTGTTATTTTAACGTAGAAAATAGAGAAGATCGGATACACTGACGATACTAGCGCTTACCTAGTAGAGAAAATTTTTGGTTGCCAAACATTTAACATTGCTATTCTCAACGTATAGCAGAAATTACCTTATAATGGTTATTTATTAAAGTATCGTTTTACGAAACGATATATCTAAAGAAAAATATTGGTTTTCTTTACATCGGAACCCAAAATTTTTTGTATTAAAGGACTTACAAATCTAAGATTCTTTTAATGCATGTTGCCAAGTAAACATAGATGAAGCAGTTTTTTAATTCAATTTTTTGTGTTCCGAGCAGAGCTTATTAAAAGAGCAATTTTAAAATATTTATATTCAATACCTGGAAAAAGACGTTGATTTCAGTAAAATATCTTTGAAATATATTGATGATTTCTATTGATAAATCGTTGGTATTATATCGTCATTTCGATATATCGGTATTTTTTCATCATCCGTTCTTACAAATTCAACACGGTGCTCGTATGGCACGTGGACAATCATTTATTAATATTCTCTGGCTTCTAAAATGTCAAATATTCTCATAATAAATTTCATTCTGAAGTCTGGTAAGTAAGGAGATTAAGATAAGAAATCTGTCCCGCTGAAACCGTCACAAGGCTGAAAAACGCTGCTAAGCTATAAAATACGAGAACGGCACTGCACCTGATGAACTGTCTGTGAGCAAGTGAGCAAAAGACATTGCTAAAGCAATAAACAGTGGCCTATTGAAGGTTCAGCTCTTCGCAGACCATTGCAGCTATTTCATATTTCACGTCTAGCTAGATACGTCGGCAACACTGAGTTTTATGACTATTTTGTGGCTAGCATTAGATTAGTCTCGTGGCGTAATTTATGTTATATTGGAGGCTAACTTGATTGGTATTTCAAACTCGCATTAGTCACTGGCACATTTCCCTCGCCCACCTTGAGATACTAATTTATTTTTCAAATTGAGACAGATTCCTAATCTTAACATTTGAAGAAGGGTTAGTACTTATCTGTAACAGAAATATTTCTCTGTGTTCGGTGTTATCAATCATTACTGTATGCGTAGGAAGTCACTATAAGCTATTCACGGTAAAATGAGCACTTTTGAAAGTACTGCTTAAAATCAACTTGTATGCACGTTGTGTATTCTTTCGCCTTATGTAAAATTAACACTGCCACGAGCCTCATCACTTTGTTCAGACGTCAGTTAAGTAAAACTATGAAAATATTTGAAAAGTAAATATTTTCAAACCTGCTCATTTTTTACATTTCGATGCATTACAAAAAAAAAAGCGAAAGAACTAACTTAAGTTATCACAAATGGTTACCTAACACTTTTCATTCGACGTTAAAATGTGGAACTACTTCCCATCTATCGTTACCAACTTTGCTGGGCAACTGCCACTCGGTGCGCCCATTAAAATATTTGCAGGTAGGAGCAGTTACGTTTTTCTAAGGTTGATTTCAATAGTGCTCACTTTATCGTGAACAGCCTTTACCTATCTTAATGGTTTATTCATACATTATAAATAATGTATTAATAGTAGCAGCCAATAATAAAATATAAATTTTAGTTTTTAACTTTTATTTATCTCAGGTAAGTACTGAATTTTGAATGCTTCCAAAACAACGTCTTGCACACACATTTAAAGCCATTGCAAACAAACATACCGCTTTCAGGGTTCTAGTACGAAACCGTCGCATCGAAATATACAGTTTTGTCAGCTTGATACGTTTATTAGTCACGGAAATCACATCTGTATGCTTCGTAACAGGAAATAACACAATTGCGTGAACTGTCTGGTAAAGGGTTAATGTCTTGGTTTACGACTGCGGCTGTTGGAAAACGATTTAAACATCAGTTTATTAAATAGTTCTCATAACTTCCCTTTTCATACTAATTAAAATTATAAACTACCGTCTTTATTTTTTCCCTAGATAGTACCGGGCTAGGATGGAATAACAAGTAAAAATAAAAACAATTGACAGATATCTCTAATTTTGTGATTGTTACATGATGTAACGTCCAGCCGCTACGCATTCTTTCCCTTGCTATTCCCCTCAGCAGTGCGAAGTGCAGTATTTCAAGGCCACCACTGATAACACGAGAAGCGCACGCAGAGATACAAACGAGCCGTCGCATAATGTTACAAAGTATACCTACTTTACAATACTTGTAATTAAGGGCTAGGGGGGGTTTATGGTTGAGATACGTGATGGGGGCTGCAGAAAGACGTAGAGCACTGAGGGGGTAGATTGGCGGAAGACTATCTGGAATAAAGCCGGGTTATTATTGTGTTAACAGAACATTAGAATTACAAGAAGCTATATAGTATCGGCGGAGCACTTTGTATATAATTATGTTAACCTAATGAGAGCCTGAAAGTAACTGGGCTTGTCCCGCCCTGTATTGAGTCCCGAGGCTGGGCACAGCGAGCTCCTGGGGTCCTTCTCCATTCTGGTTGGTGTCACTGCCGCTTGTTGTGGTTGTCTCTTAAGGCGACACCACAGCTTAGAGGTTGATAGGAGAGAATGTGAAATAAAAGCAGTAATAAAAAAAACAACTTCCCTTCAATGATAATTAAAACAATTACAATTGAATAGGTTGGGGAAGGACAGATGAGAAAATTGCTCTCTTTCCCCTCCCTAGCTCACTCCTGAAGATGGCTGTAGATCGATGCCCTCGCGCTCTGCATCCGCCTCGCGTCGCCGACGCACTAGGAAGACGCCGTTCCTAGGTTCGGATCCCTCCGCCACACTTCTCGCCAGTCTCCTGGTAACGTGTTGTAACTCCTACCCTATCCGCCGATAGCTTGGCGTGGGCGGAGTTAAAGTTGCCGGCCGATGCCCCTTACTTCTGTGTCAGCCAGACCTAATTACAATGAACCAACTTGCAGGTTTGTGCGTAGCGATTCCGCTTCCGCAGTGCAGGCCATGCTGATCCAGCCCCCGAGTCGGCGGCCGGTGACCGCCTTTCGCCTGGGCGCACCGCGTGGCTGGTGTCCAATCATAACAACAGCACTTGCCACGTGCCGCGATAAGGCTGTCGGGACCAATGCCGCTCCAGTCCTTGGAAGACTGAATGTCTAGCGATACTCGCTGAGCGAAATTTTCTGGTTGTTACTCCACCTTCACCATGGCGCTACTCGGGGGGGGGGGGGGGGTGCAAAGAACATTCTGGGCCAGGCCGACTAAGCTATATAAGCCGTGGCGTGCCTGTGTCGATGGTGTGGAGTCTTGTACAGCCATTAGCGCCAGGCGTATGGTATCATCGTAGCGACGGGTGAATGGGTGAATAGATTTGGGCGGCTCTCAACAGCGAGGTCTTGAGAGCCGATGAGGGTGGTTGAGGTGAGTATGGGGCGGCGCCGGAATTAAGGGGCGGGGGAAACGGCAGATCCCCGAGAAAACCCGCCAACCGACGGCATCGTCCGGCACAATTCCAAACACGCGAACATCCGGTGACCCAGTCGGGAATTGAACCCAGATCGCCTTGGCGGGAGGTGAGCGTGCTAACCGCTCAGCCCACCGCGGCCCCCGGGGCGATGAGTGACGACAGCGACCAGCTAGTATAAAGGCTGTCCACGGTAAAATGAGCACTTTTGAAAGCTCTGCTTGAGATCTACTTGTATGTACATTGTGTATTCTTCCGCCGTATGTAAAATTAATATTGCTGTGGACTTCGTCACTTTATTCATGCGTCGGTCAAGAGAAACTGGGAAATTATTAGAAAAGTAAATATTTTATAAATCTGGTTATTTTTACACTTCCCATGCATTAAAATAACAGAAAGCGAGAGAAATAATTTAAGTTATCACAAATGATTATCTAACACTTTTTGTTCGACGTTAAATATGGAACTACTTTCCATCCATCGTTACCAACTTTACTGGCCGCATATCACACAGTGAGCTCGTTGAAATATACGCAGGCAGAGACAGTGACACTTTACCGTGAGCAGCCTATAGTTAGAGACCTGAAGAATCCGCGTTATTATTTGAGAACAGTTTAAACTTAAAGCACTTTTACCTTTGCAATATGTTTGTCATTGGATCATACTTTATATGACACGCGCCGAGTAACGCTGAACCAATAAATGACAACTTGACAATCATATGCCCCAATCACGTACAGTCATTCAAAAAGGGAGTGACCTCACATCTGGGCTGCAGCCAATGGAGAAACGACGCCGGGTAGAGTATACACAACACTGTGAGGTTTAGCTTGATGCTAAATATTAACGCGAATTTTACATTTCCCTACCTATAGTTAGGGATAGGACAATTGCGCGAGTTCAATGTCCTGTAGATTAGACTCCTCAGTCCTCTGCATACTGGAGCGGAGCCTCAGCTGTGTGTTCATTGGCTGTTGCCCCACACCCGGCAGTTATAGGATTCGCAAGGTGTTTCCTTGCAATTCTGCTATTGGCTCAGAGGCGTGCAGGGCGGGTCTAATAAACTGTGACTCAGTTGCGAAGGTGACTTCACTGTATATATGTTTGACGTCTATCTTGTCACGAAATGAATTCGCGAAATTTTCCTATCCGTACCTATAGTATATGTGTAAATAATAAGAGAGGATCAAGTGACAGTACCTAGTATAAAGACAGTGATAAGGAAATTAATTATACTTAACAGAGATTGGCATTATATATTCAGCTCATTAATGGGAATAAGTGTTAAAGACAGTTCACGATAAAGTGAAGACTTATTAAATCAATTTAAGGAAAATGTCACTGCCCTTGCCTGCGTGTATTTCAATGGGCTCACAGGGTGATATACGACCAGTAAAGTTGGTAACGATGGATGGAAAGTAGTTCCATATCTTAATGTCGAATAAAAAGTTTTAGGTAGCCATCTGTGATATCTTAAATTATTTCTTTCGCTTTCTGTATTTTTTTTATGCATCGGAAGTGTAAAAATAACCAGATTTGTAAATATTTACTTTTATATTCATTTCTCAGTTTCACTTGACCCTCGCAGGAATAAAGTGATGAGGTCCACGACAATCTTAATTTTACATAAGGCGGAAGAATACAAGAATACACAAGATACTTACAAGTAGATCTTAAGCAGGGCTTTCAAAAGTGCTCATTTTACAGTGAACAGTCTATAATTGTTTGTGATAAATACGATTATGAAGGACTGCAACTCTCTATAACCTATGGACGGGTGGTGAAAATAAAGTGAAGTTGGAAACTCACCTAAGTAAGGCTCAGAATTGAGTTCGCACAAAGTTATGATCAGAAAATTCCGTTTAATTTATTTGGTCTTTCCGATAATAAACGAACAAACATGCTATAATGCAATATAATGTGGATGTTACAGAAATTTCCCAATTTAATTGAACTAACAAAATCTCATGACCACTATTCTGGATCACGTATGTTTTGGATTAACGAGCTGTTTTAATTAGTTTCACTTAAATTTAAATATGTTTTAATTTTGTTAAACCATTAATTTATGTGCACCTTTTAAAATCTAAAATTTTGTATAATGGCCTTTGTATTTGAGCATGTGTAGTTTATGCTTGTGTATTAAGTGTTTATAGCTCTGTGTGTGTGTGATTTAATGTCTTTAGTTTAGTATGTTAGCTGTTAGCAGGTATCTGGTTAGTCTCCCGGCATTAAAATGGAGGCTTTAAAACAAACCTTAAAATACTTATCTACATTTTCAGTCACTTAAAAATTTCGTCAGCGAAAAAAAGGTTTAACAAGTTCAGTTACCGTATCCATGGTGGAGGACATCTGACACATTAAGGATATAAACTCAAAAAATTTGTTTGTACTTTTACAAGAAAAATCCTTGGAAACCCAGTTGCCTAGAAAATACTTTGTGAAACTACAAAAAGTTTTCTTGTAAAATCTGCAAAACATTTACTTTTAATACTCTATTACAAATTTATATCCTTGCATCACAACTTACATTATTGAGAAGTTCACATTAAATTATTTATATTCTTCTAGAAAATTAATTTTACGAATTAATAAGAGAGAATAACTTAAAAAAAAAAATTAAAAATATAATTTATGAAGGAAAAAATTTGCACTCAAGCCAACACAGAGACTATAACCCACACTCCTTGTATTATCAGCCGGAACCCTTAACCACAATACCAACTTGACTTTCAAGCATTAAACTTATTTTTTAGATTTATACAGCCCAACTTACCCACAAAATGTTAATGAAGTTATTTGGTTAAGCAGTTCTGTTGTTGAGTTAAGAGATTTGGACGGCTCTTAACGAGTTCTTGAGAGCCGATTTAAGAGTTATGTGTGGCTAGGAAACACAAATCGTAACTGAATAATGCGGTCACGTTTTAATAGTCTTTTTTGTTATGATTATTTGAGCTGTTTTTAAGTGTTTTACATTATCCAAACTTGCAATGCATTTATTTTTTAACACAACCATATTTTAAATCACCCATAGTTTTTGCACAAACAGCTATATACGGTTTTACGGTGTTGAGTGTCCGCCATTTTGCTGAAGCTCGTGGATAAGGGTCAGTATAGTACAAACATTTCTTGAGGCATATTATAAACACGGCCCTTCTAGTTTTACAAGAGAAATATTTGTGCTGTTACAAGCATTTGTAAAATTACAAATAATATCTAAAAAAAAAATTCTAAAAAAATTTAAAGTGTATTTATGATCGGAACTGTGCACAACTGGGAAACTGTAGCAGGTGTTTTGAGCGTGTTCCTTATGAGTAATTTGATTTGTTGATGTTTTTGCACCTGTAACCTGTGTATGATTAAAGCTGACATTAGTAGTACGTTTACTGGCTGCGAGAAGCATGCTCGACAATTTAACGACTGGAACACTTCAGCTTGTGAATGAATTCGGGACTGAATGAAGTCATTGGCGTTTAATTTAGAGATAAATAAAGCACACAGGAATTCTAGGACGTTTCAATTATATCCTATCGTAGTCCTCCTTTTCCAGTTTCTAAATATAAGGGTAAGCTACCTACTTCATTTTCGAAATGCATTGGTAGGAAAAATCTGCATCAGTTCTTAAAATGCTAACATGAAAAGGACTTATGACCTTGCAGAAGCATTTTTTAGTTAATGTGTGGGATTTTCGGACACGTCAACAAAATGCGAGTAGTTTCCGTAGCTGCAGAACTTGGCACATAAATCGCTTCGGAACAAAACGCAATTTGGCACCGGGTGAGGATAAGCTCGGGTCTTCCAGCGGTTTAATTAACGAGGATTTTAATTCGGCAGATGGAATACGAAATGGTATCGCGAAAATGGAGAATACCCCAAAGGAAACACCAGAACTTAATTTTGCTGTTATCTTCGTTAGCATGTCGCCAAACATATGGTGGTGATGGTGATGTTGATGGTGAGGGCGATGGTGTTTATGGTGTTGTTGATGCTGATGGTGGTGTTGATGGTGATTGTGATGATGTTGATGGTGGTGTTATTGATGGTGATGGTGTTGTTGATGCTGATGGTGTTGTTTATGATAATGTTGTTGATGATGGCATTGTTCGTGATGGTGATGGTTTTGATAGTGTTGTTCGTGATGGTGGTGGTTTTTATAGTGTTGATGGTGATGGTGTTGATGGTGTTGTTTATAATGATATTAGTAATGGTGATGGTGTTGTTGATGGTGATTTTGATTATGTTAATGCCAATGGCGTTGATGGCGATGACATTGATGGCGATGTCATTGAGAGATTATTAGTAGGGACCAGCAAAATTCGCCTTATTTTGTAGTTGTAGACTGGATGCCTAAACGTTGTATACTTGATTCCGTTCTACCATTGGCCCCAAACTTGTGTGGGAAGCTCCATCGACGCTTTAAGCCAGTAATCACGGCTCAACGGTTGAATAACCAATCTGCAGTGGAGAAATCACATAGGTTAATGACGCTGTATATTTGGCAATAACTAGGGACAGGTGTTTTTTCCGAAAAGATTTCGATACCAGTTGTACTCCAAAACACTTTTGTTCATATGCACTTTCGTGGTTAAGTGATTTTAAATGTTACGTGCTTCAAGTGTCTGTCCGCGAATCATGAACGTTCAGTATCGGAGTACTATATTACGATTGGCCCAGTCAAATAAGAACATGTCTTCTCACGTTGACACGTGGTCAATAACTAAAGGAAGTCGTGGTAGTGGACGTAGGATATTGAAGTATAGCATGGCCATAAACCTTTTCGCGAAAAACACCTGTCCCTAACAATAACCAATGGAAAAATACGAGTTGTTCTCGTGTAATTATAGGACAGTGAAATCTAGCATGGTACCAAATAATGACGCGAATGTTGTTGGTCTCTAATGATTATAGACAGCTCGGAGCTGGTAGAAGCTGCACTCTACGGCATGGTGATATAAATTGTGTCGCGCTGGGGTGACTGTGCGACATTTTTCCGTCGCCTTTCGCAGTATTGAGGTGAAACATATCTCCCAGCCACTTGGAAAATCTCAGAGGAATCGAAGTGAGATTCCTGCATGAGAAGCAGCGACGCTACCCACTGACACCATGAAGCATAGCCGCCTCTCCATTCGCACGGCTGTCTAGCATATCAGTGGTACTTCCTCATGCAGTATTGCTTCTTGGGACGGCAGATAGCGTCCACGCCCCGAAAGGCTCTCTCTCTCTCTCTCTCTCTCTATCTTCCTCTCTCCCGGGAGCCGACCCGAGCCTTGTTGCGACAATAATCTTGTTTCCGCTTCCTGGCCGGGCGGTATCTCTTGCCACGGCCGCAGCGCGGCGCTGGTGTCTTCGCCCCTCCAGATAACGGGCGCCCGTCGTCGCGACTGCGCGCGCAGATAAGGATAAGAGAGTGTTGTTGGGGTAGGTAGGGGACAGACAGCCGGTAAATAAGACCCCGAGGAGCCAGTTGGTCAATATTGGCAGCGTCTCCTCCTCCAGTGAGCTTGGGGGGGAGGATAAATCATGCTGCAGGGGGGGGAGGGCAGAAATGAAGCGGCCGACTCTTGATTCCAAAGACTCGTGCACACCATCGTCCATTAACACTTTCTCAACACTCGTTGAAATTACGTAGCGAAATTATCGCTTGCAAAGTAGGGGCGTAGCCAGGAATTTATTTCGGGGCAGGATTTCAAATTTATATTTTTAGAAAAAATATGAAAGCCATAATATTAGAAATTATTCGTTAAAAAATTAATTACAACCAATGCGGTAATATACAGAGATAGAACTACAAAATACTACAAACCTCCTTCGTGTCCAATGGGGATTGCAAATTTCTCATATGTGAGCAAATCAAAGATATCAGTTTACTTATGTTTATTTCAAAAAATTACGTACCATCAATGGGCTAATATACAGATATGGAAACACAAAATGCTATAAACATCACTCACGTTCAAGGAAGATCGCACATTTGTTGTAATTAAAAAAAAAATTTTTTTTCTCAAATTTTATTTTCTAATATTTTATTTTTATTTTTGCGGGGAGGGGGGAATTATGTTCCTTTATACCCTCCTCCCCCTGGATTTGCTCCTGAGCTACACGTGGAACATCTACAGAATGTTTCATTGGGAACGTGTGGTCCACGAAGCCAGAGAAAAGGGATATTGGCGCAAGCATCTCTGACGCGAATACAAGTGTCCGTATTACAATACGTTGTACGTTGTTGACAGGTAGTACTGTGTAGGACCATTTCCCGTGATGCGGCCGCTATATACAGCCTCATTTCTGCACGCCGTCACTGAAACATTCTGTATATCTGTTTTTGAAGAACTGAACATTTCATTGGTCGTTGCCCCTCTGGTTGGAAAAGAATGTCTGAAACTTTACCACCTGGCTATGACAAGGGATGGCTGACATGGAAGTCTCTGAATAGGCTGAGATGAGGAGTGGGTAGATCCAAGGTCAATCTGGCAAGATGAGGCTACGCTAAGGACGATAAGTGTGACTGTGGAGGAGATCAGACTGTACAACACATGCTCCAGTGTTGACTGTGTCCAGTCTCCTGCATGGAATATGACCTATATCAGGCCTCGGAAAATGCATTGGAAGTGGCCAGGTTGTCCAATATTATTTGATTTTGGTTACTGTGTAAATATGTATGTTTCTGACACGAGAATAATAATTGCATTAGCCATGTCTAGAGACAAGCAAAATTCGCCTTATTTTTGACAAGTTGTATTTTAAGCACATGCAAATCGCGCTACCTTTTTTATTTGACCATACTTCATCTACAACGCCCTGGACAAATTTGCCCCAATGGATAAACTCGTTATAATGGTGTGCCCCAATCATGTGCAAGCTTGTCAGTAGGGGAACTGCTTCACACCTAGAAAGCATCCAATGAACGAGCGACACCGGCTCCAGTATTCATTGGGTTTGATATCTTTCGCGATTCCTAAGAATAACGCGAATTTTTGCAGGTCCCTAGCAATGTTTCTTGTTCACTCGTTCGCAGAGAGCTGATCGGGTGTACCGATGAATGGTTGTTAATGGCCCTCTGTGTTCAAAGGTGACACCATATTCATGTCTACCTTTAACAACAGCGAGCAGAGTTATAAGCTATTCACGGTAAAGTGAGCACTTCTGAAAGCCCTCTCATTTGGAATAATAGTCAATAAATGTACTTTATTTTAGCCGTAAACATTAATTTCCGAGTGCGGTGGAATCTACACACTGTATTTGTTACGTACATGGCAATATTGATTTTAAAAGTTAGTTAAAGAATAAAAAATGGTTGAAATAAAAAAGTAACTAGGGCCTCAAAGTGCTCACTTTAACGTGAATAACCTATAATATTGATTCTCATTTGATGAAGCTCAGTCACGTATTTTATGGCCGAGGAATGTTTTTCAGCACTGCGTCGTTTTTGAGGCGCATGTTTCTCATCTAATGCCTGTTACACGTGGTTCACTTTCTTGTGCAAGAAGGTGTAGACCTTTCTTGTTTCAAGTGAACTTGCATCGTGTGACAGGCCAACTTGTTTGAAAGTGGTTTGCATACTAGCTATAATCGTTTAGAGACGGTTCTGCCTTTCGTTCACCTTCATGCGTTTTATACATTTTTGTCGTTCCCGTACATTCATCTATGCTGATATTGTTAATTTGAGAGTAGTAGTAACTTTGTTCGGTTTGTGAAATCTTTTTGTGTTGTGGTGTGAACAAGTGACTGGCATGCTGCAACATTCAAGTACTATCACTGTGTGTGCATGGCACGTACGTTCATGGGACTTGAATACAAGAGGATGTTCACCACCTTTTCGTGACCACCATCTTGTTCACAAAATATGTCCGTCTGTATCAGGCTTTAGGCTCTTGGCTCATCAGACTTTAGATTGAAATTGATTATATGAATGTATGATAGGACTATTTTAAAAGACAGGAAATACAAACAAATGCTTGTCCGTATTGTATACGGACACCGGTAACTCATTCCCAGAAGAAGTTCAAGCAAATACACTAGCAAGTAAACTTCGTGTGCCACGATAAAATTTCCCGTACAAGTTCTGGCGCACGCTTCTACGACATCCGGTATCCAAGCATAACTGCAAGCAGAACCGATTCCACCACGAGACATTGCAACTGTTCAGTTTGCATTTTTACACAAAAGTGAAAAGTGCAAAGTAAAACTGTTCCACCATAATTTTTGACCACTTTGAAACTCACTGGCTATTCTGAAAAGTATTTGCATCATGTTGTATCTGTTAGTTTACTTTAAATCCGTTTAGCCTTGGCTTACGTCATCGTATTTAAAAGTGCGTTGGTTTAAGTATTTAGAAACTATGAGAAAGAAAACGGAAGTCATTGAAACGAAATTTGCTTTATTGCAAATGTCAAAAGAGGGCAGAGATTTTATTTGGAAGTTTTTGAGATACCATTTGCAGAAAAATAAATACTGTAATCAGATTCGTTACGTGAATGTAGCAAAAGATGCCTTATCATTATTTTTTTCTCTCTTTTATAGGTTATGTGCACATGTCACTATAGTTGTATTTATTATTCACAGCATAATATTACATCATCACAAATATAGCATTAAAAACGAATAATGATTATATATATTTTAAAAGATTCCTCTGGCATACAAACGTTAATTTAAAATATTTTAACTCATAATGAATAAGAGTGGACAACTACGGATGGAAGCCAACCAGGTTTTCTTATTGATTATGTATAGATTGACAAGTTTTGTGACGAATTTGGGCCAAGAAAATGCGTGTCTGATTAGATGTATTTTGATTTTACCTTAAAGTTGCTTGCCTTACAACTGTATGAAATTATTATAATTAAAATTTGTCATCTGGATTGCAATCCAGTTCGTATTAATATTAGGTAAATGATATTTCAAAAAATTGCAAGTTTTGTTTTCGTGTGGGAGCATATTGAACTTTTGAAATAGTAACCCACTATGCACAGAAATAATGTACAAAAAAAAAGAGCATGAAGTAGGAATTGTTAGCCAGAGAATTTTTATTTTAGATTAGGTTTAGTGAAAACGTATATTTGAAGAAGAAAAAATCTTCAGCAGACAGACCGTTGCGAACAGCGTCCACCTCGGTGATGGGAAACGCCAAGGAACCCCCGTTCTTGCGGTCCGCAGTTGCTTATCTCGATCGATCGCACAGCCCACAGTGGAAATGTGCGCCTGAACAGACGCCAAGTATGGTCAGCCTCGCGTTCGCGAGTTCAAGTGGCGCGCTGCGTTCATCCGCTGCACAGTTTTTCTTTCCCCGCAAACTACGGGAGCGTTCTCTACTTGCGTTTGATCCACAGGGTTGGACTCTTGCCTCTTGCCCAGGTAGTCAATCGCAGTGGCTTCATTACTACGTGAAACTGGCACACGCTTTTCTTACCCCCCCCCCCCCTTCCCGAAAGGGAGGGAACGCCGGGTGATGTGATTTCGCAGAGAGAGAGAGAGACACTTCACTTTACCTCCAACTTTATACTCCCCGATGGCATTGTGCACTGGACAGCTGCCAGCCAGCACCCTTCGAAAGATCCGAGGGCCCCATACAAGAGGTCCTGCAGATTGAGGCTTGATGGACAGGGTCCTTCCTACTGGCTACCCCCACCCCCTCGCCGTCCACACCCTAGGGCATTGACGCGCTCTGACCAGGACCACTTGTACGCATGCGCAGAAGAACTGCTTGGGCGATATGAAAAGCCTTGGGGTGACCCTTCCTTCATCCCGCCGGACTGATTGTGGAAACGATGGCCGAAGAGAACAACAGTTCCCGAGGAACGGATATTTCCTCCGGCCAACCTTTTTTTCATCAGACCTGCGTCCGAAAAGAAGGGAACGAAAACGGGGAATAATAAAAAAAAAAAGTGGGGGGGGGGGGGCTCTGAAACATGCTTGTAGACAGACGTGCACGAGGGGTAAAAAATGTAGGAGATGTTTGTTGAAAGCTTTGGGGGGGGGGGGAAAGATTATGCCTTTAATTTCCGCTTCGATTCGCGGAATTTGTGAGGGTGAATGATCCACGAAGAGCTCGGACAACCGACGTATCCCTTTTCCAGAAGTAACAGCCTGCTGGAAGTATCAGGTAAGCGGTACGCCGCTGGAACTAGCGGAGAATGAGTTTGCTACTGAATTTTCAAGCAGATGTCTATTCGATGTTTCTTTACACTTTTTGTTTAAAATCAAACATTCGAAAAATCACCTCCTGCATAACGTGTTTGGTTGTTTCTTGAGCATTCCGCGTATCACAAGAGTCTTATACTTTTGTTAACATAAAGGTATCTTAATTCTTGATTAAACTAAACTTTTACTTACAATTTATCAAGAAAATATAATATGTTATTTATAATTAATATGAATGTTACAGTGAGGAAATATGTGTGTTTACAAGCTCACCAAGAGAAATTCCGGGTCCTTGAGCAACGCGTGCTGTGGGCCACCTTACACCCCCCCCCCCCCCAAATCGATATTTTACAACAACATAAATAGTCGTCATCCATGCAAAGAGTTAATAAGTTTTGAGTGTCGAAATTAGATTTTTACGTAATACTTCGTGTTATAAATATTTGCTGGCCTGCCCCGACACGGGCCCCTGAGCATTGCACCCCCTTGCCCTCCCCCACCCCCCTCCCTGCACCCAGGCGGTGCGTTGTGCCTTTGGTATAATTTTCCAAACTTGATTGAGCTTCGTTTGCATGACGCGGAGGAATATTATTGAAGTAGAACTTAGCAGGACTTCAGAAAAGTTGGAAGTAACTATGAATAGACTATAGCGTGGCAACTTTTCAATACGTTTGTCGCTGAAGGAGAAAAGTTCCCTGCGCAATTTCCCTTTATACCCACAGTTTTCGAGTGATGCATTGCATCAATTTTGAAACCAAGAATATAAATCCCTGAAGAGTATGTAACACGCAACTCAATGTCATATAAGCTACAGGTGGGGAAACTCTGATAGTACGATACGTGGACTGCAAAAACGAGTATCTTACGTGAAGGAAAAGGAAAATTTCACGAATTGTAGTATTAACTCTCTCAGGGCTATTCAATCAGCTTTTACATGGGGGCACTTGGAGATAATTATGCTTCTTGGCGGGCCACACATCATGATTATAAAGTTTAAGCTTATATGATTATACTCATACATAGCAATATAATGTGGCTAGTAGCACATATTGTGCTTCATCTGCGTTAGCTTACGTAATTATACTGAAGAGTATGTATTCCAATAAAATGTTCCTGTTAGTTAAACTATACATTCCAATAACTGGCTACATATGGCCCGATGAATAATTAACTTATTTAAATCAAATAAAGTTTATCGTCTACGGATCGCTAACTGAATAACCCTGGCGTCTCTCTTAAACGCATGTAAGTTTACATCAAAGTTTTTTTAAATTTGGAAACAGTTTATTAGCCAGGACCTGGAGGGCTGTGAGTCAATTACAAACTTGCGATAAAACAAGAACGTCATATTAGTTTCGCTCATCACTATCGTCGGCATGATGGGTAACTTTTGTTGTGTCGTAGACCAGCGTCTACAAAACGATATCCGTTTCGCTCCTTGTTTTACGAGCCCTATTTAGGTAGATAATTAGGGCTTAACGTCTCGTCGATAGCGAGCTCATTAGCAAGTTGTTCAGAGAGGTATAAGCGGGGGAAGGACTCGGCCATGGCTGAAAGACCTGCAAAATTTGCGTCAGTATTTGGCACCATGCATGCTAGATTCCACTGCCCTATAACAACATGAGAACAATTAGTATTTCCATTGGCTACTGCCAACTGCACGGCGTCATTAACCCTGTGCGTAGGGTAAGGAACATTTCGCGAGTTCATTTCAAGACAGGATAGTCGTTTATATTTTGGTCTTTTCTGGAATTACGTCTGGAATTATGAATACAGTTCCTACATCAGTGCATTCTGTCCTTCCTTCAACAGAACAACTTCAGGGATACTTGCATTGTTCCGTAACAATTAAACCTGTATTAAACCAACAGAACATCCTGTCGCTTGTACAGTTTGGTAACTGCTATCATGAAACCCGGTTACAGAACTGTTCTGTTGTCACTTCTCTGCTGATTTATTCTTTTCAGTGTTACAGCACCCTAATAATGTGGTATTTCTCATATAACACTACGTATTGTGCGACCATATTAAGAAACGATCCCGCGAGGGGAAGGCGCAGCTCTCCCGCTCCCTCCGCCAATGTACTCCGGCGACTCAAGAGGTTTGTTCGGGTGGCGTGGCTCTCTGCTCTCGAGAGCAAGTCGACATCCTGCTAGGGGCAAGAAAGGAGCATAAAGAGCAGTTGCTCTCAACGATGACCACCCGAATAACAAAGAGCAAAAATTTAGTGAGTTTGTTTTGAAAGTATGGCGTGTAGACGAGAGCTTTGGAATGTGTTAGTAGTAGGGGTGGGTGGGTCCTAGATACAAAGGTATGCACCCTTTTTTGACTGACATAATTAATTTGATATCAAATTTATATCAAAGGGTTAATTAAATTGGCTGAAAGGGTTAATCAAATTGAAGGGTCAATAAAAGGGTTATGTGTATTGAAACGATTAGATTTTATTGAAAGGGTTAAATGCATTGACAGGATTAATTTATTTTCTATGTTTGGACTTGGTGCAAGAGTGTACTAAGGGTCTTCTTCCTTTCTTTTTGTGGGGAGCTCTGGTACGTCCTCACCCTGTGAGCTCTGGCACTCGATGAGGCATGGATAATCCCACAAACTAAAGACGAGGTATAGTGCATTCAGTGTTACTTACAACTTTTCTGAAGCCCGTCTTCTGTTCTATTACCAGGATATTCCTCCGCTTCATGCAAACAAAGCTTAGAAACTTACACCAGAGGGACAACGCACCACATTCGTGCGCACTTCGCGCATAGGCTGTTCACTGTAAAATGAGCGCTTTTAAAAGCCCTGCTTAAGATCTACTTGTGTACACGTTGTGTATTATTCCGCCTTATTTAAATATAACATTGCCATGGGCGTCATCACTTTATTAATGCTTCGGTCAATCGAAACTGTGAAATTATTATAAAAGTAAATATTTTATAAATTGGCTCATTTTTATATGTCGACGCTTAAAAATAAACAGAAAACACAGAAAACGAACTAAATCATTTTAGTTATCACAAATAGTTACCTAACACTTTATATTCGACGTTAAGACACGGAATTATTTTCCACCCATCTTTACCAACTTTCTGGGCGTATGTCACTCAGTGTGCCCGTTTAAATGTATGCAGCCAGGGGCAGTGACATTTTTCCCAGGTTGATTTCAAAAGTGCTCACTTTATTGTGAACAGTCTTTAACAATATTTTGAGTAAGAACTATTTATTACTATGCATTACAACCATGCCTATTTTCTCTCTGTCTTTAGTCATATTAGTTGTGAATGAAACTGTCATTATAATTTATAGATAGGCCTATTATATAAGTAAAAGTAAGTTGGACCAAAAATAAGGTGTTTTTTTCAAAGGTCTGATTCAAGATGTGTGAAAAAACCGCGAATGGACATTAAAGCGATCTCGCTGGCTGCGCACAACCAATCTCCGTGTCCCAACATTGACCTGATTTTCTGCGAATACAACTTGCAAAAACGGCGTGGATTGGATTTGAGGTTAGAGCACTGTTTAGTAAACAAGTACTTTGAGATCTACGTGTTCTTCTTGTAACCAATTTGGAATGCAGTTAGGCTGGATTAAACTCAAATTGGCGAAAGTATTTTATTCATATAAAAGTGCTTGTCTTTTGTCACTGTTGACCATGTGACTTTGGCAGTTGTGTCGTTTTGGGATAGGTCAATGTCGGGTGCATGCTCAGAAGACGAATAATCGGTAGGGTCATGCAAAATTCGCTTTAATATTTGGAACCAGGCTAAACTCGACAGTACTGTATGCATTCGAGCTGGCGTCGTTTCGCCGTTGGCTGCTGTGTAGCTGTGAAACCACGCTCTCTCTGACTGAACTGGCGTGTGATTGGATCACGCAATTGCGGATCGTTCATTTATAAGCACAGAGTTATCCAGAGCGTGTCAAATAAGTATGGTCCAATCAGGTGCGTATCCAGAAATTTTTTCTTGGAGGAGGGGGGGGGGGCTGATGAGTATTAGTATTGCCACTAGTAGTAATTACATCGTTTACAAGTCACAGTGGAAGGATAGAAAAGGAAAGGAGGATAGAAGTCAAGTACATATACTTGACTACCCCCCCCCCCCCTTGGTTTATTATTTGATGTATAAGACATAATCACATGTGTAATTAATAGCAAATAAATAAATAAAATGATTGCCATTCTAATATAGGGTGTAAAAACGTGTTTAATGTGCGTAATAAAAACTATATAAATATAATTATTGACATTTTGATCATAGGGTTTTTAAAAATGTGTGTCATTACGGGAGGGGGGGGCTGTAGCCCCCTCAATTACCCCCCCTCCCCAACCACCCTGTATACGCCACTGGATCCAATGACAAACATGTTGAAGTTTAACTTGTCCTCAAATAAGTACGCGAATTTTGCATGTCTCTAATAATAGGGGTACCTCATATTTAGGTAGTCAATGATCACTCGCCGTTAAGCACAGAAGCTTAGTGGAGAGTTGTATACATCTTGTTGCGGCCTTTCGCTTTGTTTCTTGTCGACGGGATCTTCTCGCGCTCCGTTATCACAGACGTCGTTTCCGGCGCAGGCCTCCCTCGTCCAATCGCCACAAACCTTCCCATCGGCCAGAGCAAACAGCGCCCACTGTGGATGTTTGACAAACTAACGAAGTCGAGCCTGTTTTATCGCTGACGACTATCTTTAACGGCCCCTTCTTCCCTCAAACAATACCTTCCCTGCGCTCCACAACATTTCCCTGCCAACACAACTGGCAAAGAAAATATAAACTGAGAGTTTTCCATGAATGATTTTTTTGGGACTTTTTGTTGACCGCAGATTATATTTTCAATACATTGATATCTTGAAGTCTTGCCTTTATTCTTCAGTAATTTCAATGTAATTGAATTTTAAAGTGCTTGCTAACGCCCCCCAGTGTTATGCCTGAAGACTTTTCAGGAGATGGCTTACAAACTAACTTTTTACCTAACTTAAACACACAAGCCTTACCTAGGATTCGAACTGAGAACCTGCCGCACCAACCAACTGCGCCACGGGAGGTCGGCGCCTTAAACAGTGAGTGGTTAGGGTTTCTGCCAAACCACATCTTAAGCAACTGAAAACATTGTTTTGAAATATGGCGTTTCTACAAGATTTCGATATGTCCATTACCATTCTGACAAACACTGGTAATGTCACGGACTAGTCAGGTGTTATTATTATTATTATTGATATTATTAGAAAGGTGTGATGTGGCGGCACTAGTTTATCTTAATCATTCTCCCTACGGCGCCAGTGTTCCCGGGCTCGAATTCTAGCTTGGGCATGTTTTTTTTTGTATCGATCCTTTGCGTTGCCCAGTAATTGTGGATTACCGCAATTATGGATATATATCGATGAAATTTAGAGTTTTGATAAGAAGACCTTTTGTCTTCGTTGTGCCATTGTGGATGATAATGTGTGTGGACTTTTTCATTACCACCTTGTGTTCCATAATTCCCTGCGAAAAGAGGGTGACTACCCCCAACTTACGCAATAAAAGGTAATGATTTTGTTACGCCCCTTTAGGGCATAGCAGGGCTAAAGGAAGGCAGGGAGAAGAACGCACACCATAAAAAAAAAACAAGAAAAGCATGGATACCAAAATTCCAAAATCAATACAAATATATTGAAGCCCATCTATACATTATCACCAAGAACAACAACTTTGCAACTTGAGCTGACAAATATAAATTGCATCAGTAAATTTTTGTTACTTGCTACCTATCAGTGAACTAGGGGAAGGAGAGAACACACATGCACCGGAACAAAAAGAAAAACAACAATATTAATATATCCTGAGAAATCATCCAACCTGAATAAACACTTGTGAAATCTCACTAAAAAAGGTAAAATGACGCCCTGAGTAAAACCAGCGCCATTACAACTTTAAAAGTAAAGTACGCCTGATGATTCACTAAAAAGTACAACAAGGAATAATAATTTCAAGAATACCATTGGGAAGTAGCAAAAACCCTAATTACACTTAACCATGAGTATAAAGGCACGCCATAAAATATCCATTAAACTCCTTGGCATTAAAATTATTTTGGCAAATCGTAGTCCAGGAGACCATTCCTACAGCATGACAAAAAAAGGAAGAATCCACCTCTTACAAACATTCCCATAAAAATACCGTATTGAAAATTCACACAATCAAAACAGTGAAGAAACACTTCCCTACAAAAGTCCATATACATCAAAATCGCTAAAAGAAAAAAAAAACATTCTTAAAGGGAAACTCTACCCCCCCGCCTAACAACAACTACGTTCATTGCAATACTTAACTTGTGTACTCATATTACGCGAAAACGTGTCTAGCATGCTGAAGCCCCGAAGTACGAAGTAGTATAGGCATGATCTATCATCGGCCAGCCCGCGCTACTAGATGAGGAACACTGCACACTTGCTCGAGCTGGGGACGAACATTTACACTCGAAAACGCGACTTGGAAAGGTTAAGGAGGCGGCGGGAATAGCGGAGAGGCGTATGGGAGGTGCTAGAGTGTGCGAGGTTGAACTCGTTGCCAGTAGTAGCCACCAGACAGCGCTCGGCCGCGCCAGGAACGCCGCGCTCTTCAGTAGAGCTCAGTGCTTGGAAGCGTTCAGACGTGCGCCGTCACGAATTTGGTGGAGGGGGGGGGGGGGGCAAGAAAGAAAAACAAAGTAACTTTTTCTGTAGCAAAAATGTTGCCTCCTCAAATACTAACCCCTCTTCAAACAAAATAACAGTTTATTGATCTGGGCTACCAAATACAGACGTTGCAAATAACCAAGCAGACTTGCTAACCAAGTTCGTTAACGTCTTGTAGTTCTGTAAACACACCAGCCCCATAATAGCAGCATTGAATCGTGCTCCAGAAGATTGTAGGCATCACACATTTCACCAGTTGGCGAGGCGAAAAATAAATCGTTTAGGCAGGACAGTTTTTTTTTTTTTTTTTTTTTGGCAGGAAAGGAGTACTCACATAAAATTGCTTGAGTATGCTACACGTGTCAGACTTGAAACAGGGTTTCAATTTGACCAACCAAATTTACACAAATTTTCGATCTCTGATTCGTGAAACACCATTCCAATTTTGGTCGCTCCAGCCCAAGTACTTCCTGCAATATTTACATTTATGCATTTCAAAATTCGATTTTAAACACCGTGTACCTCCCTTTATATTCACCACAAGTTAGTGTTGTCAATGTATACCCCACCTCATTTTCCACAAGGAACCGCCTTCTAGAGATTGGCACATGAGTTCTGTTTCAAAGTGTATACTGCCTAGTCCATGTGTTGAAACTGTATATGACAAGGTAACTTGCATTTTCCCAGTATGAGAACACATGTACATGCCAAATGATTAGAGATGATGGATAATAGCGAAAAAAATTTTGAGCCAACGTAACTTCTACAACACTCTTAACAAATTTATTCTTTCATGATTGGATGAACAAGGTTTCGACTCGGTTTAGTTGTTTGCAGACCAATTGTAACACCCATGAAAATAGGGTTTTTATGCATACAATTCACTTATATTATTTTTCCGGTTCTTATTGCTACACATATTGTCATGCAAGAGTTGATGTAATGTTTTTCACACATGTCACTTATATGATCTCAACTGCCTATGTAAATTTTATTTATTTTTATTAATTTAATTTTTCTTAACACGTAACATTTTTAAAACTTAGATGTATGGTGGCAATAATCTTTGTGTGTCAGCCTGCAGAAATTAACGCGCTATTCGCTAGCAGCTTCCAACGACGTCATACGTAGGGCTGGACCTCCCGTCTGAAGTGGACGGAGAGGTAGGACTTTAAATTAGTTTTAGGGTGTGTAGACGTGTCCCTGAACCAACTTCTAAGTAAATTTGTAACCAGCAATGGAGCTTGTGTCAATGGTCGCCCATTCGCGAGGTTAAGTGGTCAGGGGCTAGATAGTTTTAAACACTCCGTCTACCTACGTGTAGAGCGGAGCTTCACATATCTCCACCTTAATCCTGCTACGCCAAATCCTGCAAGAACATCCTACCTCCTACCTTCAATCCGCTTGGTGATTAAAAGATAAGTCCTACAGAAAAATCTGACATTTTCATCTGGAACTAATTTTATTTGCAGTTTCATTCAGCTCAATGTCCGTTAGCATCAGTACACAAGCGACGCCATCTTGACTTTTATAAGTACGTAAATTTCCAGCGCACATACGCCCACTGCAAAACCTGTGATAAGAGTAGTTTCTACCAGTGCTAGACTGTTTAGTGAGAGCACAATTTATTTTAACGTAATATTTACTACAGAGAACAGTTTAATTAATTTGATTTTGAAACCAGTATATTCAGACTCTGGCAAGCTATGTCACGTAACTGTAAAAGGGTTCAAGTAGGCTAGGCATGGCCACTTTTAGCGTTGTTAGGATAGTGTGTTGTCTTTATAGTTTTTCTCATATTGCCATCAGGGTTTTTAATTAATTATGATTTAAACAATTACAATACAAAAGGAACTGAAAAGTAAAATGAATGAAATTCATTCAAAGGGCTTATCTGTTTTGTCGTTTTCTCTACTGTAGCGTCAAGTTAACCTATTTCTTACCCAGGGTCTTACATATGTGTTTACTAGAGTTTTCAATTGTCTGCCTTATTTTGACGTACGTACATCAATGATGTACGTGCCAAATGCTAGTTTCCATAGGGTGATCATGGCAATTTTTTCACCTACCGGCCCAGGACTGCACCGGGCAATTATACAGAGGTAGCCTAGGTAAGATCACATCCTTTCCCACTGATTTATTGCAAGTCAGCTGTGCAGCCTGGTCACTCAAGTGTTATATGTGTTGTCCCATAGTTGCGTATGCCAATACTACACCATACACAGCACGTATCTATTTGAATATTGAATATAATATGATTATATCTCATATTGGCTATCGCACCTAGGAGGCCTTGTGTGTGTTCTTCACAGCTCCCTACACACTATATTACATATTTATATGAAATATAAGCTATATTTCATATTGGTGCCCTTACGCAGGGCTTTGTGGCAGCCGGTACACATTACACGTCCGTTAAACCGGTATTACAGTATATTTCACAATCACGAGCGTTCTGCCTCATAGTATCAAAATCCTCATTGGCCCAATGAAATGGGGTAGTAACTTCATACATGCATGACAACCAATATGGAAAGAAAACTGTCGGACATGTGTACATTTAGTTGAATCTTAGCAAAAAGTAAACTTTTCCCGCGATAAACCAACATCTCTACAAATGATGAAGATTTTTCTTTAATAGACCGAAGGAAAAATATAACATCTACAGAGTTACCAGTGGATTGGTATAGTCTCATTCGTACTGCGAGGAACCATGAAACTCCATTCTCTCTCCACATAATGAGATATGATGACTTTGAAGACACGAAAGCAGCTACCGATACATTTTTCCTGAGACACTTAAACCTCGATTACAGCTGAAGGAGGCACATGTGGCGCAAGTAGTAAACGGATAGCGCGCACACTCAGAATTAAAAACTTATACACCAGACCAGCACAGACTCCACACATTGTACAATGTCGAGAACATCTTGCACCTTATTTGAAGATTCCTGCATTGTACCACCACAACCCTGGGCTTAAGCCTGCTGAAGCTAAATATCTCATCAAACTAATAGACTATTTGGAAAGCTCTGCCAACCGAATATTCTACGAAGATGTTTCTGGTGGACCAGGAAACGGTAGCAACGACAACAGAGATAGTGCATTTGGGGTTTATGACGATGACAGTAGTAGTGGTTGCGATTAGTGAGCTGCTAACGTATGGTTCATGCAACAGCATCAGTTCCTTGGCTTATTCTGACTGAAATACCTAACATAACGTAACCTTACAGAGACTGAATGCCATGTGAGATTTTCTGGTTAGTGAATGTGTAACTTTATGTACATAAATATATTATCCTGTAGTATCTATCTGTTTGCTTTTAATTTCAAACAACACCCTTTTGTCAGTAAACAAAGCAGCATTCAACACAAAGTGTACAAGTCCAGAATATTATGTTTAATTTCTGGAAAAGGAAACAGTATTTCCTAACGCGACAGATTTTTCACCATACATTCCAGAAGCAATTGCTTCTCAACCCTGATGACTCTTGCCGATATGCTCAGCGAAATGCGAGTAAACTCGTACCGTCTCGATGCGGATTACCCTTGACGGCCCAAGTAAACTAACTTAATTATTTTCCTGGTAAACTTTTTGACATGTAATGGAAGTTTTCAACCTATACACACCATGGTAAATTTGCCCTTTGATGGCTGTCCACGTTAAAGTGGGCACTTTTGAAATAAACCTTTTAAAAAACCATTATGCCACAACTAGGCCTTCCTGTTATTAATAAAATATAATTCTGTTCTCGACTTCTTACAACAAGCAGATAACACGCAATTAAAACTACGCACAAAGATATTAAACAACGCATACCAAGTTAATTTTTTTTTATATAATCGTACCTTGTCAGTAATCACTATGAATCCGAAATTGTGAAGCGAAAACGTAGAATGTCTGCAAAAGAGGTGCATACGAGCCGTAACGGCCAGGCTGGGCTTCAAGCCGGCAGCCGCGAACTTCAAATAGGGAATCAATGTTAAACCAAATTCCTTCTCGTTTCGTTAACGGTCTAGGTGGTTCCTACAACCATATTTGTTCCTCAGTGTCCTTAAAATTTGGAAGAAGAAAAAATTAAGGGGTTGGGGGGAATTTTCCAGCATGCACAAATTTTTACGAAGCACTTTTAATTCCACGTAATGGAATTACTTTCTCCCCTTCGTTACCACCTTTAGAGTGAGTGAAGAGATTTGGGCGGCTGTTAACAGTGAGGTCTTGGGAGCTGATGAGGGTGATTGAAGTGAATATGGAGCAGCGCCGTGATGAAGGGGCTGGAGAAACGGGAGATCCCTGAGGAAACCCGCCGACCAACGGCATCGTCCGGCACGATTCCCACTTGCGAAAATCCGGTGACCCTGCCGGGGATTGAACCCGGTTCGCCTTGGCGAGAGTGCTAATCGCTCAGCCACCGCGGCCCCTTTAGCTTTTAGAGTAACAGTATGCTGTATCTGCAATTTTACATGATATTTTATTCAAACAAAAAAAAAAGAAAATGTTCTTGCTACACAACACACTTTGAGTTCCCTAAAAAGAATTGTTTCCGTATCAACTATAGGTATATACATGCAAAATTCGCGTTATTTTCGGGGAGAACACTAAAATTCACAATCCTATACATGTTTGAGCCGGCGCCACTTCTTTATTGACTTCTGCAGCAGCGAGGACACATTTTTCCCTTTCGACTTGATTAGACGTGATTGGTCCAGTTTCTTGTTAATGGTTTCCTATTGGTCCAAAACCGTCCTGCGCGTGTCCTAACAAACTGTAGTCCAACGACAAAGGCAATACAAAATCACAAGTGTTTGAAGTCTCGTCTCTCTTCAAATAATAACGCGAATTTTGCATGTCTCTAACTAGCTGTAGCGAAGCAGCGTTATGTTCTGCTGCTGGTACAATATGTTTGATGGTTGCTACCCCTGAATACCTGACGTGCAGAATTACCCTGTCGTCACTTCCATGGTGATTTTCTCAGTGTGGAAGAACGAGGAGGGTGTTGTACGAGTCAGACTTCGCAGTGTCCCACGACTTCCTGACCCTCGATTCCAGGGGCACGCTCTGGCGGGCAAACGGGTAAATAACGTCCGGGGACTCTTTCAATAGCCTCCCTCCTACCCCTGCCCCTCCCCGAGCCCCGCAGGCGAAGGGGCAGCGACGCAGAAATTTTTAAAAACTGTCAAACTGATATTACTTGTCCTCCCCTTCTTTCTATACTCGGTCTCCAATTCGGAAAGGCTATAGATGTAGGTGCCCTCGCGCGACGCAAGTTCTCGCCTGGGGCGGGTTTTAGGGCGGGGGTTCGTGGGCCAGAGAGGGGGTGGGGTTGCCTTTTGGTCATCTCGGCCCCAATCTGCAGCACACCCTCTCACTGTACACTTCCTACTCCCCTCGCGGCCTTCCCCCTTTTATTTCCTTCTCTCCTTTCGCTCCTGTTTCCTTTCCCCTGGACCTTGCCTGCCCGCCCCCCCCCCCCCCCATCAGCCCAACCACACGGTTCTACGCCGTCACAAAAATCAGGCGTCTTTCGACACCGAACTCTCAGGCAGCTATGGGAAACGTGGACACTGTAAAGAAAGGTCACAGTGGACCATATTTTCCAACTAGCCTTTGCCCACGATATTGTCCGCGTGGAATTCGTATTCTCGTGACATGGCTTTTTTTTTCCTTTGCCTCTTAACGTATCATCCCGAGTACACTCGTTCACGTATGGTGTATTGCAAAATAGGAAATGTCATGTTCGGTGCTGTACAAAGTCAGAAGCTAGCTCCAACACAGACAGCGTGTTTTTCCTTGTGAATGCTATTGGTTGCTGCCCGTACATCAAAATGTTATTATTGGTTGCTGCGGATGCCGTAGACCAATAGAAATTCTTTACTTACTTTTATAATCACGTCAGACCAAAAATCTCCTCCTTAGCAACATCTGGAAAGAAAAATTAATGGGTAAGTTAAGGGGTTAATATGCTCCATTCACGGTTATTTCCAACTTTTGTGAAGTCCTGATAAAGTTCTACTTCCAGGATATTACTCCTCCCCAAACAAACAACGCTTGTAGAATCACACCAGAGGGCCAACGTACCGCATTCGTGCGCACTCAGTGTAACAATATTTCGCGTGAGAGCTATTTTCTACTAGGCATTACCAACATACCTATTTCCTCTCTGTCTTTATTCATTGTAGTTATTAGTTAAATATTATCATTTATAAATAAAATGAAAGTATATGTTAGATTTAACCAAAAATGAAGTACTTTTATGTTAACACAAGTATAAAATGCTTATGACACACGACATATTTAGGAAACAACCAAACGCGTCATACATGGGGTCAGTTTTCAAAAGTAATTGTTTTAAAACTTGTGAAGAAATGTGTCCATATTTTATAGGACCAGTGGATTAGGCTGGGCATTGATATCAGTCAGTCAGGCAGTTTTCCCTTTTATAAAGACCATTCACGGTAAAATGAGCACTTTTAAAACCCATTCTTAAGATCTCCTTGTATCCACGTTGTGTATTTTTCCGCCTTATGTAAAATTAGCATTGCCATTGGCCTCATCCCTTTATTCATACGTCGGACATTATAAACTTTTAAATTATTGGAAAAGAAAATATTTAAAAAATCTGCTAATTTTTATACTTCCGATACATAAAAAAAAAACAGAAAGCGAAATAAATAATTTAAGTTATCGCAAATGGTTACCTAACTCTTTTTTATTCAACGTTAAGATATGGAACTACTTTCCTTCCATCGTTACCAACTTTACTGGGCGCATGCCACTCAGTGCGACTGTTAAAATATATAAAGGTAGGAGCAGTGACTTTTTCCTGGGGTTGATTTCAAAGGTGCCCACTTAATCGTGACCAGCCTTTATATATAAATAGCTATAGTCCACCAGTGGTTTTTTCCAACTTGTCGAAAGCCCTGCCAGGAAGTTAATGTTGCATACAGGCTATCCTTCCACCCCATGCAGACAAGACTTAACCAAGTTAAGGTTTGTTATACTCAGGTATGTTTTGTAGGATAATCTGTTGGAAAACGTTCCCAGTTCATGAGGGTAAGGCAGACAATACTGCTGTAATTAGAGTTTTTGGAAATGCGTCTATGTATTCACGTAGGAAGATGAAGATGGAACTTGGTGATCATATTTGGTTGTATCGGAAACTAGTTGGTACTACTGGGGACATGCATATTCTTGGTCATGTGGAATTGTTTTTCAATCCCTGATTATGTGTAATTTATTATTTTATTTTGTAAATAAATGTTTTGTAGGTACGAAATGTACGGGGTCTTTTTTTATTTTATTTTATTCTTTTCCTTTATATTATAAAGAAGGGGGTATTGAGGAGGGAATATTTGAACATTTATTTTATGCTATTAAATATACGGAGTGATATAAATATACGTCAACATCACATTAGATACTCAAAAAGTGCACCCTTCAAAATTGCTATTATTAAAAATTTATGGAGCTTCCTTAGGGAAACGTCCAACATGGTATACAGAAATATATATAAATAATTTTAGATTGACAAAAGACATGCAAGAAGAGTTAAATTCATTCCCCCCTCTTTTCCTCTCGATGTGATCCCTTTAACATGGCCGAAAGGAGTAATTATGTTGGTTAAGTTGGTGGGTCAAATGTTTATGTTGGCCAACATGCTTGCACTTGTGTGTGTGTGTTGCATGTAACAGGATGTTGTTATCAGTTGCGGTAGTGCATTGCGTTACGCCGTAACTGGAAGTTGTTTATCAGGTTGGAAACAAAAAGAGATTCCTTTTGGGAGAGTTTGGCATAGGGAAATTACTGCAGCTAGGTGCGCTGGTGTTCCATAGAGGTGATCGACCGCGTGTGTATGTGAAATACCATTTGAAGATTCCGATCTGCGTGAGCTCGTATTGAAATGCCAAGTACATCGACATACACATACGTGTAAGATGAATAATGGATATTCGGCATGCCGGGTCAACTTCCCGCGAAAAGTGTGCACTGAAACTCGCCTGATCGCAAGCGATATCGATGGCGGATGAGTCTGTGAATATATAAATATTCTACCTAGGCCTATATAGCAAAAAAAAAATATAAAAAAAATGCTGAGTCTTAACTGTGAAATGTATATCAATTATTTAAAAAACTTTTAAAACCAAATCTTTATTTATAAATGAACTAAAAAGATCAAAATAATTATATGAGTAGTTACAGTCTTTGTAGAACTTGTAAGACGGGGTCAAACAGCCGTAATAAACTTAACTAGAAATTATCATTTTTGTATCAATTTTTATTTTGTATATAAAAGCTTTGCGCGAATAATAAAGAGCATTAAGCAAGATAAGTTCTTACTACGTTTAAGCAAATACGTTCTATATTGCGCCAAGCTTTTTATATACTAATTATAAATTGATACAAAAATATTAATTTATAGTAAAGTTTATTACGGCTGTCCGACCATGCCTTTCAAGCTCTACGAATTGTGTAACTACGCATATAATTACTTTTATCTTTTTACTTCATTTATAAATAGAAACTGGGTTTTTAAAGTTTTTTTGACATCCCTTATGGAAACTGCTCGGAACAGTCCAAAAATATAATATTTTTAAGTATTTCACTATTATTTTTTCCCAATTCATTTTCCGTATTTAAATAAAGTAATAGTAAGCCAATGTTTAGCTAAATTCAGTTTTGCGACAGAATATGAAACACCATGTGGAAATATTTAGTTATATACTGACTAATTCGAAGAATAAATTTCATTCTTTACTTGGGTTTCGACTTAATAAAAATCTAAAGATTTTACATAATTATATTTATTTTCCGGAAATTGCGATTATCACGTTCACTTACATACAAAACGGAAAAAAAAAATCAGCTTCACATGCGACGCCAATGCACACTGGCCAGCAAAAATTTTTAGTTGCCTAACTTAAAAGCATTGGGCTTCCCAGCCTGAGGAGAATAAATTTCGATCAAGTATAGAAAATTATTCCAAAAGGACAATTACCACATTCGTGCACACTCAGTGTAATAATATTTTGCATGGGAACTATTTCTTACCAGGCATTACCACCACGCCTGTTTTATCTCTGTGTTTACTCATATCAACTACAAATTAAATATTATAATTCTGCGTTAACTGAAGTACAAGACGCTTGTCATACAGACGTATTTAGGGAACAACCAAAATGTTTGAATAAAATAAGTATAAAGGAACTGGGAATATAATCCTTTTACGGTTACTTCACACTTGTCTGAAGCCCTGCTGAAGTTCTACTTCCAGTATATTCCTCCGCCTCGTGCAAACTAAGCTTATTAATTACACCTAAAGACGACGGGCCGAATTCGTGCGCACTCATTTGTAATGATATTTTTCACGAGAACGGTTTCTTACTAGGCAGTCTTACCAACACACATGTCTTCTCACTATTGTGCTTCGTATTTATTATAAATGAATAATTATAATTTATAAATAAAATACAGGTAAAACTTCAATTACACAAAAAAAAATAAGTTATTTTGTGTATTAACAGAAGTATAGAACGTTTGTGATAACATGGCATATTTTGAAGATAACTAAGTACGTGACACATGGAGTGATTTTTAAAGGTTTGATTCAAAAAGTGCCCAGAAACCACGAACAGACTATAGACTATATGCGCAAAATCAAAACTCGGACCGCGTTCCGAAACTTAACTCTGCGAGTAAACTTTACTTTTTGGTTGTCCCACAGTCCTTTTGAAGAAACGTTTTACTCTCTCGTGGTGGCGTCACAAAAAATTCGAAGTAATTACTCTGAGTGTCATGCCAGAGTAGAAATTTTTACCCGCAGGGTAAAATAGGAAAACGGCCGCAGGTTTAATTGAATTAAGTGAAATGTAAGGAGATGTGTACGTTTTGATTATAGACACAGTAAGAAAATGCGATCGAATATATACACCACGGGAGCTATGTGAACTTATAGCTAGGGGTAGCGAAATTTCGCGAAAATATTTCAAGACAAGTTATATTTGAAAACACTGTAGGGTCGTTTACCTATATAGGTTGGGTGAATTACTCTTTGCCGCGTGTCAACTGTCTGCACACGAATCACGTAGGAGCCGTGCCGATGTTGCTGAATTCTGAGTGGCCCGATCAAAAATATTAAAACGCCTTCTCAAGCAGACAGCAACCAATGGCAATATACAAACTGCTCTTGGGTGCTTATATTATATTGAAGTCTACCGTGTACTCATATTTTCCCTCGAAAAATCACTAGCTCTACTTGCAGCTAATGCTGAAAAAAAAAAAAAAAAAAAATCCGGGGAATGCATTTTTGTCGAAACGGACATGCTCACTGCTTATTCTACTTGGTGGCGTGCACACTGTAAAAAATAAACCTCTGTTTCTATTGCAACAAGTCGCCTTCAAAGAAATGAGAGAGTACATTATTGCATATCCAAATTTCATTATTTCGTGTACTCCGAGGCCAGAAAGGGTACTACAC
This sequence comes from Dryococelus australis, assembly GCA_029891345.1. NCBI lineage: Eukaryota > Metazoa > Arthropoda > Insecta > Phasmatodea > Phasmatidae > Dryococelus > Dryococelus australis. The sequence continues at coordinate 52,823,143 of CM057008.1, forward strand.
AATCAAGTGAATACATCAGGTCAGGTGTTTTGAAATGTTACATACCTTCGTTCTTAAAAAAACTGACGATGTTACCAAGTCAAAAAGCTTACACTCAAGGGAAAATACCTATCAAAAGGAATAAAATCACAGATATGATATGAAGGTAATGCCATATATTTCAGATGAACACAGAGAATTCTGGAATGAAATAATCCAGAGGCCCATACCGATGATGTTTCTCACGACGATATCGAATAACATTTTACTCATTTCATTCAACAAAAAAGGGTTTTCTTTATTCTTCACGTCATTTCACCATTGTAAATTTGTTCTTATACGGAAAATGTATTTTGCAATAAATTGTTAAAAAATATTGTTCAGTATTTGCTGAAACTTTACATTATTTCAAACGAAAACTTTTTTTTTTTTTTTAAGTTTGTTGAGTGTTAAAAGGAACCTAAGTCAACAACATAGTATTTTTTTTTTTTAATTAACAATGTCATGCTATTAGGTTAAAATTCACATGAATGTTAGTCTATGCATACTAAATATAATTTAGTATTCCCATTGCTTCTTCATATAAATTATACAAACTAGACAGTTTTTTTTCCCTCGAAACTATGTAAAAGTGACTTAGATCCCCCGTTCAAACAGTGTTATAACTAAAAATCTGCTGTTATTCAAGACCAGCAGTGTTGTATTAACAACATACCTTAGTCCAACACATCGCCCTGCGCAAATTGTGTAATCGGCAGTATAAAAAATTGTAAATCTTTTACGCGTAACAGTGATTTCTACACTGCGTATTGTACGGTAGTTAATTAATTATTTTTTTTTTCAGTTTTCATATGGTTTTATTGAGATAGCCTATATATAACATATAAACTATAAAGTAAGTTAATTTTAAGTTTTATCAATTCTACATGTAACTTCTATCGTTTCAAAATTGTTTCATTTATTAGGAAAAAAACGCCTTTTTTATTAATCCACGAGTTATGAAAGCTATCAAAGCCTAACCATTTAACATGCATTTTTATCTCCCTTCTTCCTTATAACTTTTTCCGACAAGGTGTACATGTGGATACTCAGTCTTTATATCATATTTATAAAAATAACTTTTTTTTTCCTTAACTGTTGTGTTGGTACGTCGTACTTCAATACTTTATTATGATATACAAAGAAGTTCATAGTTTTAAATTATATTTCTTCTATTTTAGGTATGAACATTTATTAATTGTTTCTATTTATTAACTGTTCGGGTTTTATAATATTGTGGTGCATTTCGGGACTGTTAGACTGTTAGCCATGAGACACTAAAAAATGTCGTGTGTTATTTTGCATGGGGTGCGAAGCGGTTACTTGTAGAATGAACAATGTATATATTCATTTATAGTCTTTTTCATGTAAGCGGGGTAAATTTTTACAGTTCTAGAAAAGTAGCACGGCCACATGTATCCTTCCACCACAGCTGTTTGTCACTGAAGGAAAAGACGTTTTTAAACAAACGTTCTAGTCCAATACACACTTGCATTTTCCTCCTTCCTCGTGTTTCCTGTCGTCACAGGCACTGAAAGACTAACGTTAGCTAACTTCCGTCCAATAAACTAATGTGGGATATGATAGCTAGGTTGGCATTCCAACCTGTTTTATTTTTGAAATTACCAAGTTAAATTTGTGTGGGTTTCTGTTTATTTTATTTCGAGGGGAAAAAGGAAACAGTGTAGAGGGGGGGGGGAGTCTTTAGTTTAACGTATTTCGAGAAAAAGCATTATGTTGATGTTCTTACGAGTATGTTGCATTTGGAGTCGCATATTGTTTTAATGGAGCAGTGGAAATTTTTGCTAGTACTGAAATAACATTTAAATTATTTAACTTCGAAAATTTTAACTTTAATGAAAAAACAAATCGCGATACACACACGCGCGCGCGCGCACACACACACACACACACACACACACACACACACTTTGACCGAAGTTAACATTACACTCGTTGAATTTACGGTATAGACAAATAAACAAATATTATTCACTCACTACAAAAGTGTTGAAATCGCAGCTTTTTCAAGCCACGTGCATTTCAATAATTATAGTAACGGTTTACAAATACATTTAGAAAACACGTAAACCTACTGTTTGTAAAATTCGCAACCTCTTGAACATGTCTTTTTCTATGGCAATCCTTGCAAGTTTAATTCACTAAAATCACTCCAGGTTTCTTATATCAGTAACTATACTCCTTTTGCGTCCCGCTCTCAGCCCTGCTAATTTGGCACATAAATTATGGTTCACGGCGTACAAAGTAACGCGTTATGCCAGCTCGACCTGTAAGAAACAGCACAAAACCTGTACTGCGGGTTATGGCTAAAATTGTTGTATAAACCAGTATTGACGGATATATAGAACCCTCGAGGTTGTTATTCTTACTCTCTGAAATGGACGCTGAATTCTTTGACAGCCCAAGACGCAAGCAATATTCGCTGTAGAAACTTCACTTGCAGGATGTGACGTTATTTGAGCGACCTTACTGGATGAACTCACTCAACATAATTCGTTACAGGGGAATTATTCATGGGGTTAAGCTAACAACTGTTTTGTAGCTATATTCATTAAGTAGTAAACACACAGTGCTCTCAGTTTTTCATGAATGTGAGAAATCGGTATCGATGTTGTCACTTAAGTGGTTGTTACGCTGATTTAGACTGAAAGTCATTCTGGCTTCTTAGAAATGCAATTTCAACTGAAAATAAAGCTCGTAATTTTTGGGCTGTTTGTTAACGTGGCAAAATTATTTATACCCAGAAAAATAGCTGTTCTATCTGTTAAAACTGAACTATACTTAAAGGTTTATAAAAATGCAATAAAAAATATATCAAGGAGGAATTAAAGACAGAAAGCCTACGGACATTCGAAATATTTCACAGAATCTCCACAAAGGATTTTGTATGCGGTTCGAGGAAAACTTCAACATCAGAACCCGAGAACTGTTAACTGCAGGTTGAGAGAAATAATCATTCGTACTTCGATTTATGGAGGATTCGAACAAAGTTTTTAAGTGTACCTGGAAGGAAACCTAGTGCACCCTTATAAACTGTGTTTCCTCGACAACTGTTCCAGTGAGATAATTACACCAGTGCTACATTTGTTTTGTACATCAGTGCACACATGATTATGACACCATTAAAAGCTATAAACACACATTGGTTACACACATTTATTTGATAATAACATGTCACCCCTTATTTTCTCTGAAGAGTAGCGAACATATAACTCAACAACCGTTCGCAGATTTTAGATCTCGAGTTAAGAAAACCAGTAATCTCGGAAATGTTCTCTTATCTCAAGTAGGTTTTATTATTTTGAAATAAAACCATTTGAAATGTCGATTTTCAAAGGCACCTACCTCCCTTACGAATTACTGTAGGACACAGGTCGTGAAATATTTTCTAATTAATTTTGCATCGGGAATCCTCTCACAGCTTTTGTGCCTATAGTTCAGGATCATTCTGTATTTAAAGAAGAAGAAAAAGTGAAAACTTATTTTAAAGTATCATTTATAAGATTTCCCTGTACAATTCTTTAAAAGATAGCTGAAAAGCACAAAGTGGCATTTGTAGTGTAATCCATTGGCTTTCATCGCATGTAATGACATCCTGCTGTCAGAGATCTAATATGCGACGAATTCATTTTCCCAGGAGAGACCTCGGGGCTATTAAAATGTGTTACTCGTGACTTCCCGTTTCAGTGGAGTGCAGATATGTGAGCGGCTCTTAACATCGAGGTCTTGGGAGTCGACGAGGGTGAAGCAAGGTGATAATGGAGCAGCTCAGGAATGCTAGGGCGGGGGAAACGGGAGATCCCCTAGAAAAAACCCACCGACCAGCCGCCATCTCTCGGCACGATTCCCACATGCGAAAATTTGAGGAGTGGCCCCACCGGGAATCGAACCCGGTGCGAGGACATTAGTCTGGCCACTACGCATCCGCGGCCCCATTTCAGAAGCTTACCGTGTAGGTGCGCCGCGCCGTGGAGATTTGTACGCGGGTCGGTGTCGCCCTTATGCCGTATTCACATAGCCCCGACGCGCACGACACGACGGCCAACAGCCATTGAAATAAAAGATAGATCGTCGTAAGCCCGACCGATTCTGTCGTCCGACCAGCAGTTTTGGATTAGAAATGATTTATATTCTTCGTCGTGTCGTGCGGCACGACGCTCAGAATGTACAACCTTGCAAAATTAAATTGTATTGCAAGCTTTCCCTACAATGGTAAATACGCAGCTTAAAAGAAAAATAAATTGAAAATTACTGCATCTAACTCTTAAAAATAATAATTTTACCTTAGCATGCATTAGCGATACCAATATGACACCATTATCTATTACAAATTTCCCTCTTGTTCACCGCCTTCGAAACTAACGTAGCTGATCAGCGCCTTCTAAATAGTTATGTTAAATGCCGAGAGCGTGGTGTCGGTCGTGCTGTAAATCCAAGTATAGTCACACTGAAATGTGTCGTGGTTGCGTTTTTCGCAGTGTCGTGCTGTGTAGGTCGGGGTTATGTTATTCCGTCATTATGTTGGAATCACGATAGCGCGACAGACGCGACACGACGGGGGCGACGAGGCAAGAGAAATTCGCGTTATTGTGAACACTAGTTTTATCGCCTCGCGACCAAAAATACTACACGTAAATCGTTTCTTGCAACTAGCTGCTAGTCTCTTGTACGTCAGCCATTAATGTTTACATACGTTTAAAAGGTGTTGTCGGACACCACTTTATTTCTATGCCTACTGATTTTGCATAAAATATAAAAATATGGCCGCATTAACGTGAACTACACATCATAAATACTTATGTCCGAAAATGGAGCGTTTTAATTAAATAAATAAACACAACAGTAGTGTTATCAATTCATCAGTACCACCAACATTCGAGCACCAAATTCTTACATGGTTTTCCAGTTTGTCGCGTCCGCGACGCGACGAAATTATAAATGTTTTCTATTCTGAGACACTGTCGCGTACGCCATTTTTGTCGCGTTGACGTCACAGATGCTTCAGTGCCGATTGGCTTTTATTCGTGTCGCGTCTGTCGCGTTATTGTGATTCCAGCATAATACGCCACTCGCTTCTGTGCCTTGAGGTGCCGCGGTAGCTGAGCGGTTAGCATGCTCGCCTCCCACCACGGCGAAGAGGGTCCAATCCCCGGCTGGGCCACTCCAGGATTTACGCGTGTGGTAATCGTACCGGACGATGCCCGCCAGTCGGCGGGTTTTTTCGGGGCTCTCCTATTCCCCCCGCCTTAGCATTCCGACGCTGCTCCACACTCGCTTCAGTTACCCTGATCGGCTCTCGAGACTTCGCTGTTAGGAGCTGGCATAGACTAAAGATAAGGTAGACCGACCTCGCTGGCTGTGCGCAATCAAACTCCGTGTCCCAACATTGAACTGCTTTTCTGCCAACATCTTGCGAAAACCTCATGGTTTACAGGTTAGGTTAGAGAACTGATTTGTAAACAAATGTTTTGGATGTATGTATGTTTCTTCTAACCCATTTTTAATGCAGTTAGGTTCAATCAAGATTGGTATAGGCCGTTCACGGTAAAGTGAGCACTTTTTGAAGCTGTTTCATCAGACTTAATAACCAATAAATACATTTTACTGTGGCCTCGGACTTTCTGTTTTAGGTATGGCGAATGTATGAATTGTGTTTATTACTCACATGGAACAGTTTACATTAACAAGGGGGGAAGGATAAAAAATGGTTGAAAGAAAAAAGTAACTAGGGCTTCAGAAGTGCTCACTTTATCGTGAACGGCCTAGACAAGTATTTTATTCATATAACCGGGCTTATCATTTTAAATTTTAAGATATAAACAAACACTTTCATCACTGTTGACAATGTGACTTTGACAGTTGTGTTCTTTTGGGGTAGGTCAATACTGGGTACATGCGCAGAAGACGAATAAGCTGTCTACCTCGATCCTTACGCCCAAATAATTTTCGCCTACTCACACTTGTGTGCCTCGGATGGCCGGGAACAGCTTCAGGTTAACAGTGTAGTGTCCTCTTCCCCTCAAGACTGGCGCAAGAGGGTGAGCTTCGTCAACCCCTCTTCCACTCCCGGTTCTCGACAAATCCCCTCATTTTTGGATTTGGTACGAAAAAGGGTAGCGGGAGGGCGATGGCGTCGGTGGCTGTTGGCAGGGGTGTGCTCGTGCGAGGGATGGTAAAGGGCTCGCCTGCATAGATCCTTTGGGAAGGGGTAGGGGTGGTTGGCTGAGGGAGGGGGGGAGGGAGGTGGAGAATTGTATTTGCCTGCCCGGCCGGCTGACAGTTGCATTATGGGGCACGTCTGTTTGATCGAGGTGCGTGCGGGCCCGGGCAAGTATCGATCACTCGTGGACGTCTTTGCAATAGTGCCAGCAGTTGAGTTTCCGGCGCGCGCCTCTAAGGACAACGCGGGCCGTTCGGCTACTGAGCATGCGCGCTGGGCCGCCTTGTTTACACACAGCTCATCCGCGGTTTCTTCACACTTTCTGAATCAAACCGTCGAAATATCACCCCATGTATGACGTGCCTCGCCCCCCCCCCCCAACCTAAATATATCATGCTACACAGCGTTTTATAACCCATTCACGGTTACTTCAGCCTTTTCTGAAGCCCTGCTAAAGTTCTACTTCCAGGATATTCCTCCGCCACGTGTGCTGGAGAATTGCACCAGAGGGACAAGGCACCACATTCTGGTGCTCTAAGTTGTAATGATATTTTGTATAAGAACTGTTTCTCACTAGACGTTACCAACATACCTATTTTCTCCCTGTTTTTTTTTCTTCGAATTATTGATCAATGAAGCATTATAATTTATAGATAAGATTTTAAGATATTAATAACATTTCAATTTAACAGGGGGGAAAAAAGTTACTTTTATGATCACAAGTATAAAACGCTTGTGATACGTGGCATATTTAGGAAATAACTATACACGTCATACATGGGGAGATTTTTCAAAGGTTTGATTTAAAAAAACCGTGAATGGACTATTTACATAATGAATCCTGTGTGTGACGAAGCGAGGAAATACAGTCCAGTGTGACAACAAAATACCTACAGTAGGTGCTGTCAGATTATTATATAAGTTAGTTTTAATCCCCAAATATTTTTCAAATTGGTACACTTGTCATTGCAGAACTGTAGCAATTCTATCGCTACAGGCATAACCAACATACTCTGGCATTAATACTAGCATCAATTAAGTTACTCATGAATGTGGATTTATATATTTTAAGTATTCATAGTATATTTTATTTCCTCATTCCCTCGCTCCGTTACACACATGTCCCACAGGGCTTCTTTTAAAAGACTCACCTTGTACTTGTATTAACATAAAACTTTCTTATTTTGATCAAATATTGCAATTTATAAGTAAAACTAAAATAAGATTTCAATTCAATCAAAAATAAGATACTTTCATCTTAATGCAAGTATAAAACACGTGTTTTATACGACACATTTAGGATGCAACAAAACACCACATCTTACATGGGGTATTTTTACACAAAGATTTGTTTAAAAAGTATGAAGAAACTGTCAATAGACTATACTTGTGTAACATAAAAATAAATAAAAGTGCCATATTTTAGGATAAACAGAAAGTTTATTTATATCTAATCTATAAATTATAATTTTTTAATTATAATTAATATAAATAAAAACGAGAAAACATGTGTGTTGGTAATGCCTAATAAGAAATAATTCTCGTGCAAAATATTATTACAACTGAGTGCGCACGAATCTGGTGCGTTGTCCTTTGGTGTAATTTCCTAGACTTAGTTAAGCTTTGTTTGCATGAAGTGGAGGAATGTTCTGAAAATAGAACTTTAGCAGGGCTTAAGAACAGTTGGATGCAATCATCAACGGACTATAGCAGACATTTTGAAATGCCATCCACATTTTTACGATCCCAAAATCAAAGATCTTAAAAACAAGCGTACATGCCAATTTTATTTTAATCCCTGTCCATTTTCAACACAATATAGCTATAGATCTGTGACTATAGCCTCGTACGTTTTAATTATTTCAAGACAGCCAAAACCTCGAAACATGGTTTACCAATGCTGCCAACTGACGCCAGACTCTACGTAAAAATTTCCATTAAAGGCTGTTCACTGTAAAATGAGCACTTTTGAAAGATACCTGCTTAAGATATACTTGTACGCACGTTGTGTAATCCTCCGCTTTACATAAAATTAACATTGCCGTGGGCTCATCGCTTTATTCATGCGTTGGTCAAGCGAAACTGTGGAATTATTAGAAAAGTAAATGTGTTACGAATCTGTTAATTTTTACACTTCAATGCGTTAAAAAACAGGAAGTCAAAGAAAAAATTTAAGTTATCACAAAGGGTTACCCTAGCACTTTTTATTCAACGTTAAGATATGGGACTATTTTCCCTCCATCGTTACTAACTTTACTGGACGCATGTCACTCATTGCGGCCGTTAAAATATATTATGGTAGTAACAGTTACTTTTTCTAAGGCTGATTTCAAAAGTGTTCACTTTATCGTGAACAGCCTATAGCTGAAAATATTCCATAAGTATTTATCTATGAATCAATTTCGCACGAGGTCTCTGGTCGTGTGCAATGTACTATTGTTACGTTTTATGCACTGAGCCTCTGTTTTTATTTATTGGAACCGATCACTACTCAACCTGTCATCCTAGGTTAGTGTAGGTGGACCAAAGAGAGAATTGATCTACACATCACCAGCATGCCTTTATTATGTACGTTAAAATTACTCCAACATTTGTTTGGTTTGCCTGTTAACCACAAGGTAGCGGGATTTTATTTAAATTCTGCTGCATTATGAAGATATCTCGATTTCTACATATTGTGTTATTTTAAAATTTCATTTGATCTTTGTATATATTTTCCTGCACATGTCACCAAGATGATCTTCCTTCCTAGTTGTCATACGAGCTTCGTTGAAATCAGGTCACAATTCGGTAAATGAAACATAATTGGGATCGGTGAAAAGTCGCTGTGATTGGATTTTTGTTTACTGAATATATTCTTCTGTAAAACAGTATTTTAAACTGTAGTGACAATGCTGTATATTTTCTTAACATATTGCTGTATTAAAACCCTATAGTCACCTCTTGAAATTCTGAGACAGCACGTATGCGAAGCTTATTTATACAATTTACCATCGCCTTTGTAATGATTCCTTATGTCGGACATTATCTCGATGCGTTAAAAATTTTTGGTTAGGGAGGCCCTGTAACACTACATGATCTACAAATCCTAACCTCAAAACGTCATATTTGGTGGCAGCCATCTTGGTTGCATTGGAGCCCGAGCGCCGAACTGTGGGCAATATTGGCGTATTCTGTGCAGGAGTGGAGATCGGCCTAACTTTTTTCTGCGCCGAACACACGGATAACGTAGGAAAGCCGCGAAGTTAACTACCGTGTCTATCACACAAGTACCTTATGCCACCACATATCGTGCGTATTACAAGTGCCTTATGGAAACATCTACCGTACTTATGCTATCACACAAGTGCCTTATGCCATCATTTAGAGCGCTTATCACACAAAAGTGGCTTGTGCCACCGTCAACTGTGCAAATCACGCAAGGGCCTTATGCTACAGTCTACCGGGCCTATTACACAAGCGCCTTATGCTAGAGGATGAAAATATCCTCTCTTACTCCAAGGCGAAGCGATGATTTACCCCATGTCACTTACTTTTAACACGCACCGCAAATGTTGCTTAGGTTCGTTACTTACTCAATATGCTGTGACGCCTCACCCAAAATTGTGACGTCTCTTTGAGCATGGAGTTTGCTTAAAAGAATTATTATTCATCACGACTAGTGGCAGTTGGTGACTTTTGAAACTGGGAGGACTGTGGCAATCGTAACTCAGATCATTATAAATAACATTTTTTTAAATATTCCATTTATAAAATAATTGCGTACGACAGGCTTATGTAAGTGTAGCTTATGTGGTTAAATACAAAAATTATGTGTCGTTTGTGGTTGTTTGAAGAAAAATGTATCATCGTTCGATTTGTAATGGCCAACATACTGTGGCCACTGGTTCAGATCTAATCACTAGCACAAGTTTGTGTAGGTTATATGACTTCCGACCAGTACCTACATGGTAAGATGATATACTAATTCTACTATACTAATGGTGATTACAACTTAAATATACTAAAACAAATTTTTAAAACCCAATGCCATTTTACGTACAGTACATACAAAATGCATGTTAAATTTTAATTATAGGATGAAAGTGGCATATTTTGATTGATATATTTGTAAACAAAATCCTTTCTTCAACCTGTATGCCCTCTTCACCTTACCATTTACTGAAAATTTTATGGCATGTTTTATATGTTGTGAACATGATTTATGTCTTTCAACTTTGTCTCCCAAGTATTTCGAATCTTGTACCCCATTGACAGTCCACACAAGTTCATAATGTTTCGCTAGCAAAAAAAAAAAAAAAAAGCAAAACAATGAATTTCTACCTTCACGCCCGCTTAGCCACTACGCGGAATACTATGTACTTACATTGAATTTCCGCATGTACGAAACACTGTGTTTACCATATTGGCTTTGTTGTTTTGTTATATTTAACTGTGGCCTTGTTGGTCCCAAATTCTTAAGTTATAGTTTATTCTCGTAATTCAAAATCTTTGTCGTAATAAGGTTTTAAATGTTACTAACAAAATTATTCCTTATTTACAAGTTCACACAACAGACATTAACAACAATTCAACCCTGCTCCGGACCGATGCTCATGGCCCATCATAAACAACAAACTTATTCAGAGTATAACGCACTATATTTGAAGCTCACTCGAATTTTAACAATATCTGTAAATAAAAACTATTCGAAATAAATATAAATATTATAAAGAAATGATTTTAAAAACTTCAAAAGAGCGGTGCACGAAAGTGTGCCTACAAAAGATGTGGTATAACTCTGTACAACACATTCTGTTAAACAGTGGAATTCGAAGTTTCAGTTTCGGTAGCCTTAAGTTCCAGGAAACCGTTTTTGTGTGAGAGCAGGGGCGCGCACTGCTCTCTCTCTCTCTGATTCACAGCATGTGATTGGCTGAAAAGTGGCGAGCCCCTGAAGTCTCCCTTCCTCCCATAGCACCCCTATCCTACTGTTGCGGCCGTCTCTCGCTACTCGCTCCACTCACTTCGGGCGAAGAATCTGCCGCCCCACCACTCGACATTTACAAAAATATTTCTCTCGTGACAAGAGTCTCATCCATTTCAAAAACATTTCTCTCGTGACAAGAGTCTCATCCATTTCAAAAACATTGGCTGCGAAATAATCTCCGTATTCGTACACAGTATTATTTGCTGAGTAGCAGACAAATATAAGTCTGCACTCTGAGATTTTATTGGGAGGGCTGCGCTCTGCAGCCCTCCCTCAGCAGCCGCCTCTGGGAAACATTGAAAACTTTTCTACTTGCCCGAGTTTGTGAAGAGGATGTGGGTTCCCTACACTACAGCTGTTTGTATCGTCGTGTCGACGCAGCCTGGGGTGGGCTGCGCCTATTCTACTCCTTCACCACCAGCATCGATCCTTGCAGCAACCTAGCATAGCGACTTTTCACCTGCTCGTCCCCACCATTGTGTGGCGGGCGCTCGTCTTGCTTGTCGCTGGCGCGACAGTCGTGCGGCGCCTCGAGGAACTAGGAGCTTTCGTCACGTCCAACCGGCCAATAGGCGGGCGCGTGAGTATTCCTGCGCCTGTGACCTCACTTCCTACAGCATGGTGGCACGCCGGGAGATAGCGTGGCGTGTGAGCGCGTGTGCGGCTCATATATGGTGATGTTGGTGCTCAAATGAATGCTATTGGACTACAGTGTTTTAGCCCCTATAAGGAGTAATGCTACTTCAACGGACTTATCCCGTATTTGGCCATGTTTAGCACCATTGGTTGTTTAATTTGTAAACCCCTCTAGGGGATATTGTCCTGGTTTTTGTATAAATGGTTGGTGCACCTCCGCATTATTAAAAACTTTTCAGCATAGCCCGTATGGCATTTGTAGCAGGCACACTTGTTGTCCTGGATAGGAGATGGGCGTCAAGATGGCGAGAGGACTTTTGATAGTATAAGATTGAGAATATTAGCACTCTTAAGAATTTTAATTAACAGCAAATTATCCATCTTGCTTAAAATGTTGGCTAGCCATGCGTAAGTTTTAAATTGACTTGTGAGTTTTCCCATAGTTTTCAAGTTTTATGAATTTTTAATTCAGCTCAAAGTCAAACCAAAGAAAATGGTAATTAACGCTGGGATTTTTGTACAGCTGCCCTTTTTGGAGGCATCATGTTTGTTGGCCTCGTAATAATTGCATACGCCATGAAATTATGCATTATTCTAAGTTGAAAATACTTCAATTAAAAATTTGTTCACTTTAATTGGTGTTGTTTTAAAACCAACAAAAAAAATTAATCTTGTTAGTACCCTGAGTTACGAATGAGGATTTTCACTTTATAAATTTTGGCCAATCATAATAATGGTGACTTGTAAATATAAAATATATAGGTATTCTCTTATACTTGGTGATAGAGAAAATTTATCCATTATATATATATATATATAATGGATAAATCTTCTTCATCATTATATATATATAATGGATAAATTTTCTCTATCGCCAAGTATAAGAGAATATATATATATATATATATATATATATATATATATATATATATATATATATATATATATATATATATATATATATATATATATATATATATAGTAAAGAATTAAATTGCCACCTTTAAATTTAGGAGGAACTTGGTTTAGGACAGCAGTATAATCAAAACTTTATTTATAAATATAAATTGTTTGCGATAATTTTGTGAACTGCTGGAGGAATTGAAAATCGCCGGGTAGGGCGGGTTGCTTATATTTAATTGAAATATCTTACGCCAATTTATTTGCTTGGAAGCTTATAGGCCTTATGATATTGTGGTTGTAATCCTAAATTCTAGAACAAAAATTGGATGTCCACGTATATTTTTATGCCTTGTGGTAATATAAAGCAATTATTTTATTGTATTATTCCATATACGCACTTGGGTGCTAATGCAAAGTGTATAAAAATGAAGAAAAAAAAGTTAATATCCGTTGATTGAAAACTTTAATGAAAACAAAAGAATTACAAAGAAAAAAAAACATTTTTGAAAACACTCATGAATTTAAGTATAAGTATTATAATCAAATAATATTTTACAAGTCTTGCTCTGCTTTACGAATGTGTTGTTTCTCCATAGGGAGTTAGATTTTTCGGACCTTCTGTCCGCCTTGCCACGTCCTTGTGGACAAGGGCGTTGCAACGCCTTTATTGCCGGCCAGTTATATATACAATACTTATTTTTTTTTGGATTCCATCAAACCATTATGATTGTCTGCATTTATTTAATGGAGTTGCTTTTGTTTATTCGAATGTCTGTTTTCTAAAAATCCTTCCCCTCACAGCTGATGGCTGGGATCAGTAATAGAGGATAGAGGAGCGGGAGGGGCGAAGCATCCCTGGCTGCCTGGACAACACGTGTACCGGAAGTGGCCATCTGCCCTCTTCATAGTTACAAGTAGCTCGATATTTAACAAAAATCATATAATTAAAATCCTTGAACCAATTTGAAGAATAGTTCAATGTTATCTCTTAGGCGACGAGAAGGTGTTAAAAATTTTATCAAATAAGTTCTGTAAATGAACGTCACTAGTTAAGTTTCCTGTCATACATTAAACATACCTAACACAATGTAGGACCACCACCACACTCGTTATGTGATGTGCCAGGAGCAGTGAGGAAAGAAAAACAGATATGAATATTGTTATTTATTTGGCTGGCTGCACAATGGCGATACGGTTAAAGTACGGTCATATGTGTCACTCGCTCTTGGTCCCTGGTGTTCGCTCATAAAAATCAATGCTATTGGCCATAAATTAATGAAGTGTGTAATGTAATGAAGTGCGTTACTGACATACACTATCTACCAAAAAGTAATTGGGCACCCGTGAAGATAGGTAATTCAGTACGTCAGTTGACTTGTGTTTCACGGCCTTCAGCGTAGGACCGCTGGTGTTTGTCCATGTTAACTCGAACACAGAGGCCTATTGTAACATTCTGAATAATGAAATGCTCTTAACATTGAGGCGTTTTTACGGAATGGACCCGTGTTACTTCCAGGATGACAATGCCAGGTGCCACGTTTCAAGGGCTACTAAGCAATGGTACGCCGAGAACAATGTTCGCCGATTGGACTGGCCCGCCCAGAGCTCCGACCTCAACCCTATAGAACATCTTTGGGACGAATTGGATCGCCGGGTGAGGGCTCGTCAGGCGTGGCCAAAATCCATTGCTCAACTCATGGAATGGTTGCAAGAGGAATGGCGACGAATCCCCGTGGATGTCCTGGAAACATTAGTAGAGAGCATGCCAGACAGAGTGGCTGCTGTTATAGCCGCAAGAGGTGGCCGCCCTACGAGATTCTAACGGGGTGACAACCGCCCAGCAAACATTTATTTATTTATTACGATTTTATTTATACTGGCGAAGTTAAGGCTTCACTGCCTTCTCTTACACTTAACCAGGTATAACTCAGTGCACACATACGTAAACATAAAGAACAAGAAAAAATACTTACATTAACAAGAGGCGAAACAGAGATATGATAGCTCAAAAAGTGGTAAATGTGAAATAGATAAGTGGTTTCATATTATGTACATAACTTGAGCAGGACTAGAGGCAAGGCAATGTTTAAAGAAACTAAAATTAAAATAGCACAATAATACTGATCTATAACACAAAATTTGTTTCATAATCCGCCTTACCAATAATAAATATAAATGTGCATAACCTATAAAGTACCTGAGAAGAAGACTACATATTGAATCTTAGCACATAAGAATAAATAAACATATCTATAATAATAACTTACATACAATGAAAATTGAATGCAGCAACAAATCAAACTAAATTGACGAATGGACAGCAACAATTTACACATTGATCAAAGTGAATGTATAAATGAAAAGGTGTGGGTAAAGTATACAAATAGTTAAGAAGAATTACTTTTTGGTAGATAGTGTACATTGGTGTATGACTAGCAAGGTGACATCATTACACGTGACACCCCGGTTTCCGGTTTCTTTAGACTTTTCGCCACTAAATGCCACTCGTACGGACGTTTGCTTTCACGCTGGGTTGTTGTGACCACCTAGTGTTTCAAGTGAAGTGACCGGGCAGTCTTGAAAGCCGACGAGTGTGATTGAGGCATGGAGCAGCGCCGGAATGAAGGAGCGGGGGGAAACGGGAGATCCCCGAGAAAACCCGCCTACCAGCGGCATCGCCCCGGGCACGATTCCCACATGCGAAAATCCGGGAGTGACCCGGCCGGGGACTGAACCCGGTTCGCCTTGGTGGGAGGCGATCAGGCTAACCGCTCGGCCACCGCGGCCCCCCATAGTGGTTAGTGTTTGTTCGGGTGCAGTACAGATCAGTTCTCAGTGGAGCAGCATGAGTTTATAGTCCGCGCGTACTGTTTATTTTGTGGGCGCAATTAAGGCATAATTTGCCTTCTCTACCACTGAACCCGTTGTACTCATACATACATTCCATAGGACTAGATAAAAACAATAATTAAAGTAAAAAGAAAATTACATAAATCAACATATCTAGCTGTTATGACTATCTGGTAATGTGATGTACACGCTAATATAAAAATCCATAATACTAATCTAACTATACATATTCCAACAATTCCATGTAATTAATAAACATTGCATTGTCTCTAGTCTTGCTCATGATATGTACATAATATGAAACTACTGATAATTTTCAGATTTATACTATTTGAGATATCATATTTCTGTTTTGCCTCTTGTTAATGTAAGTATATTTTCTTGTTATTTATGTTTATGTATGTGTTCACGATGTTATATCTTGTTAAGTGTAGGGGAAGGTATCGAAGTCTTAACTTCCCCAGTTTAAATAAAGTATAAATAATTAAATAAAGACGCAACCCGGAAACCGCCAGTAAAGTCTTCCATTCGGTAGCTACCTGTGCTTGGTGCTTTGCAAGTCGTTCTGCCTCTCTCTTTCACTTGGGTAGGCGGACCCAAGTCCGTTCTTAGGCCCCTGTCACACTGTTAAATTTTTTCCTTCAAACTGCTTCCAATAAGTTTGTTGAAATAATAGTTGGACAGTTATGACATCATCAAAACGTCATAATCGCCGCTATATTTGCCCGAGAAAGTTGGATAGCTTCAATTTACATCAAACATTTGAAGATAAAACCGATTCTAAAATTTCTCTGTGATGTTACAGTTTCAGCCAATCAGAATCGTTCACGACAAAAATGGATGTTAAGAAACTTTAAAATAACGAACGATTGCTGAAAACTAAGTAGGTTATAAAGATAATTAATTTATGTAGAAGTTGTCTGAGCATGAATGCTATTTTAAGTGAATATTGCACATACTATTACGAAATCAAAGGCATTAAATTTCATTGTGCAGGAAAAATCTGTGATAAATAAAATTCGAATTTAGTAAAAAAAACTATAATAAATTACAACATTCTCTACATTTCATCCTTTAGGCCTAATAGACTACATGGAAAAACAAAAGCATTATCATACTACGAAAATAATGTTTAAATCATTATTCAAATTAAATTCTCCCAGTAAAGAAAAATTGGACAGTGTGGCACATTTTCTAACACATTCAACATTGTTTGATAAAATTTGTTGGAAGAAAAAATTTGATGGCCGTATTTTGTCTTCATATTTTTATGTCAAATATGGTTGAATGCGAAAATTTGACAGTGTGGCATAGGCAGTATTGACAAATGTTTACCGAACACTTTAATTTAAACATCGAGACTAGGGACTACTTTCCCTCCGCTGTTAAAGGCTGTTCACGAGGTGGTGTAGTGATTAGACAGTTTTTTTAAATTTATTTCACTAACCCTACTTAGCAGTACAGCCATCCAGGGTGTTCAATTCTATAATGACTACTACAATTTAACAAACATATAAGTTATGTAAATTCACTTTTTTTTTGTGAGAGGGTGGCTGTTCGTCTGGGCGACCGTAATTTACGCTACAAATTCTATTTTTATTCAAAAGCATCATGCACACTTCCTAGGAAGGTGGTGAGCTATTCTGCCCCGACCGAGACAGCTCCCGACAGGTATCCTTTCTGCCGCCCCCCCGCCCGAACAGACCAGTGACCGGGATTCCCACCTATCCGGCCACGCGACCAGACACCGTCGAGCCCGCACGCAGCTAACTAGCCATTCGGCCGGTCCGTCATGGCACCCAACGGTCGAATGGCCGTGTAGTGATTCCCACCTGGAAGAACCGGGTTCGATTACCGGCGGGGTCGCCCCCTGATTTTCGCTGTGGGTATCGCACCTGACTATGCCGTCGGGTTTTATCGGGGACCTCCCGTTTCCCCCGTCCATGTATTCCGGCGCTGCTCCATACTCACCTCGCTTTACCATCGTCGGTTCTCAAGACCTCGTTTTTAAGAGGCTCCCAAAAATATCCACTTCAACCCACCCCTTCTTACATATAACCTGCGGGTTTTGCTCTACCTAACTCTGAGTTATAGTTTGCTATGCCTCTATAGCTCCTTTTAGATACGAATTGATCTAAGATTTTCATGCGTATTTTGTTACTGCTTCGAGACAATGCGACGAGTCAGTTAACGTAATTGGTTGCAGCAGTTATAGGCCGTTCACGGTAAAGTGAGCACTTTTTGAAGCTGTTTCATCATACAAAATAACCAATAAATACATTTCATTGTGGCCTCGGACTTTTGGTTTTGGGTATGGTGAATGTATACACTGTGTTTGTTACTCACATGGCAGGGTTTACGTTAACAATTGGTGAAAGGATATAAACTGTTTGAAAGAAAAAAGTAACTAGGGCTTCAAAAGTGCTCACTTTACCGTGAACGGCGTATAGTCAATGCACATCCAAAAATCCCTGGCTTCACTTTGCTCTCAGACGAAGCGAGGTTCCATCTCAGTTGGGGTCGTTAATTCCTAGAATACTCGGCTTTGGGCTATTAACAAGTCTATTCGCGGTTGCTTCACACTTTTTTAATCGAACCTTTGAAAAATAACCCCATTTATGACTTGTTTCGTTGTTTTCCAAATGTCTCGTATCACATGTGTATGCGTACTTGCGGAATATGTGCCGCCATTTTGAGAAGCAATTTGTGGGTTACAAATGATTTCCGACATAATTATTTTATTTAAAGTTTAATAGGGTAACATAACTACTTCGTAGGCACATAATTTTGAACTCAGTTAATAATCATCGCAAGGTTTGCCTTAAAAAAAAAAGGCCTAAACAATAAATTCGTATTAACCTTATGTTCCTAACCTACAGAAGATAAGATAAAACAAGCAATCAAAAATGCAAACTCATGTGCAATAATGCAAGATAATAAATGTTAAGCATATCAAATTGAAATATTATTTAATACTTGATTTAACTGCTAAAACTTTCGGCAATCATAAAATGCTTAGTCGGAATACACGTACATTAAAAGTGGTTAGCTAGGTAATAACTATTACCAAAGTCAACATGACTGCCTATCCGAATTCTTCAAGTTTGGTGCCAAGGGAAAGTGAACTATGCAAGGATACAAGTACGCCAGTATATACCTGAATTCGGACACGGCCTGAGTGCGCACGGATGCGGTGCGCGTTTTCACTTTGGTGTAATTTTCCAGACTCGGTTAAGTTTTGTTTGCATGAGGTGTAGGAACAGCCTGAAAGTAGAACCGTGAATGGAATACTCGTGGAAATCTTCCAGGAACATCTTTAATTCAACTTTAAGATCTGGGACTAATTTGCCTACTTCCCGGTTGCAACGACATCTTCCGAGATCGAATGATCCTAGTTCCGAAACAGGATCCGGTTTGATCTTGGTTCCAATCTAAAAGTGTTGCACCAACGAAATTTCATGATACTGGATCGTCGATTCGACGATATTGGTTCCAAAGTGAGAGATCGAGATTAAGTATGAGACAAATTATGCTATTGGTTCGTAATGTATGACGTCATGGAAGTAGGCGTGTTTTTCGCCATAGTTGTACGAATTTTACTGAATAATATTCAAGGGAGTATAATGTAGTTTTCATTTCCCAAGAAAACTATCGAACGTAGTTCTATCTGTTGGCATATTTTCAAACTACATTTGTCGACGATGGCTGCTAATCTCGGATAGAGATTTCAAACTGACAATTTCGGTGGTTCGAAATAAAACTTCATCTCGATCTCAAGTTCAGCTGTGTACTCGAGTGGTGCAACAGTTTTCTGTCTCTATCTTTGATCCGATCCCCGATCGAGTTTCGAACCACGATGGTGCAACCGGGTATACGTCCTTACCAACTTAACTGGGCACATGACAGTCAACTAGCCCGTCAAAATGCGTGCAGGGTGGGTCAGTGACATGTTT
This sequence comes from Dryococelus australis, assembly GCA_029891345.1. Taxonomy (NCBI): domain Eukaryota; kingdom Metazoa; phylum Arthropoda; class Insecta; order Phasmatodea; family Phasmatidae; genus Dryococelus; species Dryococelus australis. Next base: position 52,842,653 of record CM057008.1, read on the forward strand.
TAAAGGTTGATTGTGAAAGTGCTCAATTGGTAGAGACCTGCATAATTCGAGTTATTATTTGAGGAAATGTTAGACTTAAAACATTTTCCCTTTACAATACGTTTGTCATTGGACCAGTCCTTATTTTACAGGCCCCTGGTAACTCTGCGCCAATGAATGAATGTTCCACAACCCTGTGCCCCAATCACGTGTAGTTCACTCAGAAAGGGCGGGCGTGATAACGTCAAGGCAGCAGTCAATGGAGAAACGACGCCGGCTCGAGTATACACAGTACTATGAATTTTAGCTTGGCGCAAAAAATAACGCGAATTTCGTAGGTCCCTATCAATTAGCCGTGAACAATCTGTACATATAATATATTTCAGTTAATGCTGTTGTCCACGCCCAAGCCCTTGGGAAACGTCTGCCGATGAAGACGGCCCTCTCAACCGCAGGTACAAGGGTGGTTATCACGCTGGAAGAGAGGGTGGTTTACACCCCCGGCACCCTCCGAGACCGCAGCCCCCCGCGAATATTCATAGGATCCTCCAGGGTGTAGAATGGGGAGGGGGGAACACCCCGCCCGCGTAGGTTCCCTCCGAGGTCAACGACCGCGGGCTTCCTTAGCCTTGAGAATGGCGAGAAAAACAACCCTCTTGGGGGTAGACTGCCGCTGGGGCTGATGTTGTGTTGCCTACTCGAGGGAGGCGGGCAGGAACTGCCAACCCCCTCCCCCCCTTAGCAACCCTCTGCACCATCCGACATCACCAGCTCTTCTCACATTCCTGCGAGGGGGTGCCGCAACTTCCAGCAGCTCTGCTGGAGCCGTCGACCTGTGCTTGTACACTTCGGCTGGAAGCCGCTGGAATGCTCGGGGTCGAGTTCCCCCGACGACCGACGATCGCTGCTCTGGGCGGCGCGGCGTTCAGGAACGTTACCCTGCGAGTAAACTTTCCCTCTTCGTCTGTCCGAGCATCTTCTCTGGGTAAAACCTTTACACCCGCTATTTCAGCGAGTCACGGAGGGTGAACTGAAAATGCCCGGAAGTTTAGTACAATTGAACAAACTGAAAGGAAATGTGGACATTTTGGTTACATTTATTTTTATTTATTTATTTCGACTTTATTTATACTGGCGAAGTTAAGGCTTCAATGCCTTCTTTTACACTCAACCAGGTATAACTCAGCGTACACATACGTAAACATAAAGAACAAGAAAAATACTTACATTAACAAGAAGCGAAACAGAAATATGATAGCTCAAAAAGTGGTACTGATCTTTTTGATCATTGGTTTCATATTATGTACATATCTTGAGCAGGACTAGAGACAAGGCAATGTTTAAAGAAACTAAAATTAAAATATCACAATAATACTGATTTACAATAACACAACATTTGTTTCATAATCCGCATTACCAATCATAAATATAAATGTGCACAACGTATAAATGACGAGCGATGTAATTCGTATTTTACTTTAAAAGATAACTTGCAAAAAGGTTCGAATTTTTAGATGTAATGTGTATGATTAACTTATGGGAAGTTAAACTGTTTATGTATAAAACTAATTTTTATGGGAATAAAATAATTTGAGGAAAATTATAAATATCTTTTGGACTTTACTGTACTTTGGTTCATTAATCAGTACATATTTGAAAACTCAGCATGCTATTTGCATCATGCTCATTTCCAAACTACGTATACTCTTACCTACGTCGGGGCCATGGTGGCTCAGCGATTAGCCTGCTCGCCTCCCACCAAGGCGAACCAGGTTCAACCCCTGGCCGGGGTTCGCAAGTAGGAATCGTGCTGGACGATGCCGTTGGTCGGCGGGTTTTCTCGGGGATCTCCCCCCCCCCTTCATTCCGACGCCGCTCCATATTCACTTCAATCACCCTCATCGGCTCTCAAGACCTCGCTGTTAAGGGGGCCTCCCAAATCTCTTCACTCACTCACTCTTACTTACCTCCAACTGTTACTCTCCGAGTAACGTTTTGGACGCCGCCCTGAGAAAAATTTTTATCCCGACCGACAAAATGCTTGCTTAAGGACAATCAAACGTATTTTTTTTTTAAGTCTCCCGCTTAACTGGTACTTGCTGTGTTATTTGAGAAACACATTTTCCCACGAAACTATTAACACTTTGATGTCGGCACACTTTTTACAGCTTTAAAGACAAGCTAGACGTTAGTCACCTATATCATACCGCTGCAGGGACACCGTGTTCTATTGGTCCATATTATCACTTAACGCCATTCTACTGGTCAAAACGACACCAGTCTTTCCGTATTGGTCGGCTGCCAACCAATGGAGTGCCGAGTCTACCGTTTTACAACCAAATGTTCTTTCGTATGCAACAAGATGTATATCCCATCGTGTTGTTTTCCGTAACTATGCAAACATTAGTCGTTAATTTATGGAGTTCGTTCTTGATGTTGTATTAGTTCATATTTAAAATGCTTATGAAGTAGGGAATTGATGTAAGTATACGCGGATCAGTTTTGTTTTTTATGTGGAATGAAATATATCAAATAAGTTTTGCTCGAACTACGCTCGAGTATAGTTCTCAAAGTGCTAAACGTGCGCCAAATGCGCTGATCTACAAAAAGAGAACACACTATAGACGAGGACTGTTGAGTGCTTTCAGAATATCATGCACTAGAGAATCACCATTTGAGGGTGCCCCAAAACGGCTGCAAACGGCTTATTCAAAGCGTTGTATCTCAAAACGCACGCACGCACGCGTAAGATACATAGGAAACTACTCAAGAGCTCTGCATTCAACCTTCCTACATACTTTCCACCTATAGGTAGGTTCACCGCTAAGCAGCCACTTAAATGCGTTGGCAGCGAAAAATTTTGCACTTTTATATTTGTACCACAGAGGCGTACTGTTTAACTTTTAGACATTATATATATGTTATAGGCTGTTCACGGTTAAGTGAACCCTTTTTAAGGCTCTCCCAACAGGTTTAAACCAATAATAAATATATCTTATTGCAGCTTCAGTCATTAAATTTTGAGGGTGGGGAAATGTATACAGTATGTTTATTTCTCACATTGCAATGTTTATATTAAAAAGAAGCAGGGAGATAGAAATTGGATAAAAGGAAAAATATAGAAGGGCTTTAAAAAGTGCTCACTTTACCGTGAACAGCCTATACAAATCTTTTAATTTTTACACTTCGCGTCATTAAAAACAAAACAGAAACCGAAAGAAATAAACTCATTTATCGCATATGGTTACCTAACATTTTTATTCGAAGTTAAGATATGGAACTACTTTACGTCCAATGTTACCAACTTTATTGGGTGGATGTCACTCAGTGCGCCCGTTAAAATATATGCAGGCAGGCTATCTACCTGAATATATGGCAGTTTGCGTGCTACTTCACGTGCGCAGTCATCGGAGACTCACATCACTAGATACGTGCACAATTCGCGTTAATATATGACAGGCTGAACTGCAAGTTACTGTGTGTTTGACCGACTTCAGTCATTGGCCGGAAATATGTCTGTCACATCTCGGAGAACTCTTGAGCCAGTAATATAAGATCAGCGGTGGAGTGGTCGACCTCCATGAAGAAGATCAAGCAGATATGTGACGTTGATAAAAAGTGCTGCGGCCAATGAAATCACGCCATAAGCTCACTTGTCTATAATTAGGGATAGGAAAATTTCGCGAGTTCAATGACCTGTAGTCTAGACTCCACAGTCCTGTGTACACTCGAGTCTCAGATGTTTGCTCATTGGCTGCTGCCCCAGAGAGTAGCCAGTGTTACTACACACCTAGCAGTATGACACTCGCTACTTGTTTCCTTGAAAGTCTGCTATTGGCTCAGAGTCGTCCAGGGCGTGTCTAATGAACTGTGACCCAATTGCAAAGCTGACTTCAGTGTACACGTGTTGGAAGTCTAGCTTGTCCTGAAGTGAATTCGCGAATTGTTCCTAGCCCTATTTATAAGTAGAGACATGCAAAATTCGAGATATTACTTGGGAACACGGTAAACTTTAAACACGCGTACCTTTGTAATGCGTCTGTCATTGGACCATATTGTATCTGACACGACCTAGGTAATGCTGCGCCAATCATCGAACACTTCACACCTAATCACGTACAGTTCAGTTACAAAGGACGTGGCTTGACATCTATGCAGCAGCCAATGGAAAAAAAAAACGACGCCGGCTCCGGTATGTACAGTGCTGTGAAGTTCAGCCTGAGGCCAAACGATAACGCGAATTGCGCATGTCTCTATAAGGCAGTGGCGTATATCCTGTCACCGAAATATACCGCAAATTTTGCACGTCTCTACACATCACCGACGGAGCTGAGGTGTAGGGCAAGAAACACGGTAACACAGATGTCAGGTCGCGGTGGGCTGTGGCGAAGGACTCCATTATGTCGCTACGATGCGACAAGAATCTTCCGACCTGACCTACGTATTGCCTCGACCGTGCTCCTGCGTAGGCATTAAAAAAAAAAAAAACCTGTTTCTTTATCCCCCGGGCATTATGGAATAGTGGCCAGCACGTGACCATATCCACTCCACGCTCGCTTTTTACCCATCGCCTTCCTGTCCCCTCTTTCTTTCTCACCCTTGGCTTCTATTGCATTCTTCGTGGCATGCGCGGTTTTTTATGACCCGCGCCTTCTTTACACCTACCCTCCCCCCTCCTCTTCCTCAACCCCCCCACGATCGATCCCGGCGGATTAAAATAAATGCAACCGACAAACTTTGAATTAGTACCGCCGTTCCCGGAAAAAAGGAATAAATCTTGTAGCAGGACAAGGAAGGCGACAATCGTTTCAAATTGGTGCCACGCGACGCTACATATTTTTCGCGGAAAGATTTCGTGACCAGCTGCATCTCTCAACACTCCAGCTCAAATGCACTTTCGTGATTGGTTGGGTTCCCGCGTTACGCGCCTCCGGTATTGAAGTAACCTAATTCCGATTGGCCAGTCAAGTAGGAAAACGTCCTCTCATACAGCCTATATAGAGACACGAGTATTTCGCGAATTCATTCGGAGGCGAGGCGGACTCCAAACACTCGTTCTCTTATCCTACTGTTGTGATTGGACGACAGTTGTTTAGACACGCCCCGTTTAACTGTGAGCCAGTAGTAAGCAGGAAGCAGTAGTGTGAGTGAGTGTTTGACAGTGCTGTACAGAGGCCTCGCCTGATCACGGCAACCAATAGGCAAACCATAATGTCTCGAGTGTATAGAGGGCTGTCCAGCCTAGCTTACTACCAACTCAATCCGTGAAATACTCGGGGCTCTACAAGCAAAAGAATACTGCTGGTACTCCGTATAGTATAACTAGGGCCCATGATTTTTCGCGTAAAAATCAGAGCGCACATTAGACTTCAATATCATAAAAACACCTCGGCTGTTGTCATACCTCCATTGGCTGCTGGTGCCGTTTCCGCATTTGACCGAGCCACTCAGGATTACGTAACTTCGAAACTGAAACTTTGTGATTCGTTCGCTAGCAGTTAGCACGAACCAGGACGTGTTTCAGCCAATCGAAAGAGGCGGACGACGCCACAGTGCTTTGAACTATATCTTGTCGCAAAATCTTTTCGCGAAATATCACTGCCTCTAAGTATAGGCTGTTCACGATAAAGTCAGCACTTTTTAAGGCGCTCCCAACAGGCATTGACCACTAATAAACATGTTTTATTGCAGTCTCAGACATTGACTTCTGAGAGTGGTGAAAGTATACACCGTATTTATTAGTCACTTGACAATGTTGAAATTAAAAAGTGGCGGAAAGAAAAAATTGACTTACAGTAAAAATTTGGAAGGGCCTTAAAGAGTCTCACTTTACCGTGAATAGCCTATATCGGAATATATACACGTGCAGAGATCTTTCCGCGAAATTCGGGTGTCTCTAGCTATAGTCTATTTGTGGTTTCTTTCCAACTTTTCTGCGTTGGAAGAAAAATAAACAAAATTTTTTTTTTTACTTATAAAAATGAAATATGTTCCAAACAACCCATAACAAGGGACGCCCCATTCACGCGAAGATATTTCACGACCAGTTGTGTTTCTTAACAGTTTAGCTCATGTCCGCGCCCTTTACGTTTCCTTTCCTCTGACGAAACCACCAATACACAATACAATATTGTAAAGTCAGAGTTCAGACAATTGAACATCGGTTTTGCGAACTTCGGAAAAATGTGTATCTTGCTAAGTAAATATATTATCCAGGAATGCTTTTTACGTACATTTTTTTAAAAATAAGCTTAAAAATTAAATTAATAGTTTATTAAAAAAAAAAACTAATTTCTTCACTTTATTAAAATCTGCCGATTAATATATTTCCTCTTCATGTTATATTTGTTTGCCATTCATTTCATTTAAGACGAGGTTTGCTTAATATACCGAGGTTAAAATCGCCCTACTATAAAATAACAGTTTTCACATAACCTCTGATAGATTCTTACGTGTTACGCGTCGTCACTGTCAACGTCCGCGAATTTCTGATTGGCCACTCAATTAAAAAAGAAATGTCTTCCACAAAGGCAAGTGGCCAATAAGCAAAAAATAACTGCTGATGTGCTGGTAGGATATTGAAATCTTGTGCACAAGAGATCATTACGCGAAAATCGCGCGTCCCAGCCCATAACCCATATAGGGCGTTTGATATAGGCACAGCAGTCAGATTGGTTGTCAGTACCATCTAAATATTGTTAACACATTGAGGTCTGCATACATTTACTGGCACTTGAGATAAGTTAGAAGCGAGTCGCCAATATCCCCTACTGCAAGAACACCGGTTCTGTTGGTGTTTGTGCTAGAACTCACTACCTATTGGCCCATATCACACTGGACCCTGCCTTGTACTTCACGGAGTCTATTATTGGCCGGTCATCAAACAATGGAGAGCCGAGATGATACTGACCCAATCAAATGTCATCTATCGTATAAAAGGATTTGCAATTATCGTTGTTACTGCGCTGTCGTGTTCTTGTGAGGTCGTGTTAAACACTAGCGGAATAAAGACTGCACACCCATGCGAGTGAGTGAGTGAAGAGATTTGGGCGGTTCTTAACAGCGAGGTCTCGAGAGCCAATGAGGGTGATTGAAGTGAATATGGAGCATAGTCTACAAAGTGTTAAGAGTGGGATGGATCGCGTCCAAGGTCAAGAAGCGAGGGAGCGATACGGGCGACATAAACACGCACGCCTAGTGTCTCATCGCTGATACGCGCATGGCGTGTAGGGTTTCCGAAGTAAAGCTGTACTGCACAAATTCGCTCTGTAACATAGGAGTTATATTACACAGATTAAACTACGCCCGTGTAGTTGTACTTTTCTCTTACCGCTTAAGGAAACGGCATAGGCAAGCTTTAATAATGCTATATTGGACCATTTTCACGATTTTTTCTCCAAGAATACAATCTATATGACAAATGTAAAAAATAGAGGCATAGATAATAATTTTTTTATATTTTTTTGACAAAAGTTCGTATTTGCAGAACGTTTATTTTCCGAGATACGCGTATTCTGGCAAACAACTATTTCAGAAAAAATTCGGGGGTCCATCCCACTCTTAACGTAGGTAGTAATTGTAACAGATATGTAAGCTTATGTTGGGGTCTTGTCCGAGATTCTATTTGCAACCAAGAATATAGTTCCTACAGCAGAGCTCAGGCCGAGTCCGAAATTACAGATTTTGTTGACGAAATGATCACGTTACCCGATTTTGTATACAAAAATGGCGACGTCTTTGGTAATTTGTATTTCGTATTTTGTATCTAGCAGATGTTAGAAAAAATGCAAAATGACACAATCAGCGCCATGTCGGTTTTGATCTTAAAAAAATATGCGCGAATGCGTACTTAAACTTTTTTTAAAAACTATTAAGTGTTCTTAAAATACCCTGGACATGTTAAAAAAAAAAAAATGTAAGTGTTGTACTTTGTTTATATATTTCGCAGAATATTTTTTTTTTATATTTATTGCATATATAATTATTTTCACTTTTATTATCATATGCGCAGCATTCCAATGATTATTTTATAGATATCACGTCCGTTTTAAGCACTACATTCAGATAATAACAATTTTGATTGATACGTGGTCGCAAGTCGACAACGTCCGATTTGAAACTTTCAAAACGACAATTTACAAAATACCGAATTTTTCGTTTCGGACACGGCCTTAGTGTCCCTGTTACAGAACGATTAATTCCTTCAATAGAACGACTTCAGCAATTGTTCCCTTGGTAAAAAGAAATATAACATACTGTTGCTGGTTCACCAGTTTGCTTGCTGTTACCATGAAGTCAGATTACAGAACTGTTCTGTTGTCAATTATATGCTGATATTTTCAGTCCCACGTGCCCCCCTCCCCCTCCAACTCTCCACCGTCCACTCGCTGGTTGCAGTCTCCTTTGTCTTGCACTGTGACGTGTTGCCAACTTGAAATGGCTTACTGTGGGGAAAAATTATTAAGGACATTAGAGTTCAGAAGATTTTTCAGTAACGAAAACGACAATTTTCTGAATTAAAAAACAAATTAGGAAATTGCATTTTAGTTACTAAAAACACCGATTAACAGTGTCTAACGCCACTGTCAAATTGCTCTCTCTCTCTCTCTCTCTCTTTTTGTCTGCTGTAAAAGAATTTACCAAGGAGTAAATTATCACTAGAGCTGAAACAATATTGGCCTAATACATATTTCTATGTTAAACTTCGAATAATCGGAGCTCTGTGTGTTCATGACGAATTCGCTGTTCCAGGGGAATCGTGTGATGTACAAAAGTAGTTTCTTATCACTCTGTATTGAGGTGCAAGGCTAAACCGGATAAATGGTGTAAATAATTACAATTTATTCTGTAAAACAGTACTTACCTTATTCCGACTAAATTTAATGTAGTTCAGTGTACATTGATTAACACTTTGAAGTGTGAACCCATTTGCAGACATTCGAGACACGCTAGAAGCTATCCACGTATATCCACCACTGCAGGAATATAATTTATGCTGGTCTCTATTCTCCCACTGATCGCTATCCTATTGGTCCAAACTACACTGCACAGCCTTTGTATACTACGTAACGTTTCTTATTGGCCCGGTGTCTGCCAATATATTGCCGACTTCACTGTCTTACAGTAAGACGTTATTTTATACTTGACATTATGTACAGTCCATCGCGTTCATTTCCGTAACCACGCAGAAATTTAGTATTGTATTCACTACATTGCCTGTTGGTGAGAGGAAAAGTTCTTGCGGAAAAAAAAAAAACAACAATGAAACTATATCCGTGTGATTATTATCTTCACGGATAGGGATATTTCCATATTGTTTTTGCCCGGGCGAAGCTCGAGTATAGTCTTCAAAGTGTTAATGAACATTTCCTGCGCTGAAAAAAAAAAAAATCAGCTGAGAAGTGAAAGTAGAACTGTTACTGTGATAGGGTTTCAGGATAGCAGTGACCGAACTTCGGTACTAGTTACCACAACACGGTATTAGTTCATTGTAGCTCTGTTTGTTACGTGAACAACCCAAATATTGCTTAAGTAGTTAGTAGTCCTATAGCAAGAACATACTGCTTTGTTCTTGGAACTCAACGTATTGTTGCACGCGCAATCACAAACAGGACCACATCAGAGTGTATATACTGATTCTATTACTATCTACGTTAACAATATTCGTATGACTCCAAGATCCCAAACAGGACCACATCAGAGTGTATATACTGATTCTATTATTATCTACGTTAACAATATTCGTATGACTCCAAGATCCCAAACAGGACGACATCAGAGTGTATATACTGATTCTATTATTATCTACGTTAACAATATTCGTATGACTCCAAGATCCCAAACAGGACCACATCAGAGTGTATATACTGATTCTATTATTATCTACGTTAACAATATTCGTATGACTCCAAGATCCCAAACAGGACCACATCAGAGTGTATATACTGATTCTATTATTATCTACGTTAACAATATTCGTATGACTCCAAGATCCCAAACAGGACCACATCAGAGTGTATATACTGATTCTATTATTATCTACGTTAACAATATTCGTATGACTCCAAGATCCCAAACAGGACCACATCAGAGTGTATATACTGATTCTATTATTATCTACGTTAACAATATTCGTATGACTCCAAGATCCCAAACAGGACCACATCAGAGTGTATATACTGATTCTATTATTATCTACGTTAACAATATTCGTATGACTCCAAGATCCCAAACAGGACCACATCAGAGTGTATATACTGATTCTATTATTATCTACGTTGACAATATTCGTATGACTCCAAGATCCCAAACAGGACCACATCAGAGTGTATATACTGATTCTATTATTATCTACGTTAACAATATTCGTATGACTCCAATATCCCAAACAGGACCACATCAGAGTGTATATACTGATTCTATTATTATCTACGTTAACAATATTCGTATGACTCCAAGATCCCAAACAGGACCACATCAGAGTGTATATACTGATTCTATTATTATCTACGTTAACAATATTCGTATGACTCCAAGATCCCAAACAGGACCACATCAGAGTGTATATACTGATTCTATTATTATCTACGTTAACAATATTCGTATGACTCCAAGATCCCAAACAGGACCACATCAGAGTGTATATACTGATTCTATTATTATCTACGTTAACAATATTCGTATGACTCCAAGATCCCAAACAGGACCACATCAGAGTGTATATACTGATTCTATTATTATCTACGTTAACAATATTCGTATGACTCCAAGATCCCAAACAGGACCACATCAGAGTGTATATACTGATTCTATTATTATCTACGTTGACAATATTCGTATGACTCCAAGATCCCAAACAGGACCACATCAGAGTGTATATACTGATTCTATTATTATCTACGTTAACAATATTCGTATGACTCCAAGATCCCAAACAGGACCACATCAGAGTGTATATACTGATTCTATTATTATCTACGTTGACAATATTCGTATGACTCCAAGATCCCAAACAGGACCACATCAGAGTGTATATACTGATTCTATTATTATCTTCGTTAACAATATTCGTATGACTCCAAGATCCCAAACAGGACCACATCAGAGTGTATATACTGATTCTATTATTATCTACGTTAACAATATTCGTATGACTCCAAGATCCCAAACAGGACCACATCAGAGTGTATATACTGATTCTATTATTATCTACGTTAACAATATTCGTATGACTCCAAGATCCCAAACAGGACCACATCAGAGTGTATATACTGATTCTATTATTATCTACGTTAACAATATTCGTATGACTCCAAGATCCCAAACAGGACCACATCAGAGTGTATATACTGATTCTATTACTATCTACGTTAACAATATTCGTAGTACTCCAAGATCCCAAACAGGACCTCATCAGAGTGTATATACTGATTCTATTACTATCTACGTTAACAATATTCGTAGTACTCCAAGATCCTCAAACAGGACCACATCAGAGTGTATATACTGATTCTATTACTATCTACGTTAACAATATTCGTATGACTCCAAGATCCCAAACAGGACCACATCAGAGTGTGTATACTGATTCTATTACTATCTACGTTAACAATATTCGTATGACTCCAAGATCCCAAACAGGACCTCATCAGAGTGTATATACTGATTCTATTACTATCTACGTTAACAATATTCGTATGACTCCAAGATCCCAAACAGGACCTCATCAGAGTGTATATACTGATTCTATTACTATCTACGTTAACAATATTCGTAGTACTCCAAGATCCCAAACAGGACCACATCAGAGTGTATATACTGATTCTATTACTATCTACGTTAACAATATTCGTATGACTCCAAGATCCCAAGTGATTGATGCTCTTATATTATCAGTCAATATTGGCTGTTGTGGTCTGCAAAGATTTGGTTCCTACAGCCATTTATCCTGGGTTTGTGTTTGTGGCACACGTGGTAAACTACAATTTGAAACTGCACAATAGAAACATTTTTTATATAGGCGATATTCATAAAATTTGCGGGAGTGAGGGGGGGGGGTGGTTTGTTGCTAGGATCCAGGAGGATTCCTTGACACCTAAGGTGTGTTCGTGTGGTTTGCTATTCTGCTAGTTTATTGCTATTTCTGCTTGTTACCGGAAGCATTTTTTTTGTGTGCTGTTCGGTTGGCTGTAGCAATTGCTGTTTGTGCTATAAAAAGCAGCTGTTTCTGCTCTTGCTCGCCGAGGTACAGCAGAAATATCAATGGCCGCCAAAATGAATATGTAAACGCCGATGTGTCTTGAGAGTGACGATTGCAAATAGTAATTTGCTTTTACGCAGATTCATGAAGAGAATATGTTTGGGTATCCTGTAAGAAGTGCAGAGGGGGAAAAAAAAAAACTAAGACAAATTTATCCTCGAAAGTATGTTATCTTGAATGGTCAAACATTTTTAATATACGTAAATTACACAGAGGCAATAATGATTAGGTATCGACATTTTTTAAAATAAAATTTCGTTAGTATATTTTTGACTATAATTTATTGCTATTAGTCGTTCGTGTCGTCCCGCCGAGAGTAACTGCTGTTATTGCTACTTTTCGGCGAGCGAAAAATAACACTTGCTCTCAGACAGTAGGAAAAGCATTCCACGCGAACAAACCTCTAGTTGGCAGCAGTGAGTTGTCATATCTACTCGGACTGCCAAGAGACTGCCGACGTCGACCGACGCGGTAGTCCCTCGGTTACGGCGAGTGAGTCGTCGTGAGCCCACACCGAGGAGGCTGGGCCGTTCACGCCCCGACCCGACTACAAGGGCGTTTAAAAGACCGTTAAGAAAATTCGCACCCTCCCCCCCTTTTTTCCCCCCAGCACGCTCTGAATATTCCTTTCGCGAAGTCTCGTCCTCGGACATGCTGTTAGGCAATATCCCCCTCGGGCCCGCCCATTATTACCATTTCTGCCCGCTGTCACTGTGTCCGCTCACAATCGGAGCGAGAAAAACTAGTGCACCCCCCCTCCCCGCCAAGAGAACGATCTCCCTCTACCCCCCCACCGCTAGATTTTTCCATACTCCCAGAAAACACGAATCCGCGAAGCACCTGGACATCGCGAGGGATTGGAGCTTTCAAAAAGAAGGCAGCATGGAAGACCATTGGGGAAGCACATTCGAATGTGTCGTGTGTCGACGGTGGTTTTTTTTTTTTTTTTTTTAAGGAAATTTGCCTCTTGTGTGGGTTGTCGGTGTGTCGGGAAAGAGGGGGGTGGGTTGGGGAGGGGGTGACCGTGCCGAAACATCTCCCTGGAAAAGGAGAGACAAAAGACGGGCGTGACGCAGCCTGCCGGCGAAGGATTCTGGAACTGTTCGTCAATAAACACGGCCGCCCCTGAAAAACCTCGCCGTCATAGCTTTTCACAATCATCCCCCCTCCCCCTTCTGATTCCTGACCTGTCATCGTGACATATTCCCATTCTTCAACTCTCTATGCACTGACGTCGCGGCCGTAGAGGAACAAGAACGCCGCACATTGAGAGAAAAAAAATCAGCTTGGAAGTGACAACATAACAGATCTGTAAACGGGCTTCGTGCACTGTTTAAAAAAAAAATATCCTTCGTTTTACGGAAAAGTGCTGGTAAAAACTTATCCAGAGGGGTCCGTAAACTCTCCGTAAATTACGGACACATTGATTATCAAAAACGGACTTTCCGTAAAATTCACGGAACCTCTCCGTTGATTCCCTATGTAGTCTTCTGTACTTCTAGTTTAAATCATTTTTAATATCTATTATTTTAATTTGTATTATGTGAGTCTTCTGCTGGGTATAAAAAGATATTTTAAAAAGTTAAAATATTTTATACTTGAGTAAGATTTGAACTTAGTCAAAAAGTTGCAAGCTCACGACCCTAACCACTTACCTACAACTCTCACATAGTGAATCTGGTGTAACTTTTGTATTTATATATTAGTCACATAAAATTTTTTTTTAGTTTCCGTTAAAGTTAGAGTATTTTAAGTGTTGCTAAGTGTTACATACGCCTGTTGCTACTTCTTAACGTTTGAAAGAACAGGTCTTAGTGTCATGGATAACCTTAACTGCCGCAGAAACGATAATTTTCTGGTTACAGTGACAAAGAATGCTTCGTGTAAACTCGCCATTGTTCGTGCCCGAAACCCGAAGGTATAGAAAATACGGAGATCTTCCATATTTTGTATTTACGCACTTGACTCCGTCTTTCGTCCTTGCGAATTGCGTTTCCGAATATCTACTGTGCATTTTCGGAAAAAAAATTTCCTTAAATATACGGAAAATTTTAACAGTGTGGTAGCAGCAACCAAAAGTATATACTCGGGGCTACGTTTGTAAGGGAATGTATTTGCTGTTGAAGACAAAGCTCACACTTTCATACCCTTACTATTTCGCTGAACTTGATCAGAATCTTAAGTAAAAAATGACAACCAGTCAACATTTCAGTTTCTAAGAATAAAACTCTTATTTTTAGTAATTTTTCAAACGAACACGATGGCTTGTAAAACTTGTTACTTCTATCGCGATACATTAATTGGTGCACAGCCAACGCGAGACTTCATTGGTCAATGGCCAGCCAATAATAAACCTTTCGGAGTACAGTCCGGTGTAGCCAGGACCAATAGGACAATGGTAAGTGGAAATACAGAGACCAACCAAAATGACATTACTGTAGTGTAGAATATAGGCAGCTCACTTCGAACTTGTCCTCAGTGCCAGTAAATGTGTGCCGTCCTCAAAGGGTTAACAGTATTTAGGTAGTGCCAACGGCCAGTCTGATTGCTATTCAGGTATCAACAGTCTATGGGCACAGAAAGTCGGTTCCTATATCCATATTTTTATCTCGGTGCAAGTTAGCCGACGTGGCACAAAAGTCAACAAAAGGCCGTTGCACAATTGGAAAATTTAGCACTTGACTGTAAGTTTGTTTATCAACGTACTGTTTCCTTTCGAAGCTGGACACAATGGAACAGTCAAAATCAAAGTCAATCAGTCTTGACTTCGCGATTTCGAAAACTGAAAAATTAAAGTCAAAGTCAAGCAGCAATTTTTCCTGGGACTCAACTCAGAGGTTAGGTTGAAGGAATATATGTGTTAATGTTATGGATAGGGGTATGCAAAATTCGTGTTATTATTTGGCATAAAACTAAAATCCGCAGTAAATTATAT
This sequence comes from Dryococelus australis, assembly GCA_029891345.1. NCBI lineage: Eukaryota > Metazoa > Arthropoda > Insecta > Phasmatodea > Phasmatidae > Dryococelus > Dryococelus australis. The sequence goes on from CM057008.1 coordinate 52,857,826, forward strand.
ACTCGTGCCAATGTCGTTTCTCTATTGGCAGCCACGCACGCGTAAAGCCACGCCCTTTCTAAGTGAACTGCACGAGATTGGGGCTCACAGTTGTGAAGTAGTCAGTTTTTTTTTGGTGCAGGGTTGCCCAGGGCGTGTCTAATAATGTATGATCCAATGAGAAACCTATTTCAAAGGTACATGTGTTTCAAATTAAACGTGTTCCCAAATAATAACGTGAATTTTGAGGGTCTCTGGTCATGGATTATTAGGCACATGAAATATATTCATTGGCGATATATAACGATTTACGTAACAGTATATGCATTTTTTTACTTAGATTGTAAAACCAATTTTTTGCTGTCTGAAACTTAACTTCACGTTGGTTGTGTAGGTTTTATTATGGTTTTAGTATGTTTATACTAGTATCTAGGGACTATGGAAGGTTTATACTATTACGAGGGAAGAACTGAAGTTAATTTTGAAGAAAGGGCAGGTATTTAGTTGAGCCATTATGATATACATTAAATATAAGTTATTGGCGAGGATAGGAAAATTTCGCGAGTTCATTTCAGGACAAGATAGACGTCCAACATGTGTACACTGAAGTCAGCTTTGCAATTCGATCTCAGTTTATTAGACACGCCCTGGACGACTCTGAGCCATTAGCAGACTTGCGAGGAAACAAGTAGCGAGTGCCATACTGCCAGGTGTGAGGTAGCACTGGCTACTCTCTGGAGCAGCAGCCAATGAACAACCATCTGAGGCTCGAGTGTATACAGTACTGTGGAGTCTAGCCTGCACGTCATTGAACTCGTGAAACTTCCCTATCCCTAATTATTGGCGAGGGAGGTCCTAATCAACTACAGTACCAACCTGAATGATACAGCCACCGGAAGCTGTATGTTGAGTCGGAAGGTGGCGAGCGGGCTCGCTATCTTCATCTTGATGTCTTTATCTCGGCGTGGGTCCACAGACAGACGGACCACGTACAAAGTGTTGCCAAGTATTGTATCGTTTCTGGTGGCGTGATATCTCCGCTGTCACTTCACTCATGTGTTTTATAAACTACTATAGCTGTATCGTGTTGTGGATTGTTTACTTTTCCGCCTTCACTAAATCGCAACAGTTTGTATTGTGTATTAAAGGTTTTATATAAGGAACAGAAACGTTATAGTCTATTCGTGGTTTCTTCACCCTTTTTGAATCAAAATTTCGAATATTTCCCCATGTATGACGTGTTTAGTTCTTCCCAACATATGCCATAATACCACAAGCGTTTTATGCTTGTATTTATTTAAGTTACTGTTTTTTCTGTTAAATTTAAATGTTATTCATATTTAATGTATAAATTATAATGCTTCATTTATAACTAATTTGAAAAAAAATTGAAAAAACATGTGTGTTGGTAACGCCGAGTAAGAAATAGTTCTTATACAAAATACTGTTACAGCTGAGTGCGCACGGATTCGGTGCGTTGTCCTCTAGTGTAATTCTCCAGACTTAGTTAAGCTTAGTTTGCACGAGGGGGGAGGAATATCCCGGAAGTATAACTTTACCAGGGCGTCAGAAAAGGCTTAAGTAACGGTGAATGTATTATAGTCAAATGCTAAAGCTTTTGATTGTATAAAAGCTAAAAGACTATCGTCCTGCAGGCTCCATGGTCTAAGTCTATAGCGTAACTGGGGGATTATCACTCAGACTAACATCTCCCAGTCTAAAAATCCTTTGGCTACCTTCTTCCCGCCTAATGGAAATCAGACTGAAAGTCACTCAAAATGAAGTTTAGTCAGTCAGCCTAAAAGTCGTTCAGCCCAACATTTCTCAGCCAGAAGCAATTCAGTGTAAAATCGCACTGCCTAAAGACGTTCAGCACACGAAAATTCAGCATGAAGTGACTTAAGACTAACATCGTTCAGCTTAGCCTTGCTTACCCCGCACACATCCTAAAATTATTTTGCCTAAAATCGTCCAGCCTCATTTTTGGGTAATCAAGCCACTTAGCAATACATTTTTTTTTTTTTTTTTTCAAACTAGTAGCACGAGTCACTCTCAACAGTTAGCGACAGTACAAACTCCCAAACATTATTAGAAACTGGAAAAACTTCATACTGTAGTTCTTTTTCTATTATAGGTTATTCACGGTAAAGTGGAAACATTTGAAAGACCTCTCATTTAGAATAATAGTCAATACAAATAGTCAATATTTTATTGTAGCCTTAGACGTTAACTTCCAAATGCGGTGTTTATTACTGACATGGCATAAATTATTTTTAAATATTTTAAAGGGTGAGAAATGGCTGAAATAAAAAAAAAATAACTAGAGCACCAAAAGTTCTCTCTCTGCCGTGAGCAGCCTATAATAACATGTCAACATTCTGTTACTCTATCCGGACGTTTTAACAGAATGTTAAGAGTCGCTGACTATGGCCTGTGACATGGGTTTAAATCCTTCTCTAAAACAAAACATTGTATATATTTTAAAAATTTTCTTTTTAAACATTGGTAAACACCCACATAACGAAAATAAACCTGAGTTTATCCTTAATCCGTTTCCATAACCTAAAAATGCATTTCTAAAGAAAAATAGGGAGGAGGAGCGAATTTAAGGAGAGGTTCCGTGAATTCACGGAAATTTTTTGAAAAAATTTACAAAAAGTCCGTTATAAGAAAAGAGTTTTCCGTAATATTAGGAAGATTTATGGATTTTTTTTGCCAGTACTTTTACGTAATTTGAAGGAATTTTTTTCTATCAGTGTTCGCAATAACAATTTCTCAAAAAATTCTCGCGTGACGTAAAAATTGGACGATTGTACAGACCAGACGTGCTGAGTTTAGGTCGGTTCGCAATTTAATTTTGCGTGTAGGTTGTTCACGGTAAAGTGAGCACTTTTGAGGACCTAGTTACTTTTATCCTCTTAGCCATTTTTTAGCCCTTGGGCACCTTTTCCAATAAATATTGCCACATAAGTAATAAACACAGTGTATTCCACGGCACTCGGAAGTTAACGAAGACTTAAGTAAAATATATTTATTGACTTTTTTTCCAAGTGAGAGGTCTTTCAAAAGCGCTCACTTTACAATGAATAGCCTTTACGTAAGCGACTTTGGCATATAATTTTACAAAAGTGTGTGGTTTGTAGTGAATGTACATGTCTTATGTTCAACCAATCACATACGACTATACATTATCTTGGTTTTAGTGAAAAGGTGTTGTATTAGTATATATAATTATTTAGGCGTGTTATTTAAAGAAATACAAAGTTTCCTTTCACAAATTACATATTCAATTAAAAATAAGATATCAATTCATATTCTTCCTTTCTCTGTGAATTATATCAGCTGAATGCTTTACATACACGACACGAAATGAAATATCGCCGTTTGCTACATGCCTGCACGACCAGGATATTTTTACACACCATGTCACGCGATGACCACGAACAGTTTCGTATTGCCGGAGTCACATAGCCCGAAAAACATGACATGACACTTAAAAACTAAACAGCCAAAGCAATACAATATGTATCTGACGTAAGCCCGACAAATTCTGTCGTCCGACCAGCAATTTCAGTTATATTTTTGTTCTGTCGTACAGCACTGCACACAGAGTATACAATCTTGCGAAATAAAATTGTACGGTAAGCTTTCCCTGTAGTGGCAAGTACGCAGTTTAAAAAAAAAAAAAAATCTTAAAATTACTCTGGAGTTTACTCTTAAAAATAATAATTTTACCTTTGTATGCATTAGCGATATGAATTTGTCACCATCATGTAATCACAAATTTCCCGTCTGCCCACCGCCCGTGAAACTATAACGTAGTTAATCAGCGCCTTCTAAATGGTTCCTAAAATTCTACTCTTCGCGTCGCATCAGTAAACTGCCGGGCTGTAAATTCGAGCAGTCACGTTGAAAATATAAATGTCGGGTCGTGGTTGCTGTTTCTGTCATGTTGTGCTGAGTTTGTCGGAACTATGTGACTCCCGCATAAGGATAATTTCTTTCGTTTCGATATGCACTACACGTTCATCACGTACACGTTTTCCATCGCAAACCAACCCCAATTCTCGCCTTCGCGTATTATGCTGAAATTTCTCAGTTTTCTTGTCATAATTTCAATTTACAGAGTTGTTATTGGAAACGTTCGCTTATAGGAAATTGACAATTTACCAGTTGTTTAATACTTCTGCATCTAGTTATCACTTGTGACGATGTGAAGAGGCCTTAATTCGACGGCCTGCCTGAACACGCCATCACACACGAGCTGCAATCAGGACAGCTAGTTGCCGCAATCGGAACTCGCATTGCCCAGACCCCGGTAAGCAGGAATCCCCTCTAGCAGCCAGAGAATTAGGCCGTGTTGCGTTATGCGACGCCGATATGAGGGCAATGCAGAGTGGCGGCCGGCGTCTTTCTCCATGTGACGCCGGCCGAGATGGACGTCCCAAGAAGCCTGCTGTGCCGATCGCCGTAACCCGCCATAGTACAGCAGCCTCCGGTTACTTCTCAAGGAGGGGCAAGTACCATATACTAACGTGGCTCTCAGTAAGCTTGCTGATGCAGTTAACTTAACAATGTTCCCCCGACCTTTTAGTACATATTCTATGTAAGTTCCAGATGTTTAATTATATAACCATTTAGCAACCTATAGCTAGAGACCTGCAAAATTCGCGTTATTATTTGAGGACAGAGTATACTTAAAAAACTTTTCCTTTGCAATACGTTTGTCATTGGGCCATACTATATATGACACGCCCCGGGTAACTCTGCGCCAATAAATGACAACTTGACAATCGTCTGCCCCCAATCACGTACATTTCACTCAGGAAGGGAGTAACCTCGCATCTGGGCAGCAACCAATTGAGAGACGACGCCGGCTGGAGTATATACAGTACTGTGAGTTGCATCTTGACGGCAAAAAATAACGCGAATTTTGCAGGTACCTACCTATAGCTCCTTATATTTATCTACCCCACTTGCTCTTCCATCATGAGATACCCCCAATCTTAACAACAAAAACAATATAAACAAAGTATAACATTGATGTCCCTCGACCTTTCATGAACTACTTGAACTATACTCCCCTTAACCTTTTAGGAGCAATATCATTTGTATTTGTCTGTGTATTTCCACTTACCTTCGTCCTGTTGGCCCTGGCTACACCGGACACGCTTACTGTGGTCTCCAACGTTTATTATTGACCGTTCGTCGACCAATGGAGTCGCGTGTTGACTGCGTACCAATAAATGTGTCGCGGCAGATGTAATAGGTTTCACAGGCCATCGTGTTCATTTGAGAACTCGTTAAAAAGAACAGTCTTATTCTTATGAAATGAAATGTTGACTAATTGTAATTTTTTACTTAGACACCGATAAAGTCCAGCGAGACAGTAAGACTATAAAAGTGTTAGTTTTGTCTTAAAGGACAAATAAATTTCCACATTAACGTAGTCCCGAGTAGGCCTATATACGTGCATACTCCTCAAAGGGTTAAGAAGCATAACACACTGTGTGTTATTTCCTGCTTGCAAACATGCAGGAACTTATTTATAAAATATAAATATATTCTTGACTTTACAACTAGCATAAAACACACAATTAAGATTAAACACGAAACTATTAAACAACTCGTAAAATGTTAAATTTTCGATAATCGTGCATTGCCAGTAATAACTCTAAATCCGAAGCTATGACGCTAAAAAGAAGAATTTCTGCAAAAGGGGGTGAGACCGAGCCTTAGAAACAGATGTGGCCGCCATGTCTGGGCAGATAATGGCTAGTGGCAACCAGGGGGCGATGCGCCAACAACCCTTTAGCCACTCCTAGGGGTTGGCCTGACCACTGCGGTGCTGGAGGGGTGGGATACTACGTGTTGACCGGGAAGGGGTGAACGGTGTCACGGGGGTGAGGGATGAAAGTATGGATTAATGATGGCGGGTTTCACAGCACTCGTCCTTGCCTAGCGCAACGATAAATTCTCGGTTATGCACGGGAACCAGGATTCATAGGCCCGTCTAAACACTTTAAATAATCAATCTTCCATACATTCAAATGCTTTATTTAATTTATATTTCGAAAATGTAATTGATAATCATAATAGTAGAATGTTGTCCAAATCGTATGCATGGTTGCATATGTAAGTACTTCAATAAATAATTAAACTTCGGCTGCATTAATTCTAGAGCATTATTCTCTCAGACCTCTGAGGTGAAATTGAACCCAAAGTACGAAAGTGTTCCTAGTTTCAAGCAGTATAATAAATCGACTTACCAACCTAGTGGCAGAGTTGACGGTTGAAAACTATATCTAGGCCTATGCATATTAAATCATATTCATTATTTTACCGGATTGGAATAAGCCATGAACCTTAAAATAAAAATTAATTTTCATTTTGTGAAAAGAAACTGCAGTATTCCAAATCAACAGACTCCTTTTCAACCCACACACAGAGGTTGGTTCACAGAATAAACGGGAATGAACTATCACACGTAATGTAAATAACCATTGACTGGATAAGGTGGCGCTGCAAATAAAATGTAGGAAGTTACCTTGCGTATATCGGCTTGCAAAAACTACTCATTTAGTAGAAGCATATTTCAATGAGCACCACAGGACGCGTGAATAGCGTATCAAAGTTAAAAAACCTTGGTAATTTTAAGGAAAATTACTGGTAAAAATAATTTTCCAGGGCCCTCCGTAAAGTCGCAGTCATGCACTTTTTCAATAACGGACTTTCCGTCAATTTTCTATTGTCTATTCGCGGTTTCTTCACACTTTTTGATTCAAACTTTTCAAAATTCACCATATGTTCGACGTGTATGGTTGTTTCCTAAATATTCAACGTTTCACAAGCGCTTTTTACATCTGTTAATAAAAAATAATCTTATTTTTGTTTGGATTGAACTTATACTTATATCTTATTTAAAAAATTTAATGTTTTTATTTATAATTATTCCAAATAAAAACAGAACGATAATAGGTGTGTTTGTAATGCCTAGAAAGAAATAGTTTTTACGCAAAGTATTATTAAAATGAGTACGAACGAATGCGGTGCGTTGTCCCTCTGGTGTGATTTTCTAGACTCGGTCTAGCTTTGTTTGCATGAGGCGGAGGAATATCATGAAAATGACTTTAGCGGGGCTTCAGAAGAGTCGGGAGTAAGGAAACTACAAAAAAAAAAAAAATTCAATTTTCTTTTTGCGGATGTTTTAATGTTTACAAAAAAGATATTTAAAACGTAAGCCCTTTGGGCCTGTTCTCGTGGAGGATGTGAACTTTACATCGATATGGGCCTGGTCACTTTATTCATACGCCAATAACGTGAAACTGTTGTATTATTAGAAAGGTAAATATTTTACAAATGCGATTATTCTTACACGTGTATGCATTCAAAAACATAAAGCAAAAAAAATAATTTCAGTATGTGCAAATGCTTGCTTAGCTCTTTTAATTCAACTATAAAATTTAGGACTTCTTTCTTTCCACCATTACCAACTTTACAGGCCGCATGTCACTCAAGTGTGCCCGTTAAATTACATGAAGGTAGGGACAGTGACATTGTCCAAAGGTTGATGTCAAAAATGCTCAATTTACGGTGAACAGCCTGTGACAATATGTTTTGCATAGTTCTGTTGGTAACATTACGTTTGCTACACGATACAAAAATATTAATTGCCGATTTTGCCACACGTGATTACGGGCCGACGTCTTCAGAGCTGTTCATGTAAAATAATACCACGTCACACGCCAGTCGAGCTATAAAATAACGCCGTAGACAGCAAATTTGAGCCACTCGACAAACGAAATTTACCTTTTGATTAGAATACATTGTTTAATATTAGCATTTAAAATCATACAAATGGAAATAAAATATTTTAAGATCTACTGCTCAGGTTTATTAATTAAAGGCTGTTCACTGTAAAATTAAAACACTTTTTGAAAGCACTGCTCAAGATCAACTTGTATGCACGTCGTATTCTTCCGCCTTATATAAAATTAACATTGTCATGGACCTAATCACTTTATTCATGCGTCGTTCAAGTGAAACTGTGAAATGATTAGGAAAATAAATATTCCACAAATCTGCTTATTTTTACTCTTCGACGCATTAAGAAAACAAGAAAGGAAAAAAAATAATTTAAGTTGTCCCAAATTGTTACCTAACACTTTTTATTCGACGTTAAAATGTGGAACTACTTTCCCTACATGTTACCAACTTTACTGTGCGCATGTCACTCAGCGCGCCCGTTAAAATATATGCACGTAGGAGCAGTGACTTTTTCCTTAGGTTGGTTTGAAAAGTGCTGACTTTATCGTGAACAACCTTTAACGATATTCATCTATTCGCTATAAACTATAGTGTTTTTTTTTTTTTTTTTTTGCAATATTGAATAATAATACTCTAGACAATAAACAAACTGAGCCAGACTTCACATTTCTTATTCCATAAAACGTAATCGTTTTAAGCGCGTGCACAAAAGAAGGAAACCAATAGGGTGTCTTTTAAAAGTTGTTGACTGGGCATTTACTAATTTCAACAGTTTTGCCAACACATGTCTCTTAATCCCCTGCTGTGGCCATCTCCAAGTGCACCACTAACATTAGCGATTCTAGTGCTAGTGCGTATCAGTTCATTGTGCTCAGTCTAGTATGTCATAATGGATCAGTTTCTTTCAGCTGGACAATATATTTTCAGGACATATTATTCAACGTATGCTTATGTCTTACTAGCTCAAGGAATTACGCGTGAGACTCCGAGCCCCTCAATTAGAAACGTACGTCACATTCTGCACCCGACTTCACCACACAAGTTCAGAAGTTTAGTAGTCCGGAGGTTATGAATCCTGCTAACTACGCTGAAAATCTACTGTACAGTGGCACCAACCTGCAATTCCATGAACGACGGAAGATCTTGGAGGCAGCTGAGATGTCAGCTACGTACACACGACGTGGATGGGAGCTGTTGTAACGAACCCGTGTAGCGTGCCTGCCAGCCAACAGGCTACTGCGGGAGCGGCTGAGGGTGGCAGCTACTTGCAAAGGGGTTACTTTTCTAAATGTTTTTGAATCTTTATAATGGTTACTCTTTTTGGCCGTGGTTTTACTGCCCCGTCGATGCGCCCTTGTGGAGAAGGGCGTATCGCATGAAATAGATGGGTGTAGGAGGCTTTATATCACTACACAAACATTAATACAGCGTCCTGCATTAAAACCTCCCACATTTTGAAGGTCAATAAGAAAAGCAATATAAATTGTACGCAAACATTTATTATAATATATGGTTTGAAGCACAGTGAAGTCTATTTGCATTAGGTCTTATAAATTATGTCCATTCTTGACGCACATATTCATTCGTATTCGGAAATGTTCTATCACACGCTACATGAGTTGCGGCGTAATTGTTGGCAATTTCGTGGCGTGTTTCAGGTTTCAGTTGGTCGATGGTTCTCGGACGATAGCGGCGAACATTAGTCTTGAGGTGTCCCCGGAGTAATAAATCGCAAGAGCTGAGATCTGGCGATCGTGCAGGCCACCTGATGTCGCCAAGTAACGAGACCACGTTGCCGGCGGAACAGTTTTCTCAAAGCAGCGATTGAAACCTGCGCTGAGTGAGCTGTGGCGCCGTCATGTTGGAAAAATACGCATCCGTGATGGCATGTTGTGCGAGTTGCGTTCCAGAAACGTGCGTAACATTTACACGCACCGAGCGGCCACAAATGTAACTGTACGCACTTCTTCCTCAGGAAATAAGGCCCGATTGCAACGAAAATGCCAACTGTGTACCACACAGTAACATGCAGGGAGTGCAGAGGTCTTTCATGAAGCTGGCGAGGAACGATTGTAGCTAAACAGCGGAAGTTATGCATATTAACGTTACCTTTGCAGGAGCAATGTTGACGTCACATGCAGGAGCTTCACCTCATATACCGTGCAATAAAAACAGGCATTTATTAATTTGTTTATTTACTCCTGTCTTTTAAAATGGCGAAGTTAAGTCATGTAGCCTTCTCTTACACGTGACCATTTAACTTACAATCACATAAAAATGACTAGAGAATAACAAAATGAATGGATTAATTAATGCAACTGTAAAAACATTTAGAGTATTAACAATTGGTTTAAAAATGTCAGTGTATATGTAGTCCGTAATCTTATAGAATATAAGCGAAAAATACAATATATTTCCTACCTACATATAAATTACAGAAAAATAAAAACGAATATAGCATTACAATTAATATGGAATTAATTACTGATATAACCCTCATAAGTAGGGATAGGAAAAATTCGCGAGTTCAATGACCTGTAGGCTAGACTCCGCAGTCATGTGTATACTCGAGTCCAGATGTTTGTTCATTGGCTGCTGCCCCATAGAGTAGCAAGTGTTACTCCACACCTGGCAGTATGGCACTTGCTACTTGTTTCCTTGCACGTCTGTTATTGGCTCAGAGTCGTCCAGGGCGTGTCTATTAAACTGCAATCCAATTGCAAAGTCAACTTTAGTGTACACGTGTTTGACTTCTGTCTTGTCCTGAAATTAACTCGCGAAAAATTCATATCCCTTCTCATAAGTAGCATACAATGTTATGAGCTACAAGTATAGGAAACTATAGAAATGAAAAAACAAAGGAATTACTATTGTTAATAGTTTTCTGATTCATGATCTCGAAAGCCTAATATGTTTATTTAGGCTGCGCCCAGTTTGTATGTCATATCCTATTGTGAAACAAACCTGAGCTTGCTATATATCTCGCTTTTCTTATTGCCCTTCAGAATTTGGGAGGTTTTTGTGCCGGATCCTGTATATGGTTGTCCCTATGCCATACTCTGGGCGCCGTCTTCTCTTGAATGTGTTAATCGAACAGTTCAATGGCCGAAGGACGACCACTGATTACGCATGGATGCCGAGGGGTAGGGGGGAGGGGAATTGGGAGTGGGGATTCATCCCACATGAGAAGTGTTCACAAAATTGTGGGAGGAAGTGCGATTGCGTGTAAGGCAGGGATAATGATGAATTCACGTAACACGTAACACGTTCACGTAAGCCGGCTGCGCCTTGACTTATGTTTTTTTTTCAAGGAGACACATTTATGATACTCATCTCACGTAACCTTCGTGGGTTGGTGAAGCTTGTCAATGTCCAGCTTTTGCGCGATACTTCATTCTGCACCACGTGATCTCGTTGGCCAATCATAACAGGGACAATGTTGTGTCATCTTTTGCTTTTCATGGGATTGTTTTTATTTCCGCGATGTCGCCTGCTCGTGTTTTTAATAAATTTACAGCAAATATAATTTTCTCCGGGAAATGACGAAAGAGTAATAAAAGTTGGACTGGGATAATTTGTGTTTTTTATATATTTCGTAAATATTTAGGGAGATTTACATTTCGACAGTAATTGTGTTTTTCTCAGAGGTGTAAAAATGCTCGCGTGAAAGGCAGAGCCCTTTACATTAATTTTGCAATTTTTAGTAGGCCTACATCCTCAAACACGATTTAATTTTTAGCGGATCAAGGATCGTTAAATACGATTTATTCACATATGCACGAAAAACATTTCTACATCTCCCAGGGACATTTCGTTCTGGAGGTTATGACGATCTCCTAGTTTTCAAAGTTCGCAAAAATCACGGACGTTATACTTTCGTAACACACAATACAAATACGCCCGTATACTTCAACTTTTCTAGCGTCTTCGATCTGAAACGTAACAACACTTATTACCGACATTTATTTCACTGCACAAAGATCACGTGCTTACGTGAAGCATTGTAATGTGCCACCCAAAAAAAAAAAAGGTTACGTTTTAACGTATACGTGATGTGATGCAGGTTATGTGAAGCCCTGATTCGGAACGCGGCCTATGGCGATCTCCCACCGACAGGGACGCCATCGGCGGTTGGTCGGCGAACCAAGCGGGGGCACCCCAGGCATAATTACCGTTCGTTACCCCACTTCTTACCTCGGGCCCCGCGGGGTAATTTATCTTGCGTTCCGTCCTGCTACCCCGGCAGTACACAGGGTTGGGTGTTCCGCCTTTGAAGGGACCACGAAGAGAGAAAGAAAAAGGAGGGACGGCAGGGGGTAGCCAAGGACCTTCTTGCTGGCCGGCCGTGTTGGTTCTCATCAGCGGGTACAAAGCGGAGAGATGATCGCCACGGAGTGTCGGCAAGGGGGGTTGGAGAAGGGAAAGGTTTACCACGGGCTGGGCAGGGCCGAAGGGCTGAAGGGCTGGCTACTCCTTCCACCCCGCGGCCATTGATGTATTGAGCTGCTGTCGTCCGGCAGGGTTGCGTCACGGCCTACCCGCCTGTCTGGAGGGAGGGTTGCAGGAAGGGCTAATGACAATGGTCCCCCCTGCCAAGACGTATTGCCGCCGGCTCGGAAAAGGTTTGCGACTCCGATTATGGCGCATTCCAGTGGGAACCACAAGGGAGTACAGCACCACACATGCCATGGAACACCCCTCCCACTTTCTTTCCCTCACAACTGTACGTCGGCCTGGAGATGGGCGGAACTGAATTACAGGTAGCAGGCTGTGAATGTGAATGCTACTTTTTCATACATGTGAGATGTACCTGCTAATTTTTACAGAATGTGTGCTATCGTGAGCATAGACTAAAGACGAGGCGGACTGATCTCGCTGACAACGTACAACCAATCTCCGTGTCCCAACATTGAACTGCTTTTCTGCCAGCACTTCTGGGAAAACTGCATGGTTTGAATTTTAGGCTATAAAACTGATTTGTAAACAAGTGCTTTGAGATTGTAGGCCTATGTAGGCCTATACAGCGTTTGACCAATTTGTAATGCATTTTGATTAAATTCAAGTTGGTAAAGGTGTTTAATTAATATAATAGTGCTTGTCATTTAAAAATAAGATATAAACAAACACTTTCATCAAAGTTGATCATGTGACTTTGTCAGTTGTGTATGATTGGGGTAGTCAATTTTGGGTATATGCGCAGAAGACGAATAAGCGGTCTACCTCATCTTTAAGTCTATGACCGTATGACGCTGCTAACTACGTATCTGTGACAAGACACATCACATGCCGGGATCACCGGACTCTCGGTTATCAGTGCCTTTAGCTGTCTGTGACAAAAGTAACATTCTGATTAGTGTTTCACAGTTCGCATATGACAGAACAAATATACCGTTTGAAATATGAATAATTTAAAGTCGTTAACTTCACTTGTATGAAACTGTGATGAATGATGAAACCATCCTTTAAGAGAAAGCCCGTGATAGTTTCAAATACAATTCACCTGTACCAGTATATTGGAAAGGCACCGCTAGTTCTATTTGTGGAACTTCACCTTCGCTGCTACTATCGATTTCATTTCACAGGTTGTGTTTGCTATTTGTAACATACGTGTAAAATTTTCACAGTTTGTGATTTCGCAGCTCATATACGTCGGTCACTTCGTTATCAGAGAACGATCCTGACGGCTTATGCAGACTGTACCTTCTCGTCGACCATCCCCAACTGTGGTCAATCGAGTTCACATTTGTTTTCCACTTAGCTACTTTTATAGGTTATGCACATTTATATTTATGATAGTTAATGCAGATTATGAAATATATTTTTGTGTTATTGTAGATCAATATTATTGTGCTATTGTAATTTTTCTTTTTTCTTTAAACATCGCCTTTTCTGTAGTCTTGCTGAAGAAATGTACATAATATGAAACCACTGATCATTTTCAGATTTAATACTATTTGAGTTACCATATTTCTGTTTTGCCTCTTGTTAATGTAAGTATTTTTCTTGTTCTTTATGTTTGCGTATGTGTACACTGAGTTATACCTGGTTAAGTGTAAGAGAAGGCATTGAAGTCTTAACTTCGCCAGTATAAATAAAGTCGAAATAAATAAATACCGGGCGAGTCTACTAAGAAATGCATAGCAGATATTTCTGAAATGGGAGATGCTATTGATGCGTTGGTTAATTCAACATTTTTATTCACAGACTAATATGTCATTTTAGGCGTTGCATAGAACGAATTTTTTAGTCAGAGCTGTACTGGCATTGGAGCAATAAAAATGAGTTTGGGCTTTATTTTACTGGCAGCAATTGTCTAAGAGATTTCGAGATTTAGTCTCAGCAACAAAATTAATTTACTGCACGTTAGTAACTTCTATCATTGGTGCCTTTATCCCCCCCTACGAACAGTGCACAGCATTAAACACATTATTTTTGCAAGGTCCTAAATACTATAGGAAATTGTGACTGAAAGGGGCAAGTACAGACAAGGGCTCGTAATTGCAGCCCAGTACTGTATATACTCTAGCCGGCATCGTTCCCCCATTGGCTGCTGCCCAGATTTGAGGCTACACCCTTTCTGAGTGAACTGTACGTGATTGGGGCACACGAGCGTCAAGTTATCATTTACTAGCGCAGAGTTACCCGAGGCTTGTCATATAAAGTATGATCCAATGACAAACGTATTGCAAATGTAAAAATGTTTTAAGGCCAAACTGTCCTCAAATAATAACGCGAATTTTTCAGGTCTCTACTGATAACTTAAATTATCTCTTTCGCTTCCTGTTTTTTTTAATGCATGGAAGTGTAAAAATGAGCAGATTCGTCAAATATTTATTTTTTAATCATTATTTCACAGTTTCACTTGACCGACGCGTGAATAAAGTGTTGAGGCCAATGGCAATGTTAATCTTACATAAAGCGGAAGAATACACAACGTGCATACAAGTAGCTCTTAAGCTGGGCTATCGAAAGTGCTCATTTTACCGTGAATAGCCAATAGCGAATTGCAGCGACCCGAACAGCCGGCAGCATTCGCAGATCCATCAGCGGCGGCGGACAGCTCGGAAAAACAGATTTTCGGGGGGCGCGGGTGGTTTATTGATTGGTCGCAGCCAGGGGAAGGGCAGCGCTCATTGGCCGAGCTGGGACCAGGGGAGGGTTGTGCGACCCTCGGCAAGTCTTGCACCGGCCCTACGTCCAGGGAGAGGGTTATGAGTGCTCAAAGTGGACTCTCATGCCCGGTTGCACCATCGTGGTTCGAAAACTCGATCTGAGATCGGATCTCAGATCGTCACAGAAAACTGTTGCACCATTCGAGTTATGAGTTGGACTGGAGATCGAGATGAAGTTCATTTCGAACCACCGAAATTGGCGGTTCGAAATCTCGATCCGAGATCAGCAGCCATCGTTTTCAAATGTAGTTTGAAAATACGCCAACAGATAAAATTAAGTTCGATTGTTTTCTTGGGAAATTAAAACAACATTCTACGCACTTGAATATTATTCAGTAAAATTCGTACAACAATAATTTACTTAAAACAAATAAAACATCGCTCATCTAGTTCTATCTATAGTGAAAAAAACACATAATTCCATGACGTCATATAATACGAACCAATAGAGAAATTTGTCTGATACTTAATCTCGATCTCTCAGTTTGCAACCAAGATCAAACTGGATCCTATTTCGGAACTAGGATCATTCGATCTCGGATCGGGGAAGATGTTGGTGCAACTGGGCATCATTGGCGCCTGGCGTCTTTCTCAGGTGAGGGAAACAAGTTGGGAACCGTTACAGACAGCAGTGTTCCAAACGAGGGGGGCCGCGGTAGCTGAGCGGCTAGACTGCTCGCCTCCTCCCAAAGTTAACCGGGTTCAATCCCCGGCCGGGCCACTCCCGGGTTTCCGTAAATTAATATCGTGCCGGACGATGCCGCTGGTCGGCGGGTTTTCTCGGGGATCTCCGGTTTCCCTCGCCATTGCATTCCGACGCTACTCAATTCTCGCCTCATTTCACCCTCATCGGCTCTCAAGACGTCGTTGTTCAGAGCCGCCCAAACTTCTTCTCCACTCCACTCAACTTGACTCAGACAAGCAGCGGCTATATGGTAATTTATATTTTGTAATTTATCAGCTTCTAAGTTAACAAAACGCAAATTTCATAAACATGTAATATGTTTTGTAGACAAAACGAGTCACGTTACCGTTTTGTCGACAAGAAGTTTCATTTGAAACACCGCCTCAGTTTACCGTGAACAGCATATAGTCACACTGCTGAAGCCGTATGACATCGAACACTCCACATGTGCTCGAGAGGGATGAATGACTCGAGGTATAAAATGAACTGCAGTGTCGATGTGAGGCAATTAAAATCTCTACTTTTTTTCCCCCCAGGTCGAGAAGGGGTTGTTGTCAGCGACCAACCCTTTCTTAATGTCAAACTGATGGAGCGGCTGGCATAATGGCGAAAGGGAGGAGGGTTGTAATGGTTGTGGAGTATAATAATAATAAAAAAAAACCCACCGCTCGCGGCTTGTTGGTTCCCCATCCGTCACAACAAGCGTTTGATAGCCGCACCCTCCCCGCGAGGGTTGTAAGGGTTGAAGGCACGCGCCTTGCGCTACCTGTTCTTAGACAGCAGCTTCCGTCCACGGGGTGGGGTTTTTTATATACCCTTTTCGAGACACGCGCCACAGACCATAATAGGGTTAAGAAACGGATGTGGTTTTTTTATACGAATCAAGATTCTCCCCCCACCCCCACCTCCCCGGCCTGACACGCCGATACCGCATCCAGCGGGTTGTCCCACTCGCCTACAAATACAAGACCCCTTCATCTCGTTGCCTTGACCTAGTCAACGGGGATACCTACTCGTTTGTTCTTTCTCCTTATAGGCTGTTCACGATAAAACGAGCACTTCTCAAGGAACCTGTTTAAGATCTGCTTGTATGCACGTTGTGTGTTCTTCCGCCGTATGTAAAATTATATTTGCCATGGGCCTCATTGCTTTCTTCATGCGTCGGTCAAGGGAAACTGTAAACTGATTAGAAACGTAAGTATTTTATAAATCTGCTTATTTTCACGCTTCTTCGACGCATTTAATAAAACAGAAAGCGATAGAAATAGTTTAAGTTACAGCAAATCGTTACCTAACACTTTTTATTCGACGTTAAGATATGGAACTTCTCTCCCCTCAAATTTTACCAACGTTACTGGTCGCATGTCACTCAGTGCGCCCGTTAAATTATATGCAGGTTGGAGCAGTGACATTTTTCTAAGGTTGATTTCAAAAGTTATCACTTTATCGTGAACAGCCTTTAGCCATCAACACAGTGGGGTTTTATGAAGTGGAGAGGTTTGTAAGAATGTTAACAACTTAACATACTATCCCGTGTATACAAGTTCACGCTTGACATGATGCAAAATAGGTAAAACCATGGTCGGTGTTGTAAAATGCCTGAAGCTAGCACCGATACAGACGGAGACGTTTTCCTTGTTAATATTTGCTGGCTGCTGCTGACATACCAAAATTATATTATTGGTGGCTTCCAGTGCTATAGACTAATATACATTATTTTAGTAGACCAATAGAAATTATTTGAATAGGTTACACCGTTTAAACTATTACAATAAATTCGTATGTACTTAGGACAAAAATCGTTGTTTTTAGCAGCACCTGACAAACAATGTATATCTTAAGGGGTTAACATAGAGTTATTGAGAGCCGGTGAGGGGGAAGTGAGGTGCAAGGGCGGGGTAAACGGGAAAACCCCCGACGGTCGGCATCGTCCGGCACGATTCCCCACGTGCGAAAACCCAGGAGCGATACCGCCGGTAATCGAACCTGATTCGCCTAGGTGGGAGGACCACTGTACTACAGCGGCCCTATAGCGGGGACTCGTGTCTCAGCGCTATCAGCCAATGGCGAGGTTCGTTTGGCAGCAGCCAGCCTCGGCCCGCAATTGTTTACTCGTTGACTGCTCTCACTGTGCGTGGTTTTTTTATTCAAACTAAATTTACGGCAGACTCTCACCCACCATCTTGGATTTATGGAATTGTTGCCATGATCTGAAAATACAGGTTTTTATCATGTTTTTTTTTTTTTTGGAACGACATAGCACAGAGCGCCTAGTGCATTGTCTGAGGTCAGTATTTCTAGATTACTGTTGATATCGTCTTTATAATTGTCCGCAAGAAATAATCTCGCGTTACACCTCGACAGTTACCAGTTAAATATTGATAAATGTAACGAAACTGTGGCAGTTCGATAAAGTTTGGGAAGCTGTTATTTAGGATATGTCATGCGGGAAATTTCAACACACCTTCTGAAATAGAAGCTTTGGCGAATAATCGATAAATCCAAGATGGCGGGTGGGAATCCGCCTTAAACGTATTTCCATTCAAAATGCGTTGGGAAGGACATTTTGCAAGAAAACCTTCATCAAGCAAGACTATCATAATAATCACTAGAATTCAATGTAATAAAAATTTATTAATAATGTTTGCAATTATTTTTAGTAATTGATTTTATGCCCATCAATTTCGGTTATAAAAATTACAACTCTCGTGGCTGAAATTGTTTAATTATTTAAAATATTTGTAAACGTTATTACAAATTTTTTTTTACTCACCGCAAGCGTAATTATTATTATGTCCGTCTTCTTTGTATTTTTTCGAAAAAAAATTTTAATGCATCTAAAATATAAAAATGCTTAAAGTTTGATAAAAAAATTACCTCTCACTAATTGGTGTTCAAAATGTTCAAATAAGTAATTTAAAAAAAAATTGATACGTGCTGTACTCACTGTAAGTCAATGCCATACTTGTTTCGTTGTCACAGGCAATGATCTGTAGGCTATATGTTCGACTATACAGTTATAGGAACCAATTATGTCCCATACCAGTAGGACGGTTTGTGAGTCATTTACCCACAGGTAAGCTCATTGGTTATTGAGCTGTGTGCATTACAGACCAGAAATGACCTATACGTGCGTGATGTACACAATACAGTTGTTTACACTGGGTCTGGATGAGTTATAAAAAAATTCCACATACGTCTAACATATGTAACATAAATCGTACTTTCCTAATATTTTGTTGGTGTGTGTACAACATTTTAATGAGTTCTGCGCGTGTACTGTCGAGTGCAGTAGGCTTACTGCGTTAGAAAACACTCTATACAACGTCTACCTTAATACTTTCCCAACTGCGGAGGGCCGCGGTGGCTGAGCGGTTAGACTGCTCGCCTCCCACCAAAGCGAACCGCTTCCAATACCCTGTCGGGTTACCTCCCTGATTTTCGCAAGTGGGAATAGTGCCAAACGATGCCGCTGGTCGGCTTGCGAAGATCACTTGCGAAGATCCGGGAGGTGACCCGGCAGCGGAACGAACCCGGTTCGCCTCGGTGGGAGGCGAGCAGGCTAACCGCACAGCCACCGCGTACCCCCTACTGATTCCTTCCTAGTGCTAATGCCTGGCAGTACAACCTCAGTGCATTTCACTGATTAAACAATATATTTTTGCTTATCGAAACCATTGATTTAGATTTAGCGTGGTTTTTTTTTATATATATATCTTGGGTACCGACTAGCCAGTTAGTCATAGATCTCTTCGTCACATTTTCCCCTCCCTCCCCCCTACTTCCCCGTGAATCGGTCACGTTGAGATATTAAGCATATATCGTGTGGTGCGCTGTACTGTAGAACTCACTCTAGCTTCCGTATTCAAACACTCAAACACGACCAACCAGAGACCCGGCAGCTAGCTCGCGGGGTCTCGCACCATTTAACCCCGCGACCATACGCCGGCCCACCAGTCTAACACCCCACCCCACCTTCCCCTTTCTCCTTCCCCGCCGCCCATCCCCTTCCACTTTCCTCACAGCTCAATAGATTATATGTTTTATTTTTATTTTTTTACTGCCACACCCCGTTTCCCTCCTGTCCTAGCCTGCACACGCTTATCGTTTTTTAATGGGGATGGGGTTAAACGTATTTATGCGGCTGGTTTCCTAACTCACCCCCCCCCCCCTTTTTCCAAACAGAACCCTTTTCATAAAAAACAACTTCCTCTTTACGGGTACGTCTTTCTCGGAACTGCAAAGGGGTTTTTTTTATACTCCACCCCTTCGGAACCATCTGTTTTATAGAGGTGCGGGCACGCGAACAGGTAGAAGGGATAGGGGCCGCTATAAAGATACGGCCGGGACAACCCCCAACCCTTTATGATATAGCTCTCGCACAACTGTTTTTTTTTCTGTCCGTCGGGCAAGCCCTGGCGTGGAAGTTGAACGAGGGTTGAGAAACTACCTACTACGGACTGGGCGAAATTAACGTCGCACAACTGTTCTCGGGAGATGAGTTATGTCACTGGAGAAATTTCGCAAGTAATTTATGAAACTTTAATTATCTTCTTGACGAAATTAACCCTTTCGACACAGAGTCAAATTATTAGAAAAGAGAAGTTATATTTCAAAATACTGTAGTGTCGCCTACTTATTCCCGATTAGCTGGATTACTTTTTAGACACGTGTTAACTGTCTACACACGAATCACACAGGAGCCGTGTCGATGCTACCGAATCGTGCTTATAGTATTGAAGTATACACGTGTAATCATTATTATTTATTTTTTTTCGCGAAAAATCATTGGCTCTACAAATTATGTACTGAAATCATTATTATCTAACATGCCTAATGCGAATCACCTCGGTAGGCCTATATGTGCCTGTGAAGAAGTGAACCCACAATTGGCTGTTTAAAATTTGATTGTGTCGCGTCTCCAGTTCTCTAGCCCCCTCAGATCCACTGTATTGGAGGGCGTGGCCAACTTCAAGTATACCAGTAGCAATAGCCATACCTCTGGCTAGTGTTTACGTACAAGCTTATCGTGCTGAGCAACGTATTTTATAGCCGTTTTATTCGGGCGCAAAAATCTAGTTTGAAGGACGCATATATTTATTTTATAATCCTTTTTTACGGAGATAAATTATTAGATTTAAGATGTATAGTTTCATGAGATTCTAAAACTCGGGGTTTTGAAATAAATTGAGACCTGCAAAATTCGCGTTATTATTTTAGGACATGTTAAACTTCAAAAACATATACCTTGCAATATGACCAAACTTTATTTGACACGCTCTGCTCCAATAAATGAACACTTCACATCTGTGTGCTCCAATCACGCGCAGTTCAGTCAAAAAGGGAGTGACTTCATGGCCATGGAGCCAACGGAAAAACCGACGCCGGCACAAGTATAAACAGTACTGTGAAGCTCAGCCTGATGACAGATAATAAATAGGGATAGGAAACATTCGCGAGTTCAATGATCTGCAAGCTAGACTCCACAGTCCTGTATATACTCGAGCCTCAGATGTTTGTTCATTGGCTGCTGCTCCAGAGAGTAGTCAGTGTTACCTCATACCTGGCAGTATGGCACTCGCTACTTGTTTCCTTGCAGGTCTACTATTGGCTCGGAGTCGTCCAGGGCGTGTCTAATGGTCTGTGATCCAATTGCAAAGCTGACTTCGGTGTGCACGTGTTGGAAGTCTAGCTTGTCCTGAAATGAATTCGCGAAATTTTCCCATCCCTAATAATAAAGCGAATTTGGCATGTCTCTAGTAATAAATTTTCGCCCCTATCGTATACGGGCATGGTGTTAAAAGTGTTAACTAAAAATATACTAACTCGTTTGGTCGCACATTGATTCTCGAGGTCACGTGCTGCAAACACGTAATTGTTTCAATAAGCGCAGTGGTTGTGTTAAGCAATTTTAAGGACAAGGAAAATTTCGCGTTATAAACGGCCTATATGATAATCCCTACTGTCCCTGCTTCATGTTCATGGACTGCTGCCCCAGAGTTTTGTAGACCAGTTTCACCTCAGATCAGTTGGCAACGAATTCGGTGTGCGTTTCTTTGCATTTCTGTTCTCCTAGCGCATAAAGGCTGTTCATAATAAAGAGAGCACTTTTGAAATCAACCTTAGAAAAAAGTTACTGCCGCTACCTGCATATGTTTTTATTTGCGCGCTGAGTGGCATTCGCCCAGTTAAGTTGGTAACGATGGATGGGAAGTAGTTCCGTATCTTAACGTCAAATAAAAAGTGTTAGGCAACCATTTCTGATTACTTTTTTTTTCCCCCGCTTTCCGGCTTTTATAATAATTTCACAGTTTCATTTGACCGACGTATGAATAAAGCGATAAGACCTATGACAATGTTAATCTTACATAAGGCGGAAGAATACACAGCGTGCATACAAGCAGAACTTAGGCAGGGCTTTCAAAAAGTGCTCATTTTAACGTGAATAGCCAATAGTTCACCTGGACGTGTCTAACAAACTAAGATCCAATTATAAACACAACAGAAATACACATGTTTTTGAAATTTAGCGTGTTCTAAAATTAATTCGCAAAATTTTCTAGTCCCGGGTTATATGTAAATATATGTATTTTGATATGTAGGGCAGTTGAGAATTTTTATGATTCTACATTTGTTTGACATTCATTAATTTACAGCACGATGTCGAAACATTTCTAACGTGCAACATCTGCAAACGAAGTAGGTAGTTCTGAGATGTTTAACTAAATTATCTCTAGAGATTATGTCGTATCGCGGTAACAATTGACTGCGTGTCCTAGGACTGAAATTTCTGTGCACCGTCCGACAATTTTCTTTCGATATTGGCTCTCGTGTATGCATGAAACTTCTATCCTGTATCATTCGTCCAGTCAGCAGGATGTTTATGACTCCTCTCCAGATAACTTAGCCGAGTCAAAAACTTGATCGTCCAAACATAAAAGGATAAACTAGCTTGAGTGTTGTCGAAAATACGTTGATCCAAAAATGTTTCACGCTTTTCTAGTGTACCTAATTATCACAGTATTTTCAAGTTACCTTTACCTCATGACATCGGAATTCTTGCTTTTTGGGTCCCAACCCAATTATTCGCTGTCTAATGGCAAAATCTTATTCTTCACAATCTAACCCGCTGTTACTACGTAGAGCTATTTATTCTTGCTTTATATATATATATATATATATATATATATATATATATATATATATATACACACACACACACACACACACACACACACACACACACACACACACACACACACACATACACACACACACATGTTTTATATATTCGAAAAGATTCTTAAATAAATTCCAGATTTTATTTTCCTGTACGAACTGGCTAATATGGAGTCACGAGGTAAGCTAATTATCTTGACTCTGCCCGCATTTGAAAACGCCTTGGAAGATTAAAATGTTACTTTCTTTAACATTTTGAGGTCGGCGCACTTTAACCAGCTTTAAAGACAAGCTAGACGTTAGTCACCTATATCTATACCGCTGCAGGGACACCGTGTTCTATTGGTCCCTATTGCCACTTAACGCCATTCTACTGGACAAAACTACACCAGTCTTTCCGTATTGGTCGGCTGCCAACCAATGGAGTGCCGAGTTTACCGTTTTACAACCTAATGTTCGTTCGTATCTAACGAGATGTACATCCCATTTCCGTAACCATACGAAAATGTGTCGTTCACTAACGGAGTTCGTTGTTGATGTTGTATTAGTTCCTATTTAAAATCTTTATGGAATAAGGAATTGATGTAAGTTAACCCGGACACGTTTTGTGTTTTAAGTGGAATGAAATATTCAAACAAGTTTTGCACGAACTACACTCGAGTATAGAACCGAAACTGTTAAAGCGGCGAAGTAAAAAATTATTTTCAATGTCGTACTGCAAGTTTTAACGCGACATAAAGCGCAGAATAATTATTAATCGACTGCGTCTTTATCTGTTACCGATTCAAACAGAATATTCCGTAGGATCTTAACTTGCTAGTTCTGAAAACTGCTAACTAATAATTTTTTTAAGTTGCTCAGAAATACGCTTGTTCGTGCCGGTTGGACAATTTTTTTTATTGACGGGAAGAGTGGAACAGTTTTCCATTCCATTATAATTAATTAAACCTTAATTAACACTTAATAACGATATGCAACTATGCGAATTTCATGTGATTCGAGCCCAACAAGTGAATATCTACGCTAGATGTGTTGGCCGCTGTGGCCCTTTAACGTACATATTAATTCCCCATTTCTGATGTTGCAACAGAAGGAATTCTCGGTGTGACGACTCAAACAACAGCTACAATTATTAACACTTACAGCAGAACATTAAGTGTAACTCGGGCTACACTGAAAAGGAAAAGTTATCGGTAGGCGTGGGAAAATTTCGCGAGTTCAATGAGCTGTATGCTAGACTCCACAATCCTTTGTATAGTCGTACCGCATATGTTTGTTTAATGGAAGTTGCCCCAGTATTATCCCACCTTTGAAAGTACGAGATTCGCTTCTTGTTACCTTGCAAGTCGGCTATTGGCGCGGAGTCGTCCAGGGTGTGTCTAATAAACTCTGATCCAATTGCAAAGGCGATATCAGAGTACACGCGTTTGAAATCTACCTTGTCCTGAAATGAATTCGCGAATTTTTCCTATCTCTAGTTATCGGCAATTGTAAACACTATTCGTATTGATGTATTTTCACTGTTTCATTAAAGCTTGCCAGGTCTTTGCAAGAACTTTATAGCGCGTCGACACTAATTATAGCGAATAAAAATAATTAATATTTTGTAACATCTCAAATGAATAATATAGATTGTACTACCTGTTACATATTTGTTTGGAAAATTACCGACTCAACACTCCATTGTTTGACAGCCAGTCGCTAATATTCTTAACAGTTTCTAGACTATGCTCGAGTGTAGCTCGAACAAAGCTAGTTTGAAAATTTCTTTGTTGTTCAGAACAAAACTCGCATCGATGTGCAGTCTTTGCTCGGCTAGTTTATAACACGACCTCACAAGAACACGACAGCGCAGTAACAATGTTATTGATAACGACAGAAAGTCTAATTCTATAACCACTCAAAGGAACATGATTGATTGTAAATCCTTTTATACGATAAAGGACATTTGATTGGGTCAATATCAGCTCGGCTCTCCACTGGTTGATGACCGGCCAATAATGGACGCTGTAAAGTACAGGGTAGTGTCCGGTGTGGTATGGACCAATAGAACGATGGTGAGTTCTAGCACAGACACCAACAGAACCGGTGTTCTTGCAGTAGTGTATATAGGTGACTCACTTTTAATATATCTTAAGTGTCAGTAAATGTGTGCAGACCTCAATGTGTTAATTCAGTGGAGTGAGCGGCGCGTGCTATGTGGTGAGAGCCAATAGCACGTTGGTAGGAGCGGGAAAGCGGAGACCCACATAAATGAGGTTCCTATAATTTTCGTTGTAAGTGACCCAAGTATGGCTTGTCTTGAATGTAAGTAAATGCGTGCAGAGTGCAGAGTGCGAAGTGTTAAGTTCCTGTGTGCCAACAACTGCCAGTATCAGTACAGTATAGTCACCTGGAGTATCTTTGCAGTGTTACGAATTAGCTTTCAAGGCCATACATGCCTGAAAGGGGCTGTGAGCGTAGCTAAATAATGGGTAGGGCCACCTGTTTTTCGCGAAAAAAAAAAAAAAAAACGCCAAGGCTAGACTCCAATGTCCTACGGCATCCGTGCAGTCTTCCTTTGGTTATTTATTGGCCACGTGTCTTTGTCGGAATACAGTTATTTACATGAGTAGGCCAATCAGAATTAGGTAACTCCGACACTGAGTGTCTGTGATCCGCGGGAAGACGCCTGCAAAGTGTGACAGTTAAAGCCATCCGATCACGAAAGTGGATCTCTGCTCTAGTGTTTTGGAGTACAAGGAGTCCTGAATTATTTTCACGAAAAACAGGTGCTCTAATAATGAGTCATGATTAGGTAGACCACAGCAGTATAAGATGGGGTTTGTTGAACATTAAGGATTACATAATAACTATTTACGTGACTATTGATCGGGGAGCTTGAATGAAATTCCAAGATGCTAATTAATTATAATAAGTTTTATTACCGCACGCCACTACTTTACAATCTAATTGGGAAGTCAGCATCGTGTTCATGTTGCCGGAGGCTGCGGCCGGACATACCCATCTCCATGTATTCTTGGTACACTACTCCGATGACAAAGGACGCAGCTCCCAGTGTTACGTTGGCCTATATCGGGCGCGTTGTTTAATATTTTCGGCCACGTTTACTGGCCGTTGGGGGCGGTCTCTGCAACTGTCTTCCACAAGGTGTTATTGCAATCACGCTCGTGCCCTGATTCAATGTTTGAAGGTGTGATCAGGCAGGCCGTTCAGGTAAGGCCTGATCACTTCATAACAGCAGTAATAAGGAAAGCATTGTATCGCATATTTTCACTAAAAAATTAATGGTTTCAAACCTCCACCCCGATGTAAAGTTAATAGTTTCTGATTATAATTTTTAAATCCTCGACATATTTTTCCGAGTATACTCGTTCACGCGGGACATGTTGCAAAACAGGTAAAGTAATGATCGGTGTTGCACAATGTTAGAAGCCAGCACCAATAAACGTAAACAGCGTATTTACCTTGGTTGTTGGCATCGGCTGCTGCTGGGACATTTTGTTATTGGTCGCTGGCAGAGCTGTAAGCGAATATAAATTTTTTCATAGGTTCCATCGGATTTGTGATAGTTATCGCAACTCTCGTTTATGAATGACTCTTGGTAACGTCCTTGAGCATGCAGCACGTTGTTCGATACTGTAGTTCAGTGGCGTGTGGTGAAATGTTGCAAGGTGAGCGGGTGCTTGCTTGCTCAGTGCTGTACATTCTCGGTGCACGCAGCACCGTGCAGCCTAGGGGTAACTGATTCCATTCCGACCGATGACCAATCACAAGCGAGCAGTAAGGGACACTCTGCACACATCCTGTGGCGTCAGCTGCTGAGCTACGTTTCACTGGCGGAAGTGCAAACTAGCAGGCAGCAGGGCACAGCACACAGCTAACGCCAGCTTACCTTGCAACAGTTCACTACACGCCACTGATGTAGTTCCAAGAAAAATGACGTGATCGCAGCACTTGAAATAAGAAATTACTGTGTGACAGAAAAGGTTAAGAACGTGCTGATTTCAATAGATTTTTCGTGCCCTCATTTGAAAATAAATAAACAGGTGGTATATTTGCCCTGCCTGGTGCACAGATAGCCCAAATGACTGTGAACATTGATATAGGCTGTTCGTGGTCAAATGAGCACTTTTGAAAGCCCTGGCAAAGATTTACTTGTACGTAAGTTGTGTATTCTTCAACCTAATGCAAAATTAACATTGCTATGGGCCTTATCACTTCATGCATCGGTCAAGTAAAACTAGGAAATTATTAGAAAAGTAAATATTTTACAAATCTCCTTATTTTTACACTTCGACGCATAAAAGAAAACAGAAAGCTGAAGTAATAATTTAAGTTATCACAAATGGTTACCAGGCACTTTTTATTTGACCTTAAGATAAGGAACTACTTTCTCTCCATCGTTACCAACTTTACTGGGAGCATGTCACTCAGTGTGCCCTTTAAAATATATGCAGGTAGGAGCAGTGAAATTTTCGTAAGGTTGATTTCAAAAGTGCTCACTTTATCGTGAACAGCCTGTCTTCTCATTGCTGTATATGTGCTGGTTTGTGACAATGTATAGCGCCTTACTCATTCTGCTGCAGGCCGTACATAAACGAATTTTTTTTTTAATACGTGGAGAGGTTAATATAAGTTGTCCCAAAAGAATGTTACATAGTCACATGGAATTTTTATATCTTATAACAGAAATTTGAAACTCGCCTTTCGAAAAGTACACAGTTCGTGTTGTTTAGCTTCAGAATATTGGAGTGCAAAATATTTATTGGTGTAGTAGTGTAACAGGTAGAAGTTAGGCGACATTTAGTAGCGAATGTTGTGGGGAAGTCTTAAATCAAGTTTTTTTTTTTGTACATAATTTTTGTATCAGCACTCGTTTCCAAATTTTAACCTTGTAATTACCATGGAGAAAATTAAAATTAGACATATTAAAATTAATTTCTCGGCAGATGCGAAAGATAAAAATCATTTAAATATCGCCGGGTCACGTATATAACATTCAGAAAATTAAAAATACGCTCTTTATCATTCCCAAATTTACCACACCATGTTGATAGTAGCTCCAACGGGTATGACAAATTTTGATGCACGTAAGTCTACCTTGTTCTTCTCTTCAACACATATCATTGACACTGATAAGGTGGCGT
This sequence comes from Dryococelus australis, assembly GCA_029891345.1. NCBI lineage: Eukaryota > Metazoa > Arthropoda > Insecta > Phasmatodea > Phasmatidae > Dryococelus > Dryococelus australis. The sequence goes on from CM057008.1 coordinate 52,885,758, forward strand.
TACTGAAATATGTACGGAAATTCAATATACATACTGATTATGTAACGTAATTTTGAAATTTATTCTACATAAACAAACTAAAAATTTACATAATCTTTTCTAAGCGTGTTAATGTATGGCTTCATATATAGGCTATGGTCACATTTAAATTCTTGTTGTAAGTTGAATTATTCGTGAAAATATGTCCTGTTTGTAACGTCTCGTGGTTAAATACGATGATATATATTCTTTCGCCCTTAAGTCGCCGAAATACTTCGAATCGTATACTTCGTTATTTTAAAGCATTTATTTTGAATTACGCGTTTTTGAATAACACATGAATAAAACTATTGTTATTTTTCACACTATTTACATAGTTGCTACCTTAAATCTTCCAGCCTTCGTTTGCACGATACAACGGACATTGTACAAGGAACAGATAAATGTTTTCGAATGTACTTGACGAAAAGCTACCTCTAGCGCCACTACATATCAATAAACAAGCATTACAATGGCAACTTTTGTCCGACTCCCCGAGATAAATCGTTGGGATTGGAGCTGATTCCAAGTAAATTTTTTTTTCTTCTTTTTTTCCCACCTCCTAACATTTCTACCTGCGCGATTAACATGTGTTGTACAGTTCCTTACAGACACCCCGAGAAACACTATTATGTTTTTTTTACGGCGCGACAGAAGTAAAAGGGTGTGTCGACAGGTATAAGGGAAGGGTGAAAAAAAAAAAAAAACCAAGCCAATATTTGCCTTTCTCCGGGATCGGTTGCACCAGTTTCTGTTCCGCGTATAAAGAAAATTTCTCTTCGCAGCTTGGGGGCCCATGAAGAGGTAATAACCGTTTCATTGCCGCAATTTGCGCAAGGGAAGGGGAGGGTTATGGTAGGGGTGAAAGGGGTAGCTGCGGAGCTCGAATGAAAGGATTACAACCCGGGACATTCTCCCTTGCGAAAGGCGCTCGCTACAATTACGACCTGCGGTGCTGGCAAAGGGATAAAGGGTTGCCCGGCCCTTTTGTTGCGGCGGTGAGGGAATTGTGAAAGGGTTGCCGAGTGAGGGGGGTGGGGGGATGGAAGGGTTGTAGTAACCCTTGCGGGCCGTTGTAATAACAAGAGGGGCGGTTCTACCCGGGGGTACAGGTGCCACTCAGCTGCGCCGAGGAAACAGGTGGAAAGGGTTGGGAAAAAGAACCCCCCCCCCCCTCCCCGACTCAACACTCTAGGAAGAACGCGCCACATGCAGGGTGTACATAGAACGCGCGGTACGATGTCGCCAGCCTACGACGAAGGGTGAATGTCAACCCTTTGTCACGGATAACTGTGCAGCTCTTCGCACTTTTTGAACCGAACCTTTGAAAAATTTCCCTATTTTCGATGAGTTTGGTTGTTTACTAAGTACGTCATGTGTAGAGAACTGCAAAATTCGCGTTATTTTCTGGGGACACGTTAAACTTCAAACACTTGTACCTTTTCAATAAGACTGTCATTGGACCATACTTTAGTTGACACGTCCTGAATAACTCTACGCCAATAAATGAACACTTTGTAATTGTGTGCTCCAATCATTAGCAGTCCAGTCAGAAAGAGAGTGACGTCTTACAATCGCAGAAGCTAATGGAGATACGACACCGGCTCAAGTATATACATCATTGGGAAGTTTAGTCTGATGGCATATAATAAAGCGAATTTTGCAGGTCTCTAGTCATGCATCACAAGTGTTTTATACTTCTGTTAGCATGGAAGTACCTTATTTTTGTTCAATTGAATCTTTACTTATATGTATCCATAAATTATTTTTCATTTATATGTTATACGAATAATGGCAAAGAGAAAATAAGGAGTGTTGGTATTGCCTAAGAAATAGTTCATATGCAAAATATGATTACATTGAGTGCGCATGAATGCAGTGCGCTGTCCCTGTGGTGTAATTTTCTAGAATTAGTGCATGGGGCAGAGGAATAGTCTGAAAGTAGAACTTTAGCAGGGTTTCAGAAAAGTTTGAAGTAACCATGAGCGTATAGGGACCTGAAAAATTCTCAAGTTCAATGACCTCTAGGCTATACTCCATTGTCGTATGTAAAATCATGCGAATATCACTGTTCATTGGTTGCTTATTGTATAAGCGGAAGAAGGTGATTGGGTCTGCATTTTATTGTCTGTTTATTATTGCCACAGTGTTGTCCGCGAGGTGTAAACTAACGGGTGGGCCAACAGCATAAGCAATACAAAAGTACGAGGGTTTGAATTCTAGCTTGTCCCGAAATGAAAACGCGAATTTTTCAGGTCTCTATAAACGTACCATACGCGTTGCAATTGGAACAATTTGTCATAATAACGCCCTGTCATTTGTCTGGACCAATAATAGAAGTGTATTTGTTAGATGTTGATGACTATAAATGTTTATGAGACTTTTTTTTTTTTTTTTTTTTTTTTTTTTGCCAGCCAAAGGCCGGTCACAAGAGACCGGAAAAATTCGTGAATTGAATGACCAGTAGGCTAGACTGCACAGCCTTTTGTACAGTAACGCAGAGTAAATCAATCATTGGTTGCTTGCTGTCACAGCGAAAGGCGATGGCTGGGCCTGTGTTTTTGTTGTGTGTTTCTTGTTGGTGCAGGCTTCTTTAGGAGGCGATAAATAACGCGTGAACTAATTGCAATAGTAATGTGAACAACAGAGTTTTTGGAATCTAGCTTGACCCAAAATGAATCCGCGAATTCTTCCGGCCTCTACCGGTCACGCATTTTTCTTATCACCCCCGTACCTACGCCCTTTCTGGCCAATACAGGGGTGTGGGATGTTCCTTATTTATTTGTTTGTTTTTATTTAATACTTAATTTTCCCATTACAGCCTTTATGGATTGCATTTTAATATGATATTGCAAATTATCCACACCAAGTTGCCTGGAAGGTGAGAGTGGCGCGGTTTTCCTGTATTACACCCTGACTCCCCTAGCAGCTTGGGGTTAATTTTTTGACGTTCTATTCTACTGATGATAATATTATGCCTATATTGCGGCACTAAACTACTACTACTTAGATTATATATATTTCAATTCCAGCCAACAGTAGTTTTGGAACTGTCAGGGATGGGGAGGGGAGGGGAGGGTGGCCACTGGACTTCTTTTCAATCCCCCTCCCCCCGTAGTCCGGTCCTTTAGTCCGGAACCTTGTAATACCATTACTCTCTCCTCTTACACATTGTCTAAGTCCTCAGCGTCCTGATTCGTTCCCTGTTTGCTTGCCTTGGCCATTGATATTACGATTTCTGCGGAATGTGATTCTCGACGAGTGACACCTGTCACACGTGAATGACAGAAAATAAAGTGTAGCTGTATATGAACGTGATGGCGCTGACCAGAGCAGTCACACTAGATATAGGCTGTTCACGGTAGAATGAGCACTTCTGAAAGCCCTGCTTAAGATCTTCTTGTATGCACGCTGTGTATTCTTCCGCCCTATGTAAGATTTACATTGTCATGGGTGTCATCACGTTGTTCATGCGTCTGTCAAGTGAAACTGTTAAGTTTTTAGAAAAGTAAATATTTTACAAATCTGCTCACTTTTATGGCACTTTGATGCATTAAGAAAAAAAAACAGAAAGCGAAGGAAATATTTTAAGTTAACAGAAATAGTTACGTGACACTTTTTATTCGACGTTAAGATACGGAACTACTTTCCCATTCATCGTTACTAACTTAACTGGGCGCATGTCACTCAAGGCGCCCGTTAAAATATATAAATGTAGGTTTTTTTTAAAGGTTCATTTCGAAAGTGTTCACTTTAACGTGAACAGCCTTTAGCGCCCCACCTTGTTAGTGTTGTCGCATGGAGGGGGTTTCTGCAACTGTCTTTCGCAAGGCGTTGTTGCAATCACACTCGTGCCCTGGTTCAATGTTAGAAGGTGTGATCAGGCAGGCCGTTCAGCTAAGGCCGTATCACTTCACAACATGCAAATAAACAATGTTAAAGACTGTTCACGATAAAATGAGCACTTTAGAAATGAACCTTAGAAAAAAGTCACTGCCCCTACATACATATATTTTAATGGGCGCACTGAGTGACATTCGTCCATTAAAGTTGGTAACGATTGATGGAGAGTAGTTACATATCGTAACGTCGAATAAAAAGTGTTGTGTAACCATTTGTGATAACTTTTAATTGTTTATTTCGCTTTTTGTTTGTTTTTTTTTTTAATGCATGAAAGTGCAAATGAGTAGATTTGTAAAGTATTTGCTTTCTTAATAATTTCACAGTTTAACTTGACCGACGCATGAATAACGTGATGAGGCCCATGGCAATGTTAATTTTACATAAGGTGGAGGAATACACGCCGTGTATACAATTAGATCTTAATCAGGACTTTTAAAAGTGCTAATTTTGCCATGAACAGCCTATAGCCGTTGCAACGAACAATTATTCTTTGGTTTGGAACTGTTCAATAATCTATATAGAGCTCGGTCATATGCCGAGGCAAATAAAGATAAGTCTGTGTTCGGATGTTATTGGCAGCAGCTGCATTTACGAGTTATGTCTACTAACAAGTTTCCTCATTGGCCACTGTTCTCTGCTGTGTGCAGCATAGGCCACAGTGTAGAGCGCTGAGTATTTCGCGGATTGAGTTGGCAGCAAGCTAGGCTGGACAGCCCTCTATACACTCGAGACATTATCGTTTGCTAATTGGTTGCTGTGATCAAGTGAGGACTCTGTGTTAAACACTCAAACTCTCACACTACTGCTTCCTGCTTATTACTGGCTCACAGTTGAACACGAGGCGTGTCTAAACAACTGAACCATTTTTACAATTTACACTTGCTTATTACAGTTTAGAAGAAAAAATAATAGTGCTTACAATTTAACAAACACTGCAGAAAATCAATAGTCATTATTAGACACTGATGGAACATGACTAAATAGTGGCATCCATATTTAAGTACTGAAAAATGTTTAAATTAAAGTGGTGTTTATAAGTTTAAACACATTCATGAAACATTGATGAAATGGCAGGTATTAGGTCACAATATTAACCATATACACGCAAGAATATAGTACATTTGCTCAAACACATAAATGCACAACAGGACTACATGCATACACATGCATGTAACAATTGTTCCATGCTAATCTAATTATAAAATAGAATACTAGTTAGTTACAACAGCAAAATTGCAAGGACTTAGGCACTTATAATTCAAATGCCTATGACAAATTCCGACAATAACAATAGTCATCAGAATACAGACACTTTAAGCTAGAAAAGCGTTTAGACTTCTACATGCATAAGAGTATCAAACAAAATTGATAATAAAAAAAGTAAGGAGTTAAAATTAACATCAGTCACACAACCATTCATTTAACCAAACATTAAAAATTCTCCACATTCCCCGGATCAAGTAAAGGTATAAAATAGTGAAGAATAAAATATAAATTGATGTCTACTTTTTAAAATATCAACTTACTATAAGTTTCTATATTTCTGTATGATTATAAACAAAACTATTACGAGTAAAGCAGAGTGTTTAATAAAATGCGGACGATTAACACAAAAGAAAACAGAACATACTCTCATAGCATTTTCGTATGTCCCATATTATGGTACGTAATATTGTTGATATTACACATTTCACTATCGTCATGGTTAAGATAAATCAATAAAATATTCCTATCACTGTTGTAGAAACAAAAAAAAAAAAAATGTGTGTCTGAACATTCCAGGTTAGACTTGAAAACAACATGGCACCCTCAGAGGGTGCGAGAGTGAGCAGCGAGGAAACATCGTCATTCACTCTCCCTCTCGCACTCTCTTGTCCGACCTGGGTCAGCAGAGAGGACTCTCTGCAACTTCAAGAGTGGGCGAGAGAGTGCTCTCTCTCACTCTCTCCTCCAAGTTGGGTCAGCAGATAGAGCTCCGTGACTTCAAGAGTGGGCGAGACAGTGCTCTCTCTCACTCTTTCCTCCGATCTGGGTCAGCAGATAGAGCTCCGTGACTTCAAGATTGGGCGAGAGAATGCTCTCTCTCACTCTCTCCTCCGAATTCGGGTTATCAGAGAGGGCTGTCTTTAACGTCAGGAGTGGTCGAGAGAATGCTTTCTCTCTCCTCCGAGTTGGGTCAGCAGAGAAGACTCCCTGTGACATCAAGAGTGGGCGATAAAATGCTCTCTCTCACTCTCTCCTCCGAGTTGGGTCAGCAGAGAGTTCTCCCAGTGACTTCAAGAGTAGGCGAGAGAATGCTCTCTCGGCGAACTGTGATACAGTCTTAAGTCCCTTTCAAACGATACAATTTTTCTTCAAATAACTTTCAATTTTTTATTGGATTCAATTCATTGAATGCTATACGACCCCATATAAACGTCACAATCGCGGCCACTTTCTCTTCAAATCCTTTGAATGTATATTTTTCGTTCAAGATTTTAATTTTGAGAATATTTTATTTTTTCTTGAATCCGAAATTTAAAACTCTTTATCACAGCTTTTCTGAGAGTATTAATGAAAGGAATCTCATAATAATAGAGTTTTCATAAAATAAGGATGCGTATCTTTTAAAATGAAAATTTACATTATAACGCAAAAAAATAATATTATTTGAGGTTTAACTAATTATTTTCGTGTCGTGCTCTAGTCGTCGGTAATTCTAAAAATGTATTTTACTGGATGCAATTAATTGAAAGGCAATTTAAGCGATATTTTAGTTCAATAAAATGGATTCAAGTAACTAATTTCAATCAACCCCTTAACGTATTATCCCTAGTGTACTCATTCACGTCTGACGTGTTGCAGTATAAGTGAAGTCAAGGTCGGTGCTATACAAGGTCAGAAGCTTGCACCAATATACGACGTTGCAATTCCCTGAGCAACTCTACTGGCTTCTGCTGACACACAAACTATGTTATAATTGGTTGCTTCTTGTGCCATGGATCTGTTGAAACACTTGCCATAGGTTCCATAGCGTCAGAAGTTATAAAGACTATTCGCGATAAAGTGAGCACTTGAGAAATCAACCTCAGAAAAAAGTCACTATTCCTACCTATATAAATTTTAACTGGAGAACTGAGTGATATTCGCCCAGTAAAGTTGGTAACGATGAATGGAAAGTAGTTCCATATCTTAACGTGGAATAAAAAGTGTCAGGAGGTAACTATTTGTGATAATTTAAGTTATTTCTTTCATTTTCTGTTTGATTAATGCATCGAAGTGAAAAAATAGGCAGATTTTCCAAAACATTTTCTTTTACAGTAATTTCACAGTTGCACTAGCTCAACGCATGAATAAAGTGACGAGGCCCATGGCAATGTTACTTTTGCATACGGCGGGAGAATACACAATGTGCATACAAGTAGATCTTAAACAGGGATTTCAAAAGTGCTCATTTTACTGCGAACAGCCCATAATTAGGGATAGGGAAATGTCGTGAGTTCAATGACCTGTAGTCTAGACTCCACAGTCCTGTGTACACTAGAGCCTCAGTCGTTTGTTCATTGACTGCTGCCCCACAGAGTAGCCAGTGTTACTTCACACCTGGCAGTATGACACTCGCTATTTGTTTCATTGCACGTCTATTATTGGTTCAGAAATGTAAAGGGCGTGTCTATTGTACTGTGGTCCAATTGCAAAGCTGACTTCAGTGTACAGTTCTTGGAAGCCTAGCTTGTCCTGAAATGAATTCGCGAAATTTTCCTATTTCTACCTATTATAAATTGGTTAAGTAGTCTACTATTCGTACCATACATTTCTTCTTGTGCAACATCTGGAACTAAAAATTAATACGTAGGCCTAAGTCAAGGGGTTAATATTTGATCTTGTGAAATGGCATATAGTCTGTGGCTTCCTGGGGGGGGGGGGGAGGTTCGGTTTTGTGCCCGTCTTCGACAGCTGGTGGCAGCTGTGTGGTGAGTTGGGGGGGGGGTGGCTCCGCCCCACCCGCTATAACTGTACTCGGACGAGGCACCTCGGAGCAACGACGCGCGCGCATCTGAAAGGCAGATGCCGTAATAAAGTCCAGGTTCCCTCGCCGCAGCCACAAAGATTCTTCTCCGCCCAGCGCAGCGTCCCTTTTCTTCTCCGCAGCCTTGCGATTCCGGGGGCGCCCCCCCCCCCCCCCCCCACGCCTCCCCGTCGAGCCCGAGTTATTCCTGCGGGAGACTGGAAACAATGTGAGATGGCCCTGCGCCGGATGTGGGTACAGGGGGGCGCTGTTTGTTTGTGGGCAAGGGAAGAAGGAGCGTATAGTCCTGACGAACGGTTACGAAGAAAAAAAAATTCCCCCCTTCCACCTCTTTCCCAGCTAGGAAATTATCAGCAGAGATACGGGATTTTCGTGGGTTGATTTGGCAATAAGTTTAGACTCCGCGGTACTACAGATTATAGGTAGAGACCTGAAAAAATTCGCGGGTTCATTTCGAGACAAGTTGGAATTCACAAACTTGTACGTTCATGTTACTTTTACAATTGGTCAACGGGGTGTTTGATACCTTCTGGATATAAATGCACCAATTACAAAAATCCAATAAATTGTAGGCCGAATCACCGTCTTGTGCTGACACAGCAAGCAACAAATGAAAAGGTAATATCTGCATGAGTGTATATAAAACTGTGAAATCTAACCTACAGGTCCTTGAACTCGCGAATTTTCCAGGTCTCTGATTATAGGCTATTCATGGTAAAATGAGCAATTTTGAAACCCCAGCTTAAGATCCACTTGTATTAACGTTGTGTATTATTCCGCCTTGTGTAAAATTAACATCAGCGAGAGGCCTCATCACTTTATTCGTGCGTCGGTCAAGTGAAGCTGTGAAATTATTATAAAAGTAAATATTTCACAAATTTGCATTTTTTTTTCCTTTCAATACATAAGAAAAAACACAAAGCGAAAGAAATAATTTAAGGAGTCACAAATGGTTACCTGACACCTTTAATTCGACGTTAAGGTATGGGACTATTTTCCATTCATCATCACCAACTTTATTGGGCGTATGTCGCTCACTGCGCCCATTATAATACATGCAAACAAGGACAGTCACTTTTTTGTATTTTGTAAGGTTGTTTCAGGAGTTCTCACTTACTTGAATAGCCTTTACTGAAGAACGCAGAGGTGAAACTGTGACGTTTATAACGGAATCCAAATAAGAAAATAGTGCGCAGAAGTCGACAACGTGTCGGCCGAGTCGGGAGCGAATAACACAAGAACACAAGAACAAATAAACTGAAGAAACAACACTTACACTATACAGTCCCCTACACAAACAACATTACACTGACACTGACACAGACATCAAACACACGACGGACACCTCAACAACAACCGTCAGCCCCTCTGTCTCCGGAGAGGATGGCGGGGTGAGGGTTCAAGGTGGAGGCAGAGGAATTTTAAATTTTTGACATTTAAAAATTATAAAGTAACTTTTTCTTTTAAACTTCAACAAAATAATTTTAAGCCTCTGTTTTAAAATTTAACTTGTTTTTAAATGTTATAATTCGACAAATTTTATGTTTCGACTATTTTATAAATTTATTTTAAATTAAAGTAACTGGGACCAGTTATGGCCTTCGGCTGGGTACTGCTGCCATTTTATGTTCTGTTATATTATGTTTACAACACAGCGAACTCCATGCATGCACGCCAACAAGATGGTGGAACATCGTTCACCAGTCAGCTCCTGGAAGGCCAGAATACAGCTCAACGAATGGAGGATAGTTCAGAATGTGCAGTAACATTTCAAACCCAAATCCCGTTTCTGTAGCTTCGTAGGGCCAATGAGTGACCGAGTTCGCTGGCATCAAAAGAACCGCCGCACCATTTCGCTTCTAGATAATTGCCTATTCTGTGACAGTTCCCTATGTAGTGGACCTAACAACTAGGGGCGGTGATAAAAAGGTGATTGAGGGAGTGGAGAGATTTGGGCCGGCTCTTTCTTTCGGGGTCTTGAGAGTCGGCGAAGGTTAAGCGAGGTTAGTATGGAGCAGCGCCGGAATGCAGGGGCGGGGGAAACGAGAGATGTCATCGCTTGTAGTTTATAATTTTATAAAACATTTGCCCAAAAATCACATTTCAAGTGCAGGATGGGAGTGGAGGCTTTATTTTGAATAAATAAATAACTATTAGTTTAATAAAAAAATCAATTCCTCCATAATACAAGCATCATAGCTAGGGATAGAAAAATTTCGCGAATTCATTTCAGGACAAGTTAGACTTGAAATACGTGTACACTGAAGTCACGTTTGCAATTGGTTCACAGCTCGTTAGACACTCCCTGGACAACTCTGAGCCAATAGCAGACTTGCAAGGAAACAAGTAGCGAGTTCCACACTGCGAGGTGTGTAGTAACACTGGCTACTCTCTGGAGCAGCAGCCAATGTACGAACATCTGAGGCTCGAGTGTACAGAGGACTGTGGAGTCTAGCCTACACATCACTGAACTCGCAAAATTTTCCTATCCCTAATCACAGCTTCTCAGTAGGGTATGACGAGGGCACCCACATTACACCCCTTGTTAGAGCAGGGAACTTCTCGCATCAAAATCCGACCGCCGACATTATGGTAGACCTTCGCAGTGTTTCTGGATAACTCACGTACGTACGTTCACGTGACATTCGAGATCGAATTCTCATTTTCTTTGTACATAACGCAGCTGCCGACAGCGCCATTATTTTCTCGGTCATTTATTTCCCCTTCGCCGTTGTTCGCCGACAACTCGAATCTTTCTTTCTACCTCCTCTAATAGAACGTGTGCTAAAGGCCAATAAGAATTCGTCTGAGCGACGGGGGGGGGGGGGGGGAAAAAATACTAACGTGACTCTTCGACAGCTGATGATTTTCTTCTTTAAAAATAAAACTCTAGGAAGTTTTTTACACAGCGGGAACACTGGCACAGTAAATTCAGATAAAGTACCCGTGTATACATGGCGATCAACCGCTGTATTTACGTAGAGCTTATAACAAATCTTTAGCCTGCATGTTGTCATGATTTTGTGTATTTTGAAGTGACCAGGATTTTTAATGCATGAAGCAAGACACTTCGTCACATGGAATGTGATTTATAATAGAATGAATGAGATTAACTCCCAGGCGTGCGCAGTTCTGTAAATACAAACTAATGTGATTGAGAAATTGAAATGAGTGTACCCAATAAATATCTGGATACAAATAAAAACATTTTTACTTTTTAACTAATTAAACACACACTACAGTAGCAGAACAGTTTAACATTCGTGTTTCTTAGGAAAATATTTCTCATTTGAATGAATGCCACGCAGCAGAGTGTAATTTTGTAAAATCAATTCATAAAACGCACTACTTGAAATTTTCAGTGGTTATGTATAAAAAGTGAAATTTTTCGCAGGACGCTTCGCTAAGGAAGGGACATTTTATGACATAATTATGAATGCCGTGCGAAAAAAAAAAAAGAGGACGTCTGGACACCGCAATGTATATTGACTCGGAACTAGGGAGGGTTATGATAAATAAATGGTGAAGAATTTAATTCAGTCAGCTCAATATAAACTTTTGGCGAGGGAGGTCCAAGATATTGTTGTTGAGCCACTCAGATATTATATATGACTACATTCTATTCACAATTTTTTCACACTTTTTGGATCAACCTTTGAAAACTCCCCCATGTAAGACCTTTTTAGTTATTTGAATATGCCATGTATCACAAGCGTTTTATACGTTTGTTAACGTAAAAAAAACCTCATTTTCTGTTATTTTGAAATTTTACTAAGATTTATCCATAAATTATAATATTTCATTTATAATTTATCCAAATAAAAATAGCGAAATAACCGGGGTGTTGGTAATGCCTAGTAAGAAATAGTTCTTACGCAATATGTTACTACACTGAGTGAGCACGGATTCGGTGCGCTGTCCCTTTGGTGTAATTTTCTAGAGTTGGTTAACACTTTACGGACTATACTCGAGTGTAGTTCGGGCAATGCGTGTTTCAATATTTCATTCCACGTAATTACAAAACTGGTCCGAGTACACCTACACCAAGTCCCCAATTTCACAAGGATTCTAAATACGAACTAATACAACATCAACAAATATCTTCGGAAATGAACGACAAATGTTTGTGTAATTACTCTAATTGACACGATGGGATGTACATCCTGTTATATTCGAAATACACATTTGGTTGTAAAACGGTAAACTCGGCACTCCATTGGTTGGCAGCCGGCCAATACGGAAAGACTGGTGTCGTTTTGACCAGTAGAATGACGTTAAGTGACAATAGGGACCAATAGAACACGGTGTCCCTGCAGCGGTATGGATATGGGTGGCTAACTTCTAGCTTGACTATAAAGCTGTCAAGAGTGTGCCGACCTCAAAGTGTTAAGCTTTGTTTGCACGAGGTGGAGGAATATCATGGTAGTATAACTTCAGCAAGGCTTCAGAAAAGTGTGAAGTAACCGTGAATGGAATATACGCTGTATGCTGAGTGTAATAACGGGGAGCGGCTAGCGGCACGCCAAGCAGACGGTGCGTTATCTAGAGGCATGTTCTTCTCAACGTGGATCCACAGACCGACCTCCTCAGTCAAAGTGTTGCCAAGTACAGCTCCAACTTTTCTGAAGCCCTGCCAAAGTTCGATACTCCCAGAATATTCCTCCAAATCATGCAAACAAAGCTTAACCAAGTCTAGAAAATTACACCAAAGGGCGACGCGCCTCATTCGTGCCCACTCAAGCGTGATAAAATTTTGCATCAGAACTATTTCTTATCAGATACTGCCAATATCCCTATGTTACCGCTGTTCTTATTCGTTTAATTATGACTGAAGTATTATAATTTATTGATACAATACCTGTTTTTCGCGAAACGATTTCAGGACAGGTTGTGTTCCAGAACACTTTAGTTCGGAACCACTCTCGTGATTCGGCATTCGAATTGTTACATGTATTTTCTGCCCCCCCCCCCTAAATCAGGGACGATCAGTATCGGAGTACTTTATTATAATTGGCCCATACAAATGTCTCTCGTAGACATGCGGCCAGTAACCAAAGGAGATTGTGGTTATTGATATAGGTAGAGATAGTGATTTTTCGCGAAAAAATATGAGTACACCGTAGACTTCAATACTGTTATCTACTGCAGCTGGCGCCGACTCCGCTGCCCCGCGCCGTAATCGGAGACCCACCTCGTCCTCCCCTCTTCCTGGAACGATGCGCTCGTGGCTGGCTGCTTCCCTTCTGGGAATCCCGTGAATGGCGACAGCGGCGAGACTTGCTGGGTCGCAGACCTCCTCTCGCCTGCTAGAGTTTACGATACGTTTAGCGACGACGCAAGAATGTTCTGGTGAGACTGGCTGGCGCCTCAGCCCTCCGCGACGCATTACGCGAGTTGGGGAGGATTCTAGGTGGCAGCCTAAGACACTATATATACTGCCGCAACCCAGCGGCCGGCAGTCTTTGATGGAGGCCACCTAGCCGAGTGTGCGCGAGCGAAGTTAAGTGTGGATGACGACTGGAGATTGCAGGACGACGGCGAGTGAGGTGTTCGTGGTTCTAAGGGACGAGGGGGTGTGAAACCGACGAGTGAAGCCTACTGTGCGTGAGGACGCTTGGAGGACTCTAGAACATTGCGACTGGCGGGAAATGGACTAAACTGAGGTGGGACTGAATGGAAGTGTAATACTGATTTTATTGTAAATATTCGAAATGTCAAATATGGATGCATAAATAATAAAATAATTGAATAGGTCGATACACTGTCTATTGGGACTGATCTTTAATTATTTTATTTTATTGATTTCTTTGTCGCAATTATAAATTTTATTAATTGGTTTCAATTGTGAACAGTAAGTGATTTCAATTTATTGTGAGTATTTGAGTTCAGAGAATTTTGCTGTAGTTATTGTAAATAAAATAAGGAAATTATAATTAATTATTTTATTTGATTAAGACCTCCATACCTTAACGAACTTGGTATAGCCTACTTAATTTTTAAAGAGAGAAATTTTAACATTTTACACCAGAACTATTTCTTACTAAGCATTACCAACACACGTATTTTCTATTTTTATTCACATTGTTGCGCTCTCACTGCTTCGCATCGCGCGTGAGCTAGCGAAGAGACGCACAGAGGGTTGTTATACGATAGCGACGGCAGCTGATGCCAGGCAATGACGGGTTTAGAATTACAGGCGCGCATCGCGGACTCTGGTCGTTTCGATTTTCGGCCGATTTCTAAAAAATGCCATGGATTTTTGACCTCGTTCTCTCAGCACGTCTCGGGGTGCGTAGAACTTTCCAAATGGTAAGTCGCGACACTATAAATACTGCGGCAGGCCTCCGGGCTGAATTTTTGCTTTGTAGTCGATGAATGAATGAGTGGCTGAGTTCCGAGCGATAGAAGGACGAGCGGCGACCAGCGGAAGGGAAGTCTGTGACTGCGAGTATCAAGCTGTGGAGTGTGCGGCTGGCAGGCTGGACTATTGGACTAGACGCGTGAGTGAAAGAAATTACAAATGATAGCAACAGATAGACTGGACACCTGTTGATAATGAGGATAAATTAATTGACTGTAACCAAGAGGGATAACTATGAAGGACTTAATTAGAGTGGAAATATATATTAAATATTACGCTCACTGTTAAATAAATAAAAAGAGTAAAAGTGGTGACAGCTAATTAATGCTGTACATAAAAGCAGAGAATAAATTAGAAATAAATTTAGTTTCTTTTTTTTTTTATATTAAGGCACACATCCCTTACGAACTCAGATTCCCCCCTCCCCCCCGAGGTGTCCTCACACGTAACAATATTAATTATAAATGGAATATTGTAAACTTATAGATACAATATAGTTTAATTAAAAGTTCCATTAAAAAAAATATATTTGTATGCTAACAGACGTAAAAAAAAACATTTTTGATACATGTCATATTTAGGAAACAATCCAACACGTCATATATTGGGAGAATTTTCAAAAGTCTGAAACAAAAAGTGCGAATGGATACAAAGCGCTTCAGTGCAGCAAGGAATGCTGTTGCAGAGAGATCGGTCACGAGCTCCAGATGCACAGCCTTTGTCACCATCCAGATAAACAAGCACAGATAAACCTTCTGGGTGGTCTTCCTTCTCGCTTTAACTGGGGTAATAAGTAATGGACCCCCAAAGTCAATTCCAACATTGCAAAATGCTCTACCCTTTGCGAATCGCGAGGCAGGAGGGAGCGTGCCCATCGGTGGGGCTGATGAAGCTGCACTCACTTTAAACCATGCCACACAGTTGTGCAGGAGCTTACGAATCAAAGTGCGAGCAGAAATTATCCAGTATTCTCGACGTGTCAGGTACAGGGTGGTTAATAGACCCGTGTGCAGGTTGGTCACGTGACAATGCATTATAATCAATTCGGACAGTCTGCTTTGCTTTGGAAGTAGGGTGGGATGCTTACTTTATTCAGTCAAAGGCGCATTATGCAGCCTGCCGCCTACCCTGATAACACCCTTCGAGTCCAAGAATGACACAAGGTTTTTAATTGGTTTAGAGCATGGTTCTCCCTTTTCCAAGGCTCTAATCTCTTCCCTGAATAAAATTTTCCTGCGCAATCTTGACACAGCAATTACGGGCAGTGCACAACTCCTCAGTTGTCTGTAACTTGCCAATGGATTGAGGCAGTTTTCGGAAAATTGCTCTCGCTCGCAAGATCCATGCCATGACTCTCTGAAGTCTAGAAAAGGAAGATGATTTCTTCAACAAACCAAAAGGGTCATCGGAGCTCTGCATCTGATTGGAGTTTGCCACAAAGATACTTGACATCACTGGTTTAACTTCGGGAAGAGATACTCTCTCACAAGAATGCTGCACAGGCCAACTCTCACGAGGTTGCAACAGCCAACGTGGTCCTAAAGACCATATTGTGTTCACCAAGTGGTCTGGAAGACAGCCACATGAAGCAACATCAGCAGGGTTATGTTCCGACGGAACATGCCTCCAGGAACTAGGTGGTACAATGGACTGGATCTCTGCAACTCGGTTGGCGACAAATGTTTTTAAACTGTATGGTGACAATCGTAACCAGGCTAGGGGTACTGTGGAGTCTGTCCAGGCATGCAATGTCAGGTTAACAACGTTTGAATCATAGAGTCTTACAACACATTGCCAAAGTTTACATAACAAAACTGCTGCACACAGCTATACCTTGGAACAGACAGAGTCTTGAGTGGCGCCACCCTGGACTTGGTGACAAGCAGGTGCACTTCAGTGGCACCACCCGCTGTAACACAACGAGCATAAATAACTGCAGCGTATGCAAAACCCATGAAACTGCACATTATGTTCTTGGACTGGAACGAATCTGCTCACATTAACTTCAGACAAGGATGGCAAAGAGTCCTTAAAACTTGTCCATGCCCTTTACATCTCTTCTCCAACTGGCTCATCCCAACATAGGCCTTGAGTCCACAAGGTCTGTAACAACATCTTACTGGATGTGACCACTGGTGCTACCCATCCACATGGGTCATAAAGACGAGCAACAGCTGAGAGTATACCACACTTTGTCACTGGTAGGTCAGGGACAGTAAGTGTACAAAAAGTGGTCTTGTACTGGGTCCCATCATAGGCCTAACACTTTCACTGAATCAGGACAACCAAACATACGAGATGAGTTCTCAGATTCATGTCGATGGTCATCCAAGAGCTCCTCATGGTTGGAGCACCACTTATGCAGTTTGAACCCTTCTACTGCCAAGAGTCCGATGAGCTGAGACTTAAGTAACTGAGCATCGGCAACAGCTGCAGCTCCTGTAACTATATCGTCAACAAAGACATCATTGAGTATAGCATGAGCAGCTAGTGGAAACTTGTTACCCTCATCTGTTGCAAGTTACTGCAGGGTGCGGAGGTCTTGAAAAGGCGAAGAAGCCAGCCCATATGTGACTGTGTTCAACTCGTGCACGCTAACTGGGTCGTCCACTGAATTCCTCTAAAGAATACACTGGTACTTCCTATCAATGGGACCCACAAAACAACAATTTGTCTAAACATCTTGCATACATCCGCAGTCACAGCAACTAGAAATGTTTGGAAGCTCAAAACTATATGAAAAATTTCATTCTGTAATTTCGGCCCAGATAGTAGAAGATCATTCAGTCATTGTCCATTTGTGGTCTTGCAGGATGCCTCGAAAACCACCCTCACTTTTGTGGAAACACTTTCCTCCTTCACTACTGCTTGGTGAGGAATAAAGTATGCTGGCTGAGCAAACTCACTTGTAGTAAGGGGTACTTGATAGCCATCATGTGTTGGTGTTAACTGTCCAATATGTGTCATGTGACCCAAGTTTTCATACTCATCCATGAAGTCTTGGTAGTGCTGCTTCAGCTTTGGCATCTTTGCAAGTCGATGCTCTAGTCCACCAAGTCTACGCACTGCTGTTGAAGATGAGTTATCCAAATTACACGTGGATGATCTGAATGGAAGTCTCAGGACAAATCTACCATCTTCACCACGTTTGTGGGTACTTAGGAAGGGATTTTCACACTGTTGGGCCTCGCTTGACAGATACTTCACTAATGGAACTTCTTCTACCTCCCAAAACTTCTGAAGGGCCACATCAAGAGATGCATCCACTCGTACAGATAAGGAAACTGACTCACCTTTACTTGCACATGGAGCATTACCAGCAATTACCCAACCAAATGCTGTATGAAATGCATGTGGTTTTCCTTCGATCTTGTGGCCAGTCTTCACATCAGCTACTACATCTGCTGCCAGCAACATGTCAATGCAACCAGGTGAGGCGAATTTGGGATCGGCTGAGGGAATGTTTTTAAGATGTACAAGATTTTTTCTATCAATTTCCGCTGAAGGCAAGTTACCAGTAATGTTATTGAGAATCAACGCTCGAGTAGTAAGAAGCAACTCTCGCATGTGAAGCGAGGCAATCTCACATACTACAACTCCTCTCGAGTCTGTCCTAGTATGCCCTATGCCAGAAATGTTCACCCCTGCCTGATGTCGTTTAAGTCCCAAGCGTTTCACACACCCTTCAGTTATGAATGATGACTGGGATGCACTATCCAATAATGCACGCACAACCTGGTATTGGTCACTACTGTCTTTAACATTGATGCGAGCAGTCTTAAGTAAAACAGTAGTCTGAGGACCATCCTCTTCTGAAAGACCCTACGAACACATTGCGGCAGTGCTACTATTACCTTCCTCTTGACCAGAAGGGTCTGTAGCATCTTGATTCGTCTCATCAGAACTTGTATCTCATGACAAGTGAATCAAGGTGTGATGTGTGCATTGGCACTGCTGACAGCGAAACTTTGAATAGCAATTTACCGCTGCATGTTCTGCTTGCGGGCAGTTAAAGCATAACTTATGGGTTAGCACGCACTCCCTTCTCTTTCTCTAATCTGTCGGCGTTGAAAGAAATGCCTGGCATCTGTGTAGGGCATGAGCTGCACTACAAATCGGGCACCACATCTGCTTATCTGTATTGTCCCGAACTGAAACAAGGGTTGTCTTTGATTCTGCTGACTGGCTATTGTTTCCATGTCTCATTGACCGAAATTTGTTCCAGGAGGGAAATTTCCTCTGAAAGGGTGGACTCTTACAGGTGTAGCGAGTAGGAGGTTGATCGTCGGCAGCAAGCTGAACATGCTCCACAGCTCTAGCCTTCCGTTCCAAAAACTTGAGTAGCTTGGAATACGATGGCACATCCTCTTCGTGGGAGAGCTCAAATGCCTGCCTGAGTGGTGCATCCAACTTCTCGAGCAATATATTTAGCAGCAGGAAATCCCACTGGGCCACTGGAAGTTTCTGAGCCTCCGACGCACTTAAATTTTCTTCCACTACCATAACAAACTTGGTTAAACCACCTTCTTTCTTACTGTCAACCTTTTGTAGATGCTAGATCTTCTGGACATGTAGTGTTGCTGTGAGTCTCAAACTTTTTAACCTCTTCTCTAATATTTTCCAAATTACCGAGTAATTGCTTTTGGTAACCGGTATATTGTGTACCAACTCTCTGGCCTCCCGTTGGAAACAACCCAACAAGTAATGCATTTTCTGGACTTGGGTAAGGTGCGGAGCTTGACCAACAATTGAATTGAATAACTCTGCGAAGCCTATCCACACAGCTCTATTGCCACTGAAAACCGGCAATGGTAGAGGTGGTAGCACTGCTGTCGGGATTCCTGACCTTTGTGAACAATCGCTGCGGGTCATGTAGTCACAAGTGTTCTTCTTCAGTTTACTATACACCTTTTTTAGTTCACGGAAAACTGTATCGTATGTTGCAAACTGTTCCTTGCACACACTTAACACACTCGGATCTTCTTGAGGTGGCTGGGCGCAGATAGCAAAAAAATTCGCCAGTAGTTCATCTCTCTTCAACATAACCTCTTCGAAGACCAACTCGAAGTCTTCCACCTTCGATTCATCTTCCCTAGATGCTTCGTACAGTTCTCTGTCCTCGTCTGCCTGGGCTAGCAGATAATTGAAAATTACATATTGTAGCTCAGGCGATGATGCAGCCGCCATATTATTTAAAGATGTGAATAAGTGTATATCCAACAAACAAGTTGCACTAATGCACGAAGAGCACTGTATAAAACGGCAGAATAAATCACGTGCTCGTACGTGAGCGAGAAACGTGGATTAAAAATTCCTCTGATTGGCGGAGATCGTTATTGCAGCGTATTTATTGACATCGAGTTTAGGCGCGACGTGCCGTAAACAAAACCCTACAAAAACCGCAGAAACTTTCCCATTTGCCGTCACCGAACTGTTATATACCTTAGAATTAATTAATCTAATTACACCACAGTAGAAACGAAGAAACAATTACTCACTGATTTTACTGGCACGTGATGCACGCTCTCAAGACCTGCTTTGTGTATCCTTTCGCCATAAGAAAACCAACATTGCCATTCGCCTGATCTCTTTATCATAAAATTAAGTATTTTACAAATTTACTCATCTATACGTGCTTATGTGCATTAAAAAAATTAGAAAGAAATTAAAGCATTGTAGTACTTACGAATGTTTACACAATACTTTTAATTCAACGTTGAGAAATATAACTACATTCATCTGCTGTTCAAGGCTACTCACGATAAAGTGAGCACTTTAGAAATGAACCTGCATGCATATATTTCAATGGGCGCACTGAGTGGCATTCGCCCAGTAAAGTTGGTAACGATAGATGGAAAGCAGATCCATATCTAAACGTCGAATAAAAAGTGTTAGGTAACCATTTGTGATAACTTAGAATTATTTCTTTCACTTTCGATTTTTTTAATGCATCGAAGTGTAAAAATGAGCAGATTTGTGAAGTATTTACATTATTAATAATTTCACACTTTCATTTTACCGACGGATGAATAAAGTGATGAGGTCCATAGGAATCTTAATTTCACACAAGGCGGAGGAATACACAACGTGCATACAAGTAGATCTTAAGCAGTGTTTTCAAAAGTGTTCTTTTTTACCGTGGTACCAATTTTACTGGGCTCTTGCCACTACGTACTGTATGCCGGTTACAAATACACACGTGTAGGGACAGTGACATTTTTCAAGGGTTGATTTCAAAAGTGCTTTCAAAACCGCGAACAGCCTTTATCGACGTAGCAGCTATTTGTGCTGATGATTCACATCGAAATTTAAGTGATTACCGTTGCTTTAACCCTTTCAGACCCACTTTAATTTACAATTTTAGGTGTTGCAAACAAAAAAAATGTTATGATGCCTTCTGTAATTAAGTCTACGCGACCCTTCTTTCGTTGTCACAGCCAATGAGCTGTATGTTCGGCTACATTAATACGAACCAATCATGACCCAGACCAGTAAGATGGTCTGCGAATCATTTACCCCCAGATAAGATCATGGGCCATTGAGCTTCGCAGTGTGTAGCATAGACCAAAAATCACCTACACGTGCGTAATGTACACAATTGTGTACACTGAGTCCCAATGTGTTCATTTTTGCGTTATCGTTACCTTCACGCGTACACCGTTAAAATAATTTTCCGTCAATTTACGGAAAAGTGCTGGCAAAAAATTCCCCCGTAAATTTACGGAGACACATTACATGTAGTGACGGAACATTCCGTAAACACGATATTGCTTAACGGAGGAAAGTGTAACGTACATGTCCGTTTATATTGTAAATATTTTCTTTTATGTCTAGGATATTTCCATCCTTTACTTCAACGGAAAAATTTACCAGAGTTAAATTCCATATTTTAAATTTTTCGATCAACTTTTTGTAAATGAATGGCTTAGTGCCGTAAGATTTTCCGTGAATTTACGGATATATCATGAACCGTTACGTATTTTTAATTTAAGGGACAAATTTCCGTGATTCCCGTTCACGGACCGCATTTCCGTAAGCTAACGGTACGTTTTAGTAAATGTATCCATAAAATTACGGAAATTTTTAACAGTGTAGATAGCACGCCAGAATTTTTCACATTAGACTGAAACTCGCCTAAAGTTGACGGTTCCGTAAGAGCAGTAGGACTCAAAGAAAACCTGGTGTGAAGTTGAATAGCAACAACCATTTATATTCAAGATTTTTTTTTTCTTCCTACTTTTTCGTGCCAATTTCTGTGCGGACTGTAGATATTGGGTAGTAGCGTCATTTGAGAACTTCGTGCCATAGCAGTTAATTGTTTAATTTCGTTTGCGGGATAGCATACACGGGGCTGCGTTTATATGGAGATTTATTTGCTCTCGAAGACAAATCTCACACTTTTATAGTTTTACTATTTCGCTAGACTTTATCGGAAACTAAGTAAAAAATGACAACTAGTCAACATTTCAGTTTTTAACAATAAAACTGTTATTTTTTATATTTTTTCAAACGAACGCGATGGATTGTAAAACTTGTTACTTCTATCGCGATACATTAATTGGTACACAGCCGACACGTGACTTCATTGGTCGACGGCCAGCCAATAATAAACGTTGCAGAGTCCGGTGTAGCTGGGATCAATAGGACGAAGGTAAGTGGAAATACAGACACCAACCAAAATTATATTGGTGTAGTGTAGAATATATGCAGCTCACTTCAAACTTGTAGTCAGTGGCAGTGCATTTGTGCCGTCCTCAAAGGGTTGAAGGTTCCGAAGATTGAACACACGTTATAACAGTGCAGTGCCAATGTCATAATTATGGCAACTGCATCTCATAGCAGATATCGTGTTTGTTGTCAAGCTGCCGGGCCGTGTGTTGCCATAGTACTTGGTTCTGAAACTGACACACATAGATTTACCTTGAAGACGACGGGAGTGTTGAAACAAGCATACTATAAGCTGTTCACGATAAAGTGAGAACTTTTGAAATCAATCTTGGAAGAAAGTTACTGCTCGTACCTTAAACGGGCCAGCACCGGGTGACACGCGCCCAGTACAGTTGGTAACGACGGAGGGGAAAGTTGTTCCATATCTTAACGTCGGATAAAAAGTGTTAGGTAACCATTTGAGATAACTGAAGTTATATATTTCATTCTTGTTTAATGATGCACCAGTGTGTAAAAATTAGCCGATTTATAAAATGTTCACTTTTCTAATAATTTCACATTTTCACTTGATCGACATATGAATAAAGTGATGAGGCCCATGGTAATTCTAAGCAGGGCTTTCAAAAGTGCTCATTTTACCGTGAACAGCCTATATGAATGTTTATTTTACAGTTTACTTGGTTTCGTATAAAATTAGCAATACTTTTACTATGGTATACGAAAATGCGATTTTTCCTGGAATTTCCTGCAAGGAAAAAGAGTAAGGAAAAGTTTGAATTCAGGGATTTAAGAAGAAAAAATCAACACGTAAGAGTCATATTTTTTTCCCCGGAGAACAAGAGCTGGAATTTGTTATTGAATGAGGAATCGTTACTTTCGACAACCAGCTCGTTACATAAACCGATTACTTGTTTATGCTAAAGAGGAGGGTGTGTGTTATGGTTGGGAAAGGGGGGGGGGGAGAAATCGAGGAACCTTGTCGAGCCGTCTTTTTGTGCTCGCTTTACCTTCTTCTTTTTCTTCCACTCCGCACGGTCCTCTTTATTAGGACTCTCTCTTCTCTTTTTGCCCCACGGCAAGAAAAAAAGTGTCGGGCGTGTGCGCCGGGTAAAAAATAAAGCACGAGGCTGTGTGTGTGTGTGTTTGTGCACGCGAACAATCGAGCATCGTGCCTCGCACACGCATGTGTATGCATGTCGCGTAGCACGAGTCTATTGGGGGGGGGGGGGGGAGCGATGGGGCGATGTCCCCAAGCACACACATGTGTGAATATTCAGTGGGGTATTTTTTATGTGCGCTGGGTAAAGAAAAAACAGCCAGCCCCCGGACACCCGGTTACCCAGTAGGGACAAGAATTTTTTTTTTTAAACTCCTATCTTCTTTCCTTTTCTTCGTCATTTCGCGTGCCCTTTATTATTATTCTGCTCCGCGCGGAAGGACAGTTGGTGCAGCGGAGACACGTACTCCTTAGATACCCTCCTGGTGCGATGGTGAACCACCACTCCTATATGAACTCAACCCTTGAGCCCTGAAGACGCCGTCGTCATTCCGTGGTCTTAGCTATAGAGCGTCTCACTCTTATAGGCTGTTCACGGTAAAGTGAGCGCTTTTTAAGGCCCTCCCAACAGGCTTTAACCACTAATAAATATATGTTATTGGAGCATCAGGCATTAAATTTCGAGGGCGGTGTAATGTTTACACTGTGTTTACTCGTCACATTGCAGTGTTTATATTAAGAAAGCAGCAGGAAGATGGAAATAGGATGAAAGGATAAATTAAGAAGGGCCTTAAAAAGTGGTCACTTTACCGTGAACAGCCTATAGATTGCAGTGTGCGGTGTAATTGACAGTCACTCTCTCTTTCCAATGCACGATTGCTGTCGTTAACGCTGTCCTTGTTCCTGCGGGAGCTGTTGTCAAGTTATTTTCTTGGTAACTTCGAAAGAGAAAACTATTTACGTTGCGTGCGCGCCGTCCAATCACAATGATAGGGTGTCTCACAGGCTTCAGTTTCAAAGGAGCCGCTTAGCTATGCGTCGCAGGATTGGATTCCTTTACGAGTTGGCAGGGAGGTAAGCAGATAAAAAACTATCTTAATCAGACCGTTTCCTTCACCGCCAATTCATTCCTCAGCTTGCCAGTTACGTCACAAAGCTGAAGCAATCTGGCAACAGTGAGCACCATAAGCCCTGTACTGCAATCTAAGCGTGAGACGGCCTATATAGTACATTCACGGTTTCTTCGGCCTTTTTGAATCAAACCTTTGAAAAATCTCCCCAAGTATGACGTGGTTAGTTATTTCCTAAATACGCCCTGTATCACAAGCTTGTTATACTTGTGTTCATAAAAGTTACTTTTTTCTCTATTTAATTGAAATGTTATTCGTATTGTATCTATAAATTATAATGCTTTATTTATAAATAATCTGAATGAAAAACAGGGAGAAAATAGGTATGTTGGTAATACCTAGTGAGAAATAGTCCTTAGAGAAAAAACTGTTACACGTAGTGGCCTCGAATTTGGTGCGTTCGTTGTCCTTTTGGTGTAATTCTCCAGGCTTAGTTAGGCTTGGTTTGCACGAGGCGGAGGAATACACTGGAAGTAGAACTTTAACAGAGCTTCAGAAAAGGTTGAAGTAACCGTGAATGGACTATAGAAGTGGAGGAGTGGACAGGTTTGGGCGGATGCGAGAGCCGACGAAGGCGAAGTGAGGTGAGGATGGAGCAGCACCGAATTGGAAGGGGGGAGAGAGAGAGAGAGAGAGAGAGAGAGATCCCGAGAAATACCCACAGACACCAGCGGCATCATCTGGCACGATTTCCACGCGCGAAAATCCGGGAGCGCCCCCGCGGGGACTGGAACCAGGTTCGCCTTGGTGGGAGACAGTGGTGTGGTGGTTAGACTACTCGCCTTCCAGCGAGGTGAACCGGGTTCAGATTCTCGCTCCCGGATTTTCGCCCTTGCATTGAGGCGATGCTCCATATTCACTTGGCTCCACCCTCCCCGACTCTCTCAACACCTCGCAGAAGGCCAGGCTTCACCATGCACGGCCCTATAGGCAGGGATAGGAAAAATTCGCGAGTTCAATGACCTGTAGGCTAGACTCCACAGTCATGTTTATACTCGAGCCCAGATGTTTGTTCATTGGCTGCTGCCCCATAGAGTAGCCAGTGTTACTTCACACCTGGCAGTATGTCACTCGCTACTTGTATCCTTGCACGCCTGTTATTGGCTCAGAGTCGTCCAGGGCGTGTCTAATAAACTGCAATCCAATTGCAAAGTCAACTTTAATGTGCACTTGTCTGACGTCTCTCTTGTCCTGAAATGAACTCGCGAAAAATTCCTATCCCTACCTATAGGGAACTAATGGCTGAATTCGGATAAGGATCTCTCAGTCGTTTTTTGTGATAGTGTATTCGACTAAGGTTTTATTTGTTTAAGATTGAACTCATCTAGATTTGCAAACATTCCAAATGTTAATTTTTTAAATTTTAAATGTACTTTTTCATTATTTATAAAATCGTGACTATTTGTAAATAGTAATTAAAAAGTGTATTTAAATTTAAAAAATTAAAATCTAAATGGTTTACACATGTAGATGTGTTCAATCGTAAACAAAAAAAAAACTTAGTTGAAAAAAACTATCACAAAAAACGACTGAGAGATCTTTGTCCGAATTTAGCATCGTGAAGGCTGACCTTAAGAGCCGCCCAAATCTCTCCCACTCTTAGTTATAAGGTAAGATATGGAGAAAAAGCGTACTATCTCTTCCTCCCTTCCGTATAGGGATGTTCCGTTTCTACTGATACGATACTGGTATCGATACTTTCATTTCGATAGAGGGTGTTTTGGAATCGCTAATTTTAATTCGATACTATACCAGTATAACTTCAGTTAACTATCAAATACTGATTTTTTTTTTTTCGGAATTACTTCTAGTTGTATATTTTGAACCCTTTCAAAGTGCCCCAAATATATGAAGATGTTTTTTCCTTCATAAAATAATAATTTGAAAAGCAGCACACATCAGTATTTTACTTGTTCCCTAATTAAAATGTATGTCCAATTATAACTAATACAAATAAGTGCTGCGCTCTGTATTTTTTCAAAGCAAACAACAGATATGAAAAAAAAAGCAATTCTGTAGAGACCTCGAAATGAGAAAGGTCTAAGTATTATATTATTAAAAGTGTAAATATGAATGTATAAATATAAAAATATTTTACGAAAAAAAAAAGAAGACTAGCAAAATAAATATATTTTTTTTACCGGTACTGATATGATACCAGTATCGATACTTATCTAAACGAGTAGATATCGATACCATTATTTCGATTCTTCTTTCGAGCCCAGTATCGATACTTACATGGTACCGCAACATCCCTACTATCGTACTCTGCGGCCACAGCCCGCGTGCTGCGGTAGAAGTTAATTCCGCGGAAAGACAGGTGGACGTCGGCCGAGGGAACAAGATGGTCTCGAATTACTATTCGCAGCTGCTCCGGCTCGGAACACGTGGCCGAGTTGGGAACTTCGTAGAGGGAAATGTGCGGGTAGAGTGCTCACGCCAGCTGCGCAGTTATAAACTCTCCGCGTTTCAATTGTGGACTGTTCCCCCCCCCCCTCCTCCTTCTCCCTCCAATAGCACACAATCCAAACAACATGTTTAAGTCCATTTACGATTACTTCCAACTTCCCTGAAGCCCTGCTAAAATTTAATTGCAGGCTATTCCTTCGTCTCTTGCAAACAAAGCTTAATCGAGTTTGTAAAATTACCAACGGGACAATGCACCACACGAGAACTATTCCTTACAAGGCATTATTACCAAAGCACTTATTTTCTCTCTGTTTTTATTCATGATAATCATTAATAGAATATTAAATTTATAGTTAAAATATAAATAAAAGTTTGATTTAAAAGTAGAATAAAACTCTTGGGAAAGTACCAAACAAGTCATACATGAGGATATTTATCGAAGGTTTAATTCAGAAAGTGTGAGATATTGCGGATAGACTTATAAGGGTTCGAGGTCAGAAGATTAGTTTATCATAAAAACGTGCTTCTAAATAAGTAGTTTTTAAAACTAGCCCAACACGAGTGTACGGATAATGATTTAACAACTCGTTTAAATGGGTTAACTTAATAAAAAATACTTTCTTTTTTTTATTCGAACAAAAGTTAAAAACAACGTAACAAAAATGTACTGTTTTTCAATATAATTTGTAACATAGGCAGGGCATGCATCGCAGAACACAACGTTAAAAAGTCTAGAACAGAACCGTGTTATTAAGATTTACAACGATAAGCGTCTCAAATAAATGAAATTACTAGATGATGCATTCATCAAGTTCTGTGAATACCCAAGTACTGGCTAAGTATAGAGAAGAAATAACGTGGCGTTTCTTTTGATGTAGGCTTATAGTCAATTTAGGATTACTTATAACTCTTCTGAAGACCTTCTAAAGTTCTACTTCCAGAATATTCCTCCGCCTCATGCAAACAAAGCGTAACCGAGTCTAGAAAATCACATCGAAGAGACAACGCACAATATTCGCGCACACTCAAATGTAATAATATTTTGCATAAGGATTATTTCTTACTGGGTATTTCCAGCAAGCCTATTTTATCCCTCTTTCTATTCGTAATAATTATAAATTAACTATTGTAATTTATGGATAAATTATAAGCGAAATTTCGATTTATCAAAACATTAGGTATTTTTATGTTACCACGTCTATAGATGCAGACTACAGCAGAAACATCATACATAGAGGCATGCAGTATTCGCGTTATTATTAGAAGACAGATTAAGACTTCAAACACTTGTGATTGTGTATTGCCTTTGTCATGGGACGATAGTTTGTTCGGACACGCCCAGGACGGCTTTGAGCCAATAGGAAATCATTAACGAGAGGCTCGCCCAATCACTTCCAACCAAGTCGAAAGGGAAAATGTGTCGTCACTGCTGCAGTGGCCAACACACAACAGCCACCGACATAAACGTGTATAAGACGGTGAATTTCAGCGTGCCGCCAGAAAATAACGCGAATTTCGCAGGTCCCTACATACCACGCGAACAGACCTCTTGAGGCGTCTAAAATTGTTTACTAGGGATTGGCCCTTAACTACACCTGTACGAGTACAGAGCAGTCCCTTTATGTCGAACCCAACTCCTACAGACATCGAGAGGAACGCAGAACTTCTACTGGAGAAGGCACTTTGACGAACCTAAGAGATAGCCTCCACGCGACACATCCGGGAGGAGGCGGCAGAAATTACAACCAGGAAACCCTTAAAAAAAAAGGGAAATAAAGGGACGAAGGGAAGCTTGAAGAGAAGGGGCTGCCCGGGGGGTAGGGGTGTTGATCAAGGGTCTGCACAACCACCCCTACCTCCACTACTGCAACCCCTCTTCAACCCCCTCCCCTATTCGAGAACCTGGCCTTATCCTCCACGGGAGAGACCATAAAAAAAACTCGGCATTGTGAGGAATACGAGGTGGCTGTGGACGGTCGGTCGAAATATTCGACGCAAGACGAAACCTCGGCAGGTATTCACACGCCCTTAGCGGTCTTTGCTTCCGAAACTGCCCGTGAGTGGAGATCCAAACATCCTGAAGGAAGCTTCCGTTTTAAGGCTGCTATCTACTGAAACGTTTTCTGTGAAATCGTTGTTTGCGCCTAAACGCGTGTCTCGGTAAATAAATGTTGTGGAAATACGAAGTTTTGCCAGAAAGGATAAAAAAAAAAAAAAAAAACTATTGTCTATGTAGCTATCTTTTTACTTTTATCATATTGAGTGTATTAATGGGAAAAAAATCGTGAAAGTGGTCAAATATCGCATTTTTAAAGTTTCTCTATGAAGTTTCTTTAAGCGATAAGAGAAAAGTACGACTGTGCGCAGGTAGTTTGATTTGTGTACTTTCATCGCGTGTAATAGAACCCCACAGTTACAGATCTAGTTTACACAGTAAAGTGTTAGCACGGAAACACTGTACCCCTTGCGCGTAGGAGCGATGAGGCGCTAGGCGTGCGTGTTAGTGTTGCCCGTTTCGCTCCCTCGCTTCTTGACCTTGAGCGCACAGGTACATACAATCGGCAGTTCCTGTGGCGTGGACGTGTCCGAAACGCGGCGTCAAGTGACGTCACATTGACGCAGTCCGAATGTGGCCTACAAATGCGTTGTCCGAAGTGAACTTTCAGAATCTGACACTAGGTCACAGTATATTCGTGACATTATTTGTTGTTACGTATCCTAATTTTTAAATTTGCTGAATAATTGATTATTAATATTTACGGGATGGGTGATTTTAATAATTATTTAACATACACGCCTTGTCTGTTTTATTTTTATAAGTTCGTCAACTGATATCCAGATTTTCTTTTTTAAACTTTAAGTTTTATAAGATTTAGTCTTCATATTAAATAATTCAGACCGAACAAAGACAATACTAATTATTTATTAGCATTTCACCACATTTGT
The DNA here is from genome assembly GCA_029891345.1 of Dryococelus australis. NCBI lineage: Eukaryota > Metazoa > Arthropoda > Insecta > Phasmatodea > Phasmatidae > Dryococelus > Dryococelus australis. Next base: position 52,915,199 of record CM057008.1, read on the forward strand.
TTTGAGAAAGCCCGCCTTGCACATCCACAATGTTAACATTCCACGAATGCACGCGAAAGTATTAGAACACTCAAGGACACAACTTGGGACAAAAGTTTAGTTTTCCGAATACAGTAACTTAGGGGACAACTTAGGACAAAAATTTTGTTTTCTAAATAGAATATCTTAGGACACAAATTGGGACAAAAAATCAGTTTTTTTTAAAATACTTTAACTTAGGACACGGGTTGACTTGGGGACACGGGAGCTTGGGACAGCACCATGACGTCAGAGGGTCACGTGCGCCAACCAGCGTATCCTTGTCCTAAGCCACAGGTTGGGACAGTGCAATTGTAGACAAGCCTTTACTCACGTCGCTGCTTGCTGTAAGAGTTTTGTCAGGCAAAAAAAAAAAAAAAAATTATATTAAGTCTGATCTTCAACATGTGGTGTCGTTTCATGCAAACAAAACTGAATAAAAATATTCTTAAAATATTGCGTAACCACGTATCAGCATAATTTTACTGTTCATTGAACAAGACGAGAATTAAAATTAACCCTCTTGCAGAAATATATAAGTAATATTGCATACAGAATAAAGTGTTAACGAGCTAACCTAAGGTATCTACGTAACGAGATAAATTTTAGAATTTTTGTAAATGTGTTAATCGAGGATCATATTCTACTTAATTTTTTTTTAGTAACGTTACTTTAACTAAGACCATTTTAAAGTGAACTTGGAGATAATAACTTCTGGATTATAATTTTTTTTATATTTAGTAAACGCTCAGGTTTACTTTATCAGTTTATTTAAGTATAAGATATTCACTACAAAGTGAGCACTTTCGAAAGCCCTCTTATTTGGAATAATAGTCAATAAATATATTTTATCTTAGCCTTAGGCGTTAGCTTCCGAGTGCGGTGGAGTACATACACTGTGTTTATTATTTACATGGCAACGTTTATTAAAAAAATATGGTTAAAGGATAAGAAATGGCTGAAAACTAGGGCCTCAAAAGTGCTCACTTTACTGTGGACAGCCTATAGCTGTGCGTTCGAGTTACATTTTACAAATTGTTTTGGAATTGATACTTAGTATTGTCGGTGACAGTCATCCTCTTAATGTGATGATATGTCGTTATTTCAAGTATGCCGATTTCGCGCCGCGCATTCATTCAACCGCAATCTCAGAATACTCAGTTATTCACGTTCTGTGGCCATAGCTACTTATTAATTTGGCTGCTGCCATGCCGAGAGTCTTTGCTTCTATGTTCGCCTGGTTGAAGGAATTTTGCACTTCTGAGGCCTAAAAGCGTGGGTTCGCTAGGGGCGACCGAGACATGCGCACCAACTCTCTCACCGCCTCTATACGCCCTAATCACTGAACTGGCGTGCAGTTTTGCCGTCGATAACGCTCCTCTATGAGACTTTCAGCGGAGACCCTACCATTTTATGACGTCATAACAAAAATAAAGGTTTGATGCACATCCCTGTTCTTTTTTCAATGTTTTGTACCGGAATATTCATACCTAAAAATTACCGTGAAAACACCCGTTTGAGCCATTTTCGCCATCACAGAAACATGCTTTAGAGAGAAATGGAGGAATTTAAAAACTTATACAAACGGGTAACGTTTTTAAAATGCTATTCGTAAGCAGACCTCACTCAGACACGTTGGACGTGTTCTGCTGGAGCTCTGCACAACGTTCGGCGGCCAATCCAAGCGCTCACCTTAACAGTGTTTTTTTCCTTCCATCTTGGATATATATATATTTTTTATAAATATTGATGATCAAATTTCATGATGAAATGTTAAAAATCAATGCCTGATATGATATAGAGGACCACTTAGCAGAAGTTTTGAAGTTATGGTTTCAGGTATAGATCCGTATTTTTCCACTTGGGACTGGAATTATCAAATTACTAGCTTTCCTGTGCTACTTCGTACGCATGACATTTAGGATTTGGAGTCGCTCTTGGGAAGGAAAGGAGGACAGCCTGTGAACAAAAAAGAAAGAAGGAATTACATAACTTTTTTTTTGACAATGCAGTAATCCTAAGAAAATCTTAATCCAGTACCTATGTACATCCCTGATCATCATATTTTCGGAAGCGTGTGAGATATCTCGGTGAAACAAAAACTAAGTTGCTCCTGGGGATTATATATATATATATATATATATATATATATATATATATATATATATATATGTGTGTGTGTGTGTGTGTGTGTGTGTGTGTGTGTGTGTGTGTGTGTGTGTGTGTGTGTATAGTGTAAATTTGATGTCAATACGTTGAGTGGTTTTTAAGTTAAATCCGGTCGGACAGACAGACACGAAAAAAAATTAACATTAGATATGGCTTAGTAATCAATTATAATACATGAAAAAATAATTTAAAGTGGAAAATTCGAAAATCACTGACAGTCGCTTCTATTTTATTTAGTCGTATTGATGAGGCAATCCTTGATTACAGTCACAGATATGAAATTAATCATGTGAGAAAATAAGTTGAATTTCGATATATCTATTCGGATATTCCCTGTGCCTTTACGAGCTTGGTTTTAAAATACTAACTGCGTGTAAAAGAAGTTATGACCAGCACATTTAGGGCGTGTTCAATAATTTATTACACATATATATATATATATATATATATATATATATATATATATATATATATATATATATATATATATATATATATATATATAGCAGCACAATTTAAACACCAGGTAGGTGGATCCCGTAACTGCATTCATTATATATATATATATATATATATATATATATATATATATATATATATATATATATAAACACAATATATATTTTTTACATATGTTGATAGATTTTTTGTATTGGGTATGTTTTCAAAGTCCGCTGCTGCCCATGCGCTGAACATCTGCGCGTTCAGAAATGCCGCAAAAAAATTTAAAGCAGATGTAAATCGCGGTCATTGTGTCGCTGTCTCTCTGCAGATGTTACATTATATAGAACAGCCGGCCGATACGCCATTGCGCTGAGCAGCCCGCCCCACGGCCACTCGCGGCGGGCGTTGCCGTTTGTCGGCGGGTTTTCTCGGGCGCTCTCCACTTAATAATAATAATACCTCTTTATTTCTTGTGGCGAAGTTAAGGTATTACCTAACACTTTTTTTAAAAAGAAGATAAGGAAATAAAAAATGTAACAAAACTTAATGTCTCCTATAAAATTATAAAGTTTCTTACATGTAATATATAAAAGTAACATAAATAAAATAAAACAGGTTATACAAAATAAACAACATGATAACATCGATTAGCAAAATTTCTAAAACTGCAATTTAGTTTAAGGATTTACGAAGGAAAGAGCATCACTACAAATAATCATATAAACACGGGGAAAAAATACAAAAAAATTAATTAATAGAAGACATTTTAAGTTTGCTACATCTAAAATGATGTCAACTACCTAAAAATATACGTAAAATAAAATATTAATGCAACGTGTGAAGTGTAATGTGGTGCGCGGCACTCTTATAATTATGTCACGTGTAGTGAGTGCCATCTGGAGTAAACACAGTATCATAATAGCCCATTTGTTGGAGTGATCACTAAAATAAGCTAGACCAACTCCGTGTAATATCCAAAATTTCAATGTATGCACCACATGACAGAATATTAAATTATGTATGTTGGCAAACACTTGTGGTTCAGTAAGTGCATAGAAAGAAGTAAATACTGTTCCTACGAAATATGTTTGTGCTCGGTTGTGCTCAGTTTAGGACCCAGTATGTAAGATGCGTAGAAACTCACCTTTGACAACACCACCTTCGTTACTGGCTAACGATTATTTTCCACACACACACACACAGCTGTGAAACTTAATATACTAAACGACACACATACTAAATAACTTGTTTAATTATTTGCAACTGAGAATGTGTAGTGGAGGGATAGGATGAAACGTGCATATTCAGAAGTGTCAGACGTGTCGAATCCAGCTTAAACTGATTCAAAATGTGCAAATTCAAAATATCTGTTTCAATTTAGCTGGAAGAATAATTGAAAAAATAAATTAAAAAATCCCTGAATGGCAATGAGCAAGAAAAAAATTACGTTGAAACTAAGCTGCCGTTAGGAAGTGATCTTGGGTAACTGTCAAAATTCATAATCCGTACGTGACACTTAATGAACAGTCTGACATATGCACTTAAAATTAACGTAGCTCTCTCGAAAATAAAATGTTTTGAAAATATTTCAGAAAAATTTAACAGCCTAAATACGGCAAAACACTTAACTTCTCTCTCAGGTTAAATTATGATTAAAGTTTGCTGAAGCTAATTTACGCGCCTTGCCAACATGGCGTCCGTAGAATGTTCTACATCCATGGCGTAACGTAACAAAGTCCAAGATGTAGTAAAATTTAAAACTTGATGAAAAACAGTTCTGTAGTTAAATACCAGGTTGTAGATGAAGGCAGGACGGCGTAACTCGTAGAAGGAACGGAGGTAGGAAAAATATGTATAGGCTGCTCACGGTAAAGTGAGCACTTTTCAAGGCCCTTCCAAAAGGCATTAACCCCTAGTAAACATGCTTATTTGCAGTCTCAGACGTTAACTTATGAGAGTGATGAAATGTATACAATATGTTTATTAGTCATACTGCAATGTTTACATTAAAAAGTGGCGGAAAGGTAGAAATTATTTGAAAGGAAAAATTCAGAAGGGCCTTAAAATGTGCTCACTTTACCGTGAGTAGCCTATTGATCTGGGTGCGGTAGTGCTTATACTTGGCTCAGAGTCTCACGGTCGTTACATGTCTAGCTAGCTACCTATACTCCTAAACAGCTGCTTAAGATACAAATATGCTGAGTGCTAAACTTCTCAAACGCGACGCAAAACACAAATCAAAAGTACTGCAAGCTGTTAGAAACTAGAACACCTAACTATAGTTAAAATTCCTCCGCAATGTCCAACTGCAGGACGAGCGTCCTAGCCTTACGTCTAGCGTAGTTGAAGGTCGGTGGCAGAGAGAGCGAACTTTCAAACGGCCCGCGCAACATAACCCTATATGCTGAGCTCTCCAGCCAATCAGAGTACGGGATTTGAACCTGTTAGCCAATCGCAAGGCTTCCTGGCTAAAGATCCTAAATTACACACTCCAAACGGCCCAAATCCCTATTCCATAGAGTTACAGGTCTCGTAGAAGTTAATCAAACATATACAGGAGATTCCCTGAAACATTAACAATAAAGGCGAGACCAAAAATAATGCAAAATATTAAGATATTAATTAAAAATACAAACAAAATAAAATATAGCTATATATTGCAGTTAAACATTAATTATTGCCATTTGTACACCGAAGTTTAATTATTCTAACCATATGAAATATGCAAAAATAAAAATAACGAAAAAAAAAAAAATGAAAAATCAATCATATGTGAAACATAGGTAAAATTACAAGAATTATGCATGACGGTGTCCAATATGTGAAACAAACATTAATTATTACAACTAGGTGGAGAGAGTGAAAATGTTATGTTACAAATGTTTGCTCGCACACGCTTATTCACACATCTACATACCTTGCATTTTAACGGGCATATACGTTGTTCACAGTAGAATGAGCACTTTTGAAAGCCCTGCTTAAGAGCGACTTGCATCATGTACATTGTGCATTCTTCCACCTTATGTAAGATTAACACTGCCATGTGCCTCATCACTTTGATCATGCGTCGGAGAAGAGAAATTGTGGAATTATTAGAAACGAAAATTCGTTACACAAATATGCTAATTTTTTCACTTGGATTCGTTTAGAAAAAAGAAAGCGAAAGAAGTAATTTAAGTTATCACAAATGGTTACTTAACACTTTTAACTCGACGATAAGACATATAACTACTTTCCTTCCATCGTTACCAACTTTACTCCACCTCGTTTCTCCATTACAGGCTCTGAAGACCCCGTTGTCAAGGCTCCTGTGTAACTGTGGTCGTGTCTCGATTGGCCTAGGGAGAGCTCTCTCGTGCTCCCGCTGGGGCCACGGTGGCTGAGCGGTTAGACTACTCGCCTCCCATTAAGGCAAACCAGGTTCAATCCCCGGCCGGGCCACTCCCGGATTCTCGCATGTGGGAATCGTGCCGGACGATGCCGCTGGTCGGCGGCTTTTCTCGGGGATCTCCCGTTTCCCCCACCCCGTCATCCCGGCGCTGTTGCATACTCCCCTCAATCACCCTCATCTGCTCTTAAGACCTCGCTGTTAAAAGCCGCCCAGATCTCTTCACTCACTCACTCACTCATTTGCCCCCGTCGCTCTCGCGACTACGTCAATATGACGTCAGAGAGAACGCCCTCTGGTCGTCTCAATTCGCCGTAGTCTGGGACGGAGTTGTATGTTGGTGTACCTGTCTGGGACGTTGTATGTTGGTGTACCTGTCTGGGACGGAGTTGTATGTTGGTGTACCTGGTTGATACGACCGCACAACTCCTGCTTATAGTCCATTCACGGTTTCGTCGGTCTTTTTGAATCAAACCTTTGAAAAATCTCCCCATGTATGACGTATTTAGTTATTTCCGCGATACGGCCTGTATCACAAGCGTTTTATATGTGTGTTTTTTTTTCCTGTTAAATTGAATTGTTATTAATGTCTTTTCTATAAATTATAATACTTCTTTCATAAATAATTGTAATTAGAAACAGGGAGAAAATAGGTATGTTGGTAACGTCTGGTGGGAAACTGTTCTTGTACAAAATATCATTACAACTGAGTGCACACGAATGTGGTGCGTTGTCCCTCTGGTGTAATTCACCAGACTTGTTAAGCTTAGTTTGCGCGAGGCGGAGGAATATCCTGGAAGTAGAACATTAGCAGGACTTCAGAAACGAGTGAAGTAACCGTGAATGGATTATATGCCCTGTGTTGACTCTTGGTGCGCCGGTCTAGGTTTGCACGCGCGCCTTTTTGTTACGTGTTGTTCCCTGGACGGTCGCCGTGACCTCTTGAACCACGGGGATCAGAAGACCGCCAGATTACCAGGGCGGCATGGCCGTCGGCTCAATTCGTCGGAGAGAACGCGAAAGAGCGAGAGCACACAGAGAGAGCGAGAGAGAGAGAGATCGAAGTTGTATATACCCTCTGGCGCTCTCTCGCACTCTCTGACCACAAATATGGCAAAAACAACGTCGCATTTACCTGTAAGTGAATAATTTCAACTGATTGAGTAAACGAAATAACTTACCTACGTGACACGTATTTATAAAAAATACTAATAAGGATTTCTGACAGTTTTTTTAAATTTTTTTTATTTTGCTGTAACACAACGGTAATGTGTAAAATAAAAAATCGTATTTTATGCTCTAACAGTTATTCTGGTAGTCATATAATTATTTGTGAAATTTTGAACATGTGTAAATTATTTTCAATAGCTATGACCGTGATTTTATCTTGACATGATTTAGCGTATTTTCATCTGTCTGCGTGATGTTGGAGAGAAACGAGAGACTGGTTTTCTCAATTCCACAGAGCGAGAGCGTGAGAGAGCGCGAAGCAGTGCTCTCGTCAGGTTGTACAAAAGAGTGCTCTCTCTCTCTCTCTCTCTCTCGAAAGAGCATTCATTAAATTGAGACACTGTCTGAAGTAGTTTCACGTGTTTTGTGGTCCAGAATCAAAAGAGCTATACGGGAGGACAATAAGGGCCTTGTCCACAATAGCTGGTCAGCGGACGTCTGACTGCTGATTGGTGCACGCGAGCTCTGACGTCACAGCTCGGGGCCCCAATGTCCCAAGATCCCAAACTCATTCGTCAACTTCAATTTTTCGTCCGCGGACGTACGCAGACGTGTCCCAAATTGTTTTTTTTGTTTACATTTTATCGCGCGTAAACGGCAAAAGTAGGCTAAACAATGCTGTGTTAATGTCGAAACGCAAAGATCGAAAAAGTAAAAACGCTACATGTACAAAATATACATAAGCATCTTTCTCACAGCAGTGAAAACAAAACTTTAAGGTTGACTCTCAATCATCCGGCAGTCCCCCGTCCACCCCGTGGTCACGTGATCTTCAAACAATCGCAGGGCAACTTTTTTTTTCTATCCGTCATCCGTCAAATATACCTCAAACTTTAACTTTCGACGGACGGACGAATGGGCCACCGCCTTCTGACGACATTCCGTAGACGCGAATACGTACGTTGAAATAAAATACCAGGCGGTGGTTCTGTGTTTATTTATCTTTGGTGATAAACTCAGGAATTTAAAATGTAAACAATATTCTTTCATGCACAAAATTATTTCCCCAAAACATTTCTCTCTTGAATATCTATTTCCAACCAAAATATACCTTCAACTAAATAAGTATCACGATGTTATGTTGTCACACTGAAACTTTGCCGTACAGAAGAATTAACTTAGTACTTAACCCGTTGAAAGACAGCGGCAGAAAGAGCGATCTCCTAACTGAAATTACCCGCCTAGCCAATGGGGGTGCAGGGTTCAAACCTGCCAGCCAATCGGACGGCTTCCTACTCAAACAGCTAATCTGACACACACCTAACGGCCTAATTCCCTATGTCAAAGAATTACGGGTCTCGTAGAAGGTAATAAAAATAACACAATAAATTCCCTGAAACGATTACAGTGGGGTGAGACCAAGAAAATAAATGAAATTATCGAATTATCAATTAAAATACAAACGAAATCAAATCTAGCTATCTAAGGAATTTAAACAAAACGTATTCAAATTACGGCGTTTGAGACATTGACAGTGTAGAATATGTAAAAATGTGCATAAATTATTGCCATTCTAACATCTAATTATTCGGAATCCTAAACATACGAAAAAAATAGACACCCTAACGCCGGGTTTATAAACTACGCAATAAACGTGCGAACGCAACAACGTAACGCAAGAAAATTACTGTAAAATAAACTTTTGAAATTTCTGCATTCATTATTATAATCTATTTATATTTTTACACATTCTACACTGTCAATGTGGAACACTGTAATTTGCATACGTTTTGCACATATGTTTCATTTTTACTTATTTTTATTAATTTTCGTATGTTTAGGATTTTGAATAATTAGATGTTACCAACATTGCAAAATGAAAATATCAAACAAGTACAAAAAATTTACTTCCATAATGCTTTCTAATAAACATTTGTTTTCCTTTTTCAAATGTATTTAACTTATTTGTTTAGTACGGCTATTTTTTTTCTTAATTTTGAGCTTTGTTAACTTGCTGGTGCATATTTTTTTTAATGCTTGAGTAACGGATTTCTGAGAACACAACAAATTTTTTCAGAAAGATGGAGATACCAAAATATTTAAATACGTAATTATACTCGTTGCGCAAGCAAATAATAAAATAATAACTGAAAATCACAGTGTTCTGTACGAGTGTAGAACGATTTCTCAGTAGATCACTGCTAATTTAGAGGGTGCGAACAAAAACCCAAGAAACTGAAAATTGATCAACTTAACCGTTGGTTATTGCGTTGTTTATAAACGGCATCTTTAAATACGCAATTCCTACTGTTTGCGTCTTTGCATTTCTCGCGTAAGTTAGTTTCTAAACCCACGAGACCTGTGCCAACTTCAATGCGAATCCGCCTGAAGGGGTAGACCACCCCGCCAGTAAGCATCAACCTCCACAACCCACCCTCTCATGCAGATGCGGGCCTTATTCCAAAGAGTCATGGCGTGGGGGGGAGGGAGTTTATATTTCCCAAATGAGAAGAAGGGTGGTAAGGAGGGGTGAGAAAGCACGTGGCGGCCTAAACTCCGCCCACCCATTGATTCATCATCAGCACCTGCTCCGCTCTCATTGGCCGGCGGCTCGTGCCAAGGGGGAGAGCCCTCAGGGCCACGCCCACCCCGACGAGTTCCTTTTTTGTTTTTTTTTACCGGCTGCTTTGTCGGGGTTAAAGTAATGAGCCGTACATCATCTGCCTTGACCAAGGACACCCTCTTCGAGGTTTTTATCTCCAGCCGCTAGTAGCGCGCGGGGTGGACAAACCGCACCGTTACAGGGGCTGTCGAGGGGGTTGCGGGCGAATAAGGGTGCGAGGGGTGTGAAGGTCATGCCCTCAGTCTCCCCCGCAGCGGTGCTGAAAGAGTTCTTTTATAACCCGGTCCTTTTTAACGCCCGCTCAGAAAAGGGTGTTGGTAAATGTCCGTCCTTGCTGCCGCTGAAGTCCATAAAGTGATAAATACTCCCTTGAACAATTGGGAACACTTTTTTGTCCCGGAAATCCTTCTTTCCTATCCCCATCTCTTTTTGAAAAGCTCGGGCGAAAAAAAAAAAAAACCCCCCGTTCGCAGTTAAGCTGGAGGTGAGGAAAACCGGCTAATATTTAGCACGCCACAGAAAAGCCGCCGCCGCCCTTCCAGGTAACTGAACCGATCCACGAAGACATTCATTATCGTCGCCGTGCGTGCTTAGGCCTCCCGGGATGCAGCGGGTTGAAGCGATTCGCTCCTTTCGAACGTGCGACAAAAAAAAAAAAAAAACAGGTGTCCTCAAAGAGCTGCATGCAATTCTCCAAAATTACGGCTGGCGAAGTTAGGTATAGGCTGTTCGCGGTAAAGTGAGCACTTCTTAAGACCCTCCCAAGAGGCATTAACCACTAATAAATATGTCTTATTGCATACTCAGGCTTTAAATTTCGAGGGTGGTGGAATGTAATCACTGTGCTTATTGGTCACACTGAAATGTTTATATTAAAAAGCAGCAGGAAGAAGGAAATTGGATAAAAGGAAAAATTTAGAAGGGCCTTAAAAAGTGCTCACTTTACCGTGAACAGTCTATACCTGCTGCTTTTACGTCACGACGAGGTCGTTCCGACGGCACAAGACATCTCAGTCTCGCCATTTCCGCGTCCAAAATTAACTAACACCTTGAGATCTGCGCATATTTACTGTTAATTCCTACAAGCTCGGAGTGACTCGTGTATACCATATACTTAGGGATAGGAAAATTTCGCGGGTTCAATGACTTGTAGACTAGACTCCACAGTCCTGTGTACACTCGAGCCTCAGACGTTTGTTCACTGGCTGATGCCCCAGAGAGTAGCCAGTGTTACTACACACCTGGCAGTATAGCACTCGCTACTTGTTTCCTTGCAAGTCTGCTATTGGCTCAGGTTCGCCCAGGGCGTGTGTAATGATCTGTGATCCAACTGCAACGGTAACTTCAGAGTATAGGCTATTCACGGTAAAATGAGTACTTTGGAAGCCCTGCTTAAGATCTAATTGTATGCACGTTGTGTATTCTTCCGCCTTATGTAGGATTAACATTGTCATGGGCCGCATCACTTTATACATGCGTCGGTCAAGTGAAACTGTGAAGGTATTAGAAAAGTAAATATTTAACAAACTACTCAATTTTACACTCCGATGCATTAAAAAACACAGAAAGGGAAAGAAATAATTTAAGTTATCAGAAATGATTGCCTAACACTTTTTATTCGACGTTAAGATACGGAACTTCTTCCCATCCATCGTTACCAACTTTACTGGGCGCATGTCACTCAATGCGCCCGTTAAACCTTATGCAGGTAGGGGCAGTGACTTTTTTCTAAGGTTGATTTAAAAAGTGCTCACTTTATGATGAACAGCCTTTACACGTGTTGGACGTATATCTTGTCCTGAAATGAATTCGCGAGATTTGCCTGTCCCTACATGTACTACAGGAGCACAAGTTATACTGATTTGTGCATTTCCACTCACTAACATCCTATTGATACATATTACACCAGGCATGCCTACCACACTTACGAGTCTCGTTATTCGCTAGCCGTCAGCCAATGAGTAGGCGAGCTGACTGTGTACCAATTACAGTGATCTGTTATGTGTAACACGATATACTGTCCATCACGTTAATTACCACACCTTACACGCAACAAAATTAAAATCTATGTTTTATAAAATCATAGCTGACGTTTCATAGTGTCCGTATACGATCATCGAGAAAGCTCGTGAAGAAATGTAATCATGTCCGTAAGAGATTTGTCCTCGAGGGCAGAGAAATCGTTCCAACATCGCTGCTCCAGCTAGACTCGGGCGTAGTCTTCAACGAGATAGATGTTTACAATACACCGACAGTTTCCGTCCGACAAGCGTTGCACGACTTTCGGCAAGTCCTAGAAAGGAAAGTAACCATGGACTAGAGATGAGGTAGACCGAGCTCGCTGACAGCGCACAACCAATCTCCGTGTCCCAACATTGAACTGCAACACTGCCTACACGTCTAGCGAAAGTGGCGTGGATTGGATTTGAGGTTAGAACACTGTTCATTAAACAAGTTCTTTTGAGATGTTTATATATGCCCTCTAACCAATTTGGAATGCAGTTTGATTAAATTCAAATTGGTGAAAGTACTTCATTTATTTAAAAGTGCTGGTCTTTGGAAAATTGAGATATAAACAAACACGTTCATCACTGTCGACCATGTGACTTTGACAGTTGTGTTCCTTTGGGATAGGTCAGTGTTGGGTCAACTCTAGTGCATTTAGTTGGGTACATGCGCAGAAGACGAATAAGCGGCCTATCTCATCTTCAGTCTATGATTTCCACTTCCTAAAATCTAGAGTGAACCGGTCAGGAATTGAACCCGGTTCTCCTTGGTGGGAGGCGAGCAGTCTAATAGCTCAGCCACCGTGGCCCCTAATGTCTTTGAAAGCAGTCTGAATAACTGTAGTATACGGAGGCCCAAAACGGGTAAATAATTTTCAAATAACAGGAACGCCACCAAAACAGTCATAAATCGAAAATGACCTACCGTATTATTTTCTCTGTATGGCTACTAATTGTATTCATAATTAAAGTCAATTTAACCGGTATTATACTAAGAAACGTCATCCACAAAATAATGCGTTTTTGTTACTCCAGTGTTTGTATACATGTCAAACATTGAACTGCTATTCTTCCTCCACCAAAACGAACTGGGTTCTATTTCCGGCGGGGTCGCTCCCGGATTTTTCCACGCGGGAATCGTACGGGACGATGTCGCTGGTCGGTGGGTTTTCTCAGGGATCTCCCGTTTCCTCCGTTAAACTCGCCTCGCTTCACCCTAATCGTCACTACAACTGTGGAAGTCAAATGGTCAACTGCAATGAAAATATTTCCGTTTTAGTTTTCAACGGACCCGCCCTTTTCTGTATACGAATGAAATACTTTAACTAGAAAATATTCTGTTTGCATTAAAAGTAGGCTAAGATGAAGTGTGCAGAAATCTAAAAACACCTACTTGTGTAAATAGTGTCCTAACCTCAAACCCTGTACACGTTGTTTCTTTGTACAGTTCATTCACGCTTACTTCCGACTTTCTTTGAAGGCCTTCTTTCAGGATATTCCTCCGCCTCCTGCAAACTAAGCTTAATCAAGTCTAGAAATTAACACCGAACATACAACGCACTACATTCGTTCGCACTCCGTTTAACAATATTTTTCATGAGAACTATTTCTTACTCGGCATTGCCAACACTCTTATTTACTATCTGTTTATATCCATATAATTATGAATGAAATATTGATATATATATATATATATATATATATAATATGAATAAAAGTTTTATTCAATCAAAAATAAGCTACTTTTTATTGACAATTGTGAAACACGGCACGTAAGTTTGACTAAGATATAAAAATGTTTTGGCCGAACGAGGATTTAGCCGACCTACTTTTCGAACAAACGTTGGCTACCTGGGTCGAATAGGGACTCCAGCATAAGAAGCTGCAGACTGGCCACTGCTGTCATCGGTGGACTCATGCTGGCGGCTAGTCGAGAACAAAATTCAAGCACACTAAATATGGATCAGTGACTTCATCCGTAGAATTATGTATAGGGATATCCAGTTAGTGAGCTGTTATCTACTGGAAATGCACAGAGGTTTCAATCCCAGTAAAGTACAATTTGCTACGAATGAGTGGGAATTACTGCATAATCCATGAAAACACCAGCCACCTGAATTTTTTCAGTGGAATCTCACTGAATCAAGTGCAACAGTTTCAACAGATCTGCAGTCAAATTCATTGATTCGGAGCAGATTTTTAGCTGTTTCGATTTTAGAGTGCAGGGTCCAAAATTGTTTCGTTAAATTCATCTGAAGACAACGTAGACTTCAAAGAGGTGTAGTATACGTATGTATAGGCTGTTCACGGTAAAGTGAGTACTTTTTAAAACCCTGCTTAAGATCTACTTGTATGCACGTTGTGTATTCTTCTGCCGTATGTAAAATTAACATTGCCATGGGCCTTATCATTTCATTCCTGCATCGGTCAAGTGAAACTGTGAAATTATTAGATGCTTCAAAAAACATAAAGCGAAATAAATAATTTAACTTATCACTAATATTTACTGAGCACTTTTTATTCGCTGCTAAGATATGGAACTACTTTCCCTCCATCATAGCCAACTTTACTGGACGCGTGTCAGTCAATGCGCCTGGTAAAATATCTATGTAAGCAGAGGCAGTGACTTTTTTCTAAGGTTGATTTCAAAAGTGCTCACTATACCGTAAATAGCCTCTATACTAGGGACGTAGCGAGTGGACAGACAACTTAAGCTCGGGCATATACTGTAGAATACCAAAACAGAACATATTAAAATAGCGCCAGTACCCAGCCGAAGGCCATAACTGGTCTGTTACTTGAATTTAAAATAAATTTATAAGATAGTCGAAACATAAAATTTGTTGCTCTATAACATGTAAAAACAAGTTAAATTTTAAAACAGAGGCTTGAAATTATTTTGTTAAATTTTAAAAGAAAATGTTACTTTATAATTTTAAAATGTCAAAAGTTAAAATTCCTCTGCCTCCAGCCTTGAACTCTCACCCCTCCATCCTCTCCGGAGACAGAGGGGCCGACGGTTGTTGTTGAGGTGTCCGTCGTGTGTTTGATGTCTGTGTCAGTGTCAGTGTAATGTTGTTTGTGTAGGGGGCTGTATTGTGTAAGTGTTGTTTCTTCAGTTTGTTTGTTCTTCTGTATATCTGTATTATTGATGTATGTGTCCTGTAGAAGACCAATGATATGACAACCATAGTCCATTCACTGTTACGTTAAACTTTCCTGAATCCCTGCTAAAGTTCTACTTCCAGGATATCCCTCCGCCTCGTCAATTTAAAGCTTAACCAAGTCCAGAAAATTACACTAAAGGGACAGCGCACTGCATTCGCGCGAAATCAGTTTAATAATATATATTGCATAAGAAGTATTTCTTAGGTATTACCAGAACACCTGCCAGCCTCCCGTGGCGCAGTCGGTTGGTGCGCCACCAATTTGGGGTGCGGAAGGCTCTGGGCTCGAATCTCGGGCAAGGCGTGGGTGTTGTTAATTTAAGTTAGGTTATAAGTTAGTCCGTAAGCCGTCCCCTACTAAGTTTTCAAGCATAAAACCGGGGCACGTTAAAAAGCACTTTACAATACCAATACATGTATTTTCTCTTTGGTTTTATCTATGTTAATTGCAAATTACATACTATAATAAAAATATACGTTAAAGTTAAATTAAACCAAAAATAACTTACTTTTATGTTGATACATTACATACTTAGGGGAGAAAAACACCCCATACACGGGGTAGTTTTTCAAAGGTTTTATTCAAAGAGTATGAAGAAACCGCAAATAGACTACAGATATGCGCGTACAGTGTTCTTAACATAGACTATACATGAGGTAGATCAGCATATTGATTGACATTCGCCCAGTAAAGTTGGTAATGACAGAGATAAATTATTCCCACTTCTCAATGATGAATTAAAAGTGTTAAAAATTTGTGAATATGGAAATGATTTCTTTTGCTTTCTATTTGTTAATGCGTCTGTGAATAATAATTAGTAAATTCGATAAATAACTTACTTTTCTAATGATTCCACAGTTTCACTTTACTGAAGCATGAATAAAGTGACCAGGCTCATGGGGAAATGTTAATTTTGCATGTGGTGTAGTAATACACAATTTCCATATAAGTAAATCTTCAGCAGGGTTCAGTTTACAGTGATCGACCTTTAGCAACAGATGTTTTTTTTTTTTTTTTATGCACTCCTAGGACGTGTTGGTGCTCTCTTTGCCAGTGTAATTGTATTTTTATTTAGTTTGTAGTGGACGATTTAGTTCTTCTCGCGGAAAATGAAGTTAGCATCTTACTGCGTGCGCATTTCTAAAGGGGAGAAAGAAATATGTTTCCTAGAGGCCGACGAATAAAAAGGCTTTACTCGTCCGTTCGAACAAGATCATTTCGCTCATCACCCCTGCAACCTTCCCCTCCCCCTCCCTTCACAAAACTACGCCACATGGCAACCGGTAGTTAATAATGCATGTTCATAACACCGCGAGAGCGATATTGCCCCCCCCCCCCCCCCAGCTACTTTTTCCACCTTCCCGACTTATTCCGTATTCGTGCGTGGGCGATCAATACCACTGACCTGCCCAAACATCGCGCACGACTGTTTAAAGCTGGGTTCACATTTGAACGATGGTGAATTGACCCTCTTCATTTCCCACATTAATTTATGCTTCAGGTGTTGCAAAAAAGCCATGGGATATTATTTATGTACTTAAGCTGATGACATAATATTTGCTTCTGTGTCACAGCCAACAAGCTGCCAGGCTTTATGCTCGGTGATAATGTGATGTGAACCAGTCATAAAGTATAGCAGTGGCACAGTTTACGAATCAGTTAGACTCAGGGAAGATCACTGGCCACTGAGACTCACAGTGTACAATACCGGCCATAAATTGCCTTTGGCTGTGTTGGGGGCTCACGGCCTTGATGCATATTTTACGTTCCCGGCACCGCTTCACTCGATCATATGGAGTTTCATGCATATTACTGGATTGCTTTTGAGATGCTCTTTCCAACCGTATACGAGTTCTGTATTTCGACTTGGTTTTTTGACGAGTATAGGCCGAAATTGTGTTAAGCTTTTTTTTTTTTTTTTTAAATAATAAAACGCATACAATCTCACCATAATCACGCCACACAAATGTTTTTATACACTCAATCGATAGATCTTGACGAGAGCTGTCGATTGAAAACTAAACGAGCGTCGTAGCTTCTCCTAGTGGAAAGTTATACCACACGGAATTTATGAGACGCGGCGAAACGAACTCAAAATTGCCCCCCCCCCCCCCCCCCCGGTTGCTCCACAGTCCTCGCTTAACGTAACATATTATTTGACCCTTTGGCAATAGAGTGGTGTAATTGAATTTTGAATGTAGACGATAGATTCGGAGCTGCAAGGCCAAACTGTATCCCCCAATTTTGTCATCATCGGATTTTCTGGTTTGCCTCCCACTGTGGTTGCAAATTTAAAGACGTATTCACGTCAAAAATAATAGGCGTATTTTCGCGGTAGAACTGGTAACAAGCTGGTCACCATCGTTCACAAGGAAATGTTCACATCGCGAAAATGATTTTTTTAAACATGAATGGCAAACCTCGGTTGGAGGAAACTTGAGCTGCGCAATCGCTGTAATTGTGTCAGAAATAGACATGGAATGTACGGATGTGTTAACGTATTTGAATGCAGAGACTAACATGTACTTCTCACCTGAAGATAATATCATTCACGTGGCAGAAATGCAGCTCGAGTTACAACGAAGAGAAGCATCTATTAAAACTTCGCTACGACTCGAAGTATAATAACTAAACCAAACGTACGTTATGTACAGATTGAGGTTAGCCACGTTTGTAACACTCGCCTTCAACCAATTTCAACAAAAACTTTCCCACTTTCGACTCGAAATAAGGTACCATCTTCATTTTGAACTATCGAACATTCAACCAATTTTAACATTAAAAGGCAAGTATGTTGTAACGCAAGTTGCAAATGTAATTAGCGAAACCCGGAGTTCAAAAACGATGAGGCAACTACCATCAACATCCGGTTAACAGTTCTATTAACGTGCTCCTGACTCCGTTAGCCAAAAATGGTGAACTCTGGTTACCTGGTCACCGTGCGTCCACAACAAAGTGGTGAACAAGAGCGCGAAACCACCTCGATGTTACCGATGCGACGGCGTACGTATGCAGTAGTGTGCACGAGGAGCGAAAAGTTTAGAAACCTGCAAATGAGTATAGTTTGTTTGCGGTAACTTCACACTCTTTGAATCAAACCTTTGAATCACCCCCTTGTATAACGCGCTTGGGTTTCTCCTTAATATACCACCCATCAAAAGAGTTTTCTCCTTCTGTTAACAAAAAGAGTAACTTATTTTTCCGTTTTAATTGAACTTTAACTGATATTTTATCGTTAAGAACTGGATTTTATTTATTTCACTGAATAAATAACAAGGGAGAAACTAGGCGCGTTGTGGTAATATGCGTAAAGGCTGTTTGCCGTAAAATAAGCATTTTTGAAAGTCCTGCTTAAGATCTACTTGTATGCACGTTGTGTATTCTTCCGCCTTATGTAAAATTAACACTGCCATGGGCCTCATCACTTTATACGTGCGTTGGTTAAGTGAAGTTGTGAAATTATTAGAAATGTAAATATTTTACAATTCAACTCTTTTTTACGCTTCGATACATTAAAAAAATATAAAGCGAAAGAAATAATTTAAGTTATCACAAATGGTTACCTAACACTTTTAACTCGACGTTAGGATATGTAACTATTTTCCATCCATCGTTACCAACTTTACTGGGCGCATGTCATTAAGTGCGCCCGTTATATAACTTTTTGATAAGGTTGATTTAGAAAAAGGTCACTTTATCGTGAACAGCCTTTAGTAAGATTCTTATGCAATACATTTTTAAAGTGAGTGCTCACAAATACGGTGCAATATCACTCTGGTGTGATTACCAGACTACAGCGAAGCAAAGGCAGGGTTATTATTTTAACACGATGTATGTATGTATGTATGTTTCATTTCGGATTTTCCACTGTAGCATCGTACCTATGCACCGATTTTGATAAACGAGGTGTCTGTCAATTCGTTTTCACAACCCGAGTGTCATAGACCGACACAATGACGAAAATCCGATATGTCGTCACAGGTAAAGTTTGCTCGCACAAGCATTTCATACGCGGCTTATTTTTTGGAAGTATGTGTCATTAATGTTTTACGATAATTACACTTTAAGATGAATAATATGTAGGTTAAGGGTGATAATTGTCAACCTATATTTGTGTAAATACAAAAATGTTCGTAAATAAAAAATAAAGCCACAAAAACTAAAACCCGACTAATCAAAAGAAAAAAAAAACAAGTCTTCAGTTAAGTGTACGAATACATTCATAAAGCCGAAGTCACATGTCGTGCTGTTTAAAACACTACACACAGGGGAGGTACAGGAGAAACATATTAATTTGCAATTTTATGTCACTTTTAAATTCTAACTAACTCTGGCACAATAGGCTATTAATAAAATTTTAAGTTCATCCGTTCGTCCATCTTGGGGTGTCACAGCAATAAATTTTGTACAGCACTGAACTGAAATGCATAAAATTTAGCACATACTTCAGTCAGATTTGTTTCGCCTGTGCCTCCCGTATATGTAAAGTGTCTTAAACGGCATGGCGTGTGACTAAAGGCTGTTCACGATACATTGAGCACTTTTGAAACGAACCATAGAAAAAAGTCACTGCCCCTACCTGCGCATATTTTTACGGGTGCCCTAAGTTTCACGGGGCCAGTTAAGTTGGTAACGATGGATGGGAAGTAGTTCCCTAACTTAAAGTCGAATAAAAAGTGCTCGGAAAACATTCGTGAGAACTCAAATTATTTCTTTCGGTTTCTGTTTTTTTTTTTTTTTTTTTTTTTTAATCTAAGTGTAAAAATTAGCAGATTTGTGAAATATTTACTTTTCTAATAATTTCACAGTTTCACTTGACCGACGGATGAATAAAGTGATGAGGCCCATGACAATGTTAATCTTACATAAGGCGGAAGAATACATAACGTGCATACAATTAGATCTTAAGCTGGGCTTTCAAAAGTGCTCATTTTACCGTGAATAGCCTATATAGTTTTATGAATATACTCGTACACTTAACTGAAGACTTGTTTTTTTTTTTTTTTAGTAGTCGGGTTTTAGTTATTATGGCTTGATTTTTCTTATAGACTTGTTTAAGCTATATTTGCGTGACGCGGAAGAATGTCCTTGATGTAGAACTATATCATAGCTCCAGAAATATTGGAAGTAACCATGAATGGAATTCACTAACGTATGTAACTTCGCCGAGATTCGCGCTTGGGTCGAGGCGTGGCACGCTGCAAGAGTCGTGAGTCACGACCGGTCAGCCGGCTGTAGGGGTGGTATTAGGGGTTGAAGGGGTGGCTCTGGCCAGTCACGAGGGGGGTTGGCCGGGGGAGGGGGGTGGTTAAGGCGGTTGCCGTGGAAACCACAGGAGTGTCCCCGACCTGCCGCACACCCGCACGCCACTAAGCTGTTCACGGTAAAGTGAGCACTTTTGACGCCCTAGTTAACTTTTGCTTTCAACCATTGTTCATAGTTGAACCATCTTTTTAAATAAATAGTGACATGAACTGCCTTTAACATATTGTAGGGTTGCTTAGCAAAAGATAACGAAATAAATTATCGTGAAATTTGGCCTTAACCCCTTAACTTACCCATTAATTTTTCGTTCCGGATGTTGCAAAAGAGGAGATTCTCTGTCTGGCATGTAGTTAATAATTCCTTATAATCACTTACATGATTGAACATATTTAAACCATTTCTTTTGGTCTACGGCATCCGCAGCAACCAACAACGACATTTTGGCGTACGAGCAGCAACCAATACTATTCACCAGGAAAAACACGCTGTCTATGTTGGTGCTAGCTTTTAACCTTGTAGAGCCGCGACCATGACGTTACCTATTTTGCAACACGTCGTACGGCAACGAGTATACTCGGGAAAATACGTTAAGGGCGCGTGGGACATAAATTAACACCGAATACGTAAATTGATCTTTACTGGTTTTTGAAAGCCAACATAAAAATACAAAAAAAAAGTAAAAATGGCAATCGTAGATAATAGGTTTTGCCAACTTAAAGACCAAGTATTTTGCAGTATTACTGTATCAATTTAGCATAATGTCTCGCGCCACGGAAACACACAAAAATTGACGGCGGCAGAAATATCTCGGCAGAATAACGTCACTCAGGTAAAATATTTGCTCTCGTAGTTAGTAAAAACTATTCTGTATGGTTGCTCTTTCTTTGTATTCTCTATCGACTCCCATAAAATTGGTAAAATATGATAAACCTCAATAGCGTTAATTGTATGTCCCGCGCCCTCTTAAGGGGTCAGTCTCGAAGCAACTAGAGCGAAAGCGTACTATATCAATATAAAACACAGGAACGCTCTCGAGTGTGTGAAGGACCGTGGTTGGCGGAACTGCGGGGCAAGACGACAGCTGGTGTTTGGTGTTCCAGCTGAGTCAACCCGACGAACGACAGTTGTAGCCCCGACAGGAAGTAGAGGTTCACTTGTGTCGTGGCTCGCACGTATCCGCTGTGGCGCCACGCGCCGGAGTCAACAACATCCTTTTCGCCTCACCCTTCTGCAACTATTTCCCCCGGGGAAACAGAATCGCGACACTGAAACACCATCTTTGTTTATGGGCGCCGCTTGAGCGGGGCTCTGGAAAAACTGAATGTAAACTAAACTATGGGCTGTTCACGGCAAACTGAGCACTTTTGAAAGCCCTGCTTCAGATCTGCTTGTATGCACACTGTGTGCTCTTCCACCATGTATAGTTTGTTTACAGTTTCTTTAACACGTCGAGGTCTGCACACATTTACTGGTAGTTAAGACAAGTTAAAGTGAGTCACCTATATCCACTACTGCAAGAACACCGGTTCTGTTGGTGTCTGTGTTAGAACTCACCATCGTCCTATTGGTCCATACAATCAATCATGTCCCTTTGAGTGGCTATAAAAGAAAATAATTATATCGTTATCAATGTCATTGTTACTACGCTGACGTGTTCTTGTGAGGTCGTGTGAAACACTAGCCGAACAAAGTCTGCACATCCATGCGAGTTTTGTCCTGAACAACAAAGGAATTTTCAAATCAGCTTTGCTCGAGCTACACGCGAGCACAGTCCGCAAAGTGTTAAGCTGCGCTCACAACCATTCGTCGCACCCGTCAGTCAGTCATCCGTCTGTTTTTTCGTCTGTCAGTTGAAAGCGACTCACAACAATTCGTCGTCCATCGGTCCTTCTGTCTGGGAAAATTTTCAGAGTGATAACGTAATATCGCGATCTTTCTTTCGTAGAAGGTATGCTTTGGTTGGAAATACATTTTCGAAAGGACAGCATTTGGGGAAATAATTTCTTTACTTGATAAAAATTTGCACTGAATTATGGTTTACATTTTAAATTCCTGATTCTACCACCAAGATAAATAAACACGTATTCTCTGCCTTGCGTTTTATTCCAAAGTACGTACGGAATTTCGTGAGAAGGCTGTGCCCCATCCGTAGGTCCGTCGAAAGTTAAAAGTGAGATATATTTGACGGATTGACGAATGGGAAAAAAAAGTCGCCCTGCGATTTTTTCGAAGATCACGTGACCGTCTGACGGACGGGCGAGTGACGGGTGCAACGGATGGTTGTGAGTCCAACTATAAACTCTTTGAATCAAACTTTTAAAAAATCACCCCATGTACGGTGTGTTTGGTTCTTTCAAAATTAAGTTACGTATCAGAAGCGTTTTGTACTCGTTTTGACATTAATTTACCGTCTTATTTGTTAAATTGGAATTTTATTTATATTTTAAATTACAATATTTCATTTATAATTAATACGAATAGAAAAATGATGTGTTCGTAACGCTTAGTAAGAAATAGTTTTATGCAAAATATTATTAAAGGCTGATCACGATAAAGTGAGCACTTTTGAAATGAACCTTAAAAAAAAGTCACTGCCCCTACCTACATATATTTTAATGGGCGCACTAAGTGACATTTACTTAGTAAAGTTGGTAACGATGGATGGAAAATAGTTCCATATCCTAACGTCGAATTAAATGTGTTGGGAAACCATTTTTAACTTCATTTTTTTTTTTTTAAAGCATCGAAGTGTGAAAATGAGCAGATTTATATAATATTTACTTGCCTAAAAATTTCACCGTTTTACTTGACCGACGCATGTATAAAGTGATGAGGCCCATGGCAATGTTAATTTTACATAACGTACATACAAGTAGATCTTAAGCAGAGCTTTCAAAAGTGCACATTTTAAAGTGGACAACGTATACACTGAATGCGCATGAATGCGGTGTGCAGTCGCTTTGGTGGAGTTTTCCAGACACAGCCTAAGCTTGGTTTGCATGAGGCGGAGGAATATCCTGGAAGTAGAAATTTAGCTGCGCCTAAGTTAAAGTTGGAATTAACCGTGAATGGACTATACTACTGCCACGGGGCCTGGATCACTTTATTCATGCGTGTATGCCTGCCGAGGTAAACTGCGAAGTTATTAGAATATAAAACATTTAAATAGAAGTTCTATGCATGAAAAAAATAGAGATGTAAAAATTAAAATCAATTAATATGCAATTAGTGACGTTAAAATTTTTTTAGTTAACTGTTTAAAAGTTCTACAAAATTATCTACATTTTTAAGTTAAGGCTAGGCTGCATTCAATTTTCATTTTTGTAAGCGCTTTTTATAGATCTGTTTATTTATTTTAATGAGCTGGGATTAAATATGTTGTTTTCCTCTCAGGTACTTTATAGGTTATGCACATTTATATTTATGATTGGTATTTCTGATTACGAAACAAATTTTGTGTATTTTGTAGATCAAAATTTTTGTGCTATTTTAATTTTAATTTCTTTAAACATTGCCTTGTCTCTAGTCCTGCTCAAGATACGTACCTGATATGAAACCACTGATAATTTTCAAATTTAATACCATTTGAGCTATCATATTTCTGTTTCGCCTCTTGTTAATGTAAGTATTTTTTCTTTTTTCTTGTTATGTATGTTTACGTATGTGTACAATATGTTATACCTGGTTAAGTGTAAGAGAAGACATTGAAGCCTTAACTTCACCGATGTAAATAAAGTCGAAATAAATAAATAAATAAACAAACCATGAATGGACTATACTACTGCCACGGGTCCTGGATCACTTTATTCACGCATCTGCCTGCCGAGCGAAACTGTGAAATTATTAGAAAATTAAATGTTTAAATAGAAGTTTTATGCATTTAAAAGCAGAGATATAAAAATATAAATTAATTAATATGCATTCAGTGGCGTTAAAAAACTTTTTATTTAACTATTAATAAAAGTTTTGCAAAATTATCTACATTTTTAAGTGAAGGCTCGGTTTCACACGTTACACATGTCGCATTACTTGTTTCTAGCTTATTTCAGGTGTTTAGGGACACTTATTTCGAAACCACAACTATACTTCTCTTCCAATGTACACTGCGTTGTAGAATCAACATAAACTCTGAACTTATGACGAGTGCTTATGACGTAAATAGTGCAGCAGATATTTTAAATTTTCAATTGATTCTTGGCGTTTCACAATTATAGGCCGTTCACGTTAAAGTGAGCACTTTTTAAGGCCCTTCAAAATTTTTTATATTAAGCCAGTTTTTATATTTAAGTCATTTTTTAACATGAGCGTCGTAACGTGACTAATAAATACGGTGTGTACTTTCACCGCTCTCAAAAGCTAATGTCTATGGCTGGAATAAAACCTATTTATTAGTGCTCAGCGCCTTAAAAAGTGCTCAATTGTTCGTGAACAGCTTATACCAGGTAACGCGTAGGTAAAATACGGCGACTTCCTTTGAAGGTATTTGTGAAATGTATAGTGACTACTGGTGAAGTAGTGATGTTTTGAAATATATACATTTCAAACACTGGACGACGTGCGTAAATAAATATGTCAAGTTTTACAGCTTTACTTTCTCGTTTCCTGTTGAACTAACTTTATTTGGATGTGCATACCTTTACTAGGCATCAATAATTGCACTAACCAACACTGTAGCAGGAGCAAACACTCGAGCTGTATTTTCAAACGAAGGCAATTAAATAAGTGGCTAAACAAATATACACAGTTAATTAAACAAAAAAAAAATTTTTTTTGACAGTCTAATTTATTTTGACCAAATACAGAGGTCTTGTTCATTCAAGGGTGTATTTTGTCATACGATTCTTTTTCAAGTTTTGTTTATTCAACAAAATATTTTGTTGGGACGATTAAATATACAGGTTTTTTCGTAACTTATGTTACAGGCTTTGGGAGGTGACACCTTACGAAAAAAAAGTTACAAAAATGCCGATTGACTTATGTCCAGAAACTACGTCTAATTGAGGAAAACATCCCCATAAGTGGGGCTTTAAAGTTAATTTTTAATTAATAAAGTGGAAACAAATTGATTTTAACTTAAGATATTTAAGTATTGTAACTTAATATTATTTTTTTGCCATTTTATTAAGTAAAAACTATTTTTAGAACCGAACTTTCGGGGGTGTTTTCAACCCTTAGACGTCGTTTCCGGACATAAGTCAATCGGCATTTTCGTAATGTTTTTCCATAAGGAATCACTTCCCAAAGTCTGTAACATAAGTTACGAAACATTCTGAATTTTTTGGCCCTGTACAAGGGAAATATTTTGTCGGCAGTTTCGCCAGGCAAGGACGCAGTGAAGGACGCGAAGAAGATCTTGAAGAGCGATGCGGCGCCACGTTCTGCTTGCGAAGTTTCCTAGGGGACCGCGGGCTGCGGGTCCCCTGAGGACCCCTTGGTGGAAGGGGTTAAGCCGTCAGTGTTGGCGTATCTGCCGGTGCCAATGAGCCGTGCAAAAAAAAAAAAAAAAACCGGGGGAGGGTCGCCGGGCCTTCTCAACCCTTTCACTCGCCTCGCCCCCTTTTCAACCGCGGACTGACATTTTATACCCGGGCAACCTGTCGCTGGGTTTTCGGGTCCCAAACAAAACACCCTTTCGCCCGACCAGAGGACCAGAGGGCAATGACCCTTCTGTCTGACCGACACGGGAACAAGTGGCTCCTCCCGAATTGCGAGTAGCTAAAGGCTGTTCATGATAAAGTGAGCACCTTTAAAATCAACCGTATAGGCTATTTACGGTAAAGTGATCACTTTTGAAAGCCCTTTTATTTTGAATAATAGTCAATAATTTATTTTATTTTATCCTTAGACGTCAACTTCCGAGTGCAGTGGAATATACACACTGTGTTTATTAATTATGTGGCAGTATTTATTACAAAGATGGTTAAAGGATTAAAAAAATGGCTGAAAAGAAAAACTAATTAGGGCCTCAAAAGTGCTCACTTCACCGTGAACAGCCTATAGAAAAATATCACTGTCGCTGCCTGCGTATATTTTAACGGGCTCACTGGGTGAAAAGCGACCAGCAAAGTTGGTAACGATGGATGGAAAGTAGTTCCATATCTTAACGTCCGAAAAAAAGTGTTAGGTAACCATTTGTAATAACTTATTTATTTCTCTTCCCGTTTTTTTAATGCTTCGAAGTGGACATGTGAGCAGATTTGTTAACTATATATTCCTTTCATACATTTTCACAGCTTAACTTGACCGACGCATAAATAAAGTGATGACGCCCATGGCAATGTTATCTTTACATAAGGCGGGAGAATACACAAGGAGCATAGAAGTAGATCTTAAGCAAGGTTGTCAAAAGTGCTCAGTTTACCGTGAGCAGCCAATAGTAAAAGACAAGTGTCTATTTCATTACTTTCATTTTTTTCCAGGTTCACATAAAACCCGCATGGTGGAGTCCCCAACCCAGCCACACCCCAATTTTTTGTATTTATTTCGTCTCTTGTTTCAGGTGGAAAGAGATATCGCCATTTCTGTCTTCCCTACCACTGAATCCATCGTATATAAATATATTACAGTAGGAAAAAAAAAAGCATTATCCTCTTACGATACGCACTGAATAATATAAATATGTTACCTTTACTGTTAAAGCAAATCCCTTTGATGACAATCTACACGAAATTGCATATGCGTTTATCCCACCAATTAATCTTCCTCGCCCACAAATCTCGCTCGAATGCTCAAACCTTTATGGTCTCCGTCACCTGATCGTTGATCTGTTTACCAACCAAACGCAAAACTCGACGAACCTCCCAGATTCCAAACGCTGCGCATCAAAACACACCAATCATGTACTGTCTAATAACGGTTTGGTTTTGAGTGCGTTCGGTATAGTTTGCAGCGACATTAAGTTCAGACATAAAAATTAATTGGTAATGTGCACTGGCTGCAAACCAAGGTATAGTGAGTCCCAGCGTAGCCATGTGGCGCACGCAAAAATACTTATTGTTTACTACATTGATTCATCCAAAAATACTTACTGCATACTTATTATGACTGTTGACAGTGAACATTTATCCTACTTTAGGGACAATACACCTTTGCGGTGTATTGTGGTTGTAATTTAGAATGTTTCAGTTTTTCAGTGAATTCGACGATGTTGTCTTTCCTGGTCAAGATGTACGTTAACAGGTTTCGTAGAGGTGGATGTTCATATTTTCCAAGGAAGGTATTTCGCAATATACATGCCATCGAGAAGGATGTTAGCAAAGATGATACTGAGTGGACTGTAAGTTGTGGACATTGAAGAAAGTTATATATTTTATGTCATTGTTATTCAGATTTGCACTACAAGGTATTACTGAAAAAACTGGCTCTGGTTTCTTAGAGTTCTGTTTCTTCGGACGAGCAAATAATTTAAAAAACCCAGAACCAAAAGACAGTGAAATAGATTCTCGAGATGTAATTTGTTGGAAAACATTCCCAGTTAATGAAGGTGTTAGCAGTAGCAGTGCTGTAACAAGTTCATTTAGAAACCCCGTTATGTATTCAAGAAAGAAAGTCAAAATTAATGCTGGAGATCAAATTTATATGTATAGAAAGTTAATAGGTACGTGTGGTAATATGAGAATATTAGGTTATTTAGAATTGGTTTATAATCCTTGATATGTATTTGTTATGTAATTATATATGTATGTGATCATACGAGATATGATGTATATTAAAGGGTTTTACCATATACAGGGATAGTATTTCCGAAAACACACTAGCTGCTTTATCTTTGTATAATTGAATGGCTCGGTTTTCCGTCTCGGCTTACTGATTCACAGACGCTTCACAAACGTTCTACTTTATAGAGTACTTTCAGAATATTCATTGGCCCAGTGAAATGTGTTGGTAGCTTCATAAATTCACTTCAGCCAATAACAAAAGGCAACTGTCATGTGTGGAACCGAAGAAGTAGTAAACTTTCCCTGCGATATACCATTGCTAGAGACCTGCGAAATTCGCGTTATTATTTGTGACATGCTAAACTTGAAGTACATGTAACTTTGCAATACGTTTGTCGTTGGACCATACTTTATGTGACACGCCTTGGGTGAGACTACACCAATGAAGGAATACTTCACAGTCGTGTGCACCAATCACGTGTAGTTCAGTCATTGAGGTAATGACTTCACGTCTGTGCGTTAGCCGATGAAGAAACTGCGTCGGCGCTAGTGCATACAGTACTGTGAAGTTCAGCCTGATGCCAAATAATGACACAAATTTTGCATGTCCCTGACCATTTCCTAGGTTTACTGCTTTTATTTCTTGGTATGCCATTTATATAATATTAGCAGATTTAACCGGCGTTGCCCGGATATCAGTGGCCAGTGGAGAAGTGTTGCGAGGTAATCCGGTGCTTGCTCAGAACTGTACACACTCGACGCACGCAGCAGAAACCAGTAACCAGAGTGCAGCCTAGGGAAACTGAATGTACTGCGTCCACTCACGAGATAGCGGGTAGGCACCCATTACACACGTGCTGTGACGTCAACTGTACTACTAAGTTTAAGTGGCCGATGTGTGAACCAGCAAACGATTAGGTATAGCGCAGGACAAAACACAGCTTATCTTGCAGCAGTTCATCACACGCTGCTGCCGGTTATGATATAACGATAAGACACTGTCTACAGTGAGCGTGGAAGTGAAGTGAAGAGATTTGGACGGCTCTTAAAATCGAGGTCTTCAGAGCCGATGAGGGTGATTGAAGTGAATACGGAGTGGCGCCGGAATGAAGGGGCGGGGGAAGCGGGAGATCGCCGAGAAGACCCGCCGACCAACGTCATCGTCCGGCACGATTCCCACTTGCGAAAAGCCGGGTGGCCCGGCCGAGGATTGAACCCGGTTCGCCTTGGTGGGAGGCGAGTGGGCTAACCGCCCAGCCACCGTGGCCCTGGGCGTGAAACGGTCTACAGTTTATTATTTACGAAAATAATAGCGAT
This sequence comes from Dryococelus australis, assembly GCA_029891345.1. Lineage (NCBI taxonomy): Eukaryota > Metazoa > Arthropoda > Insecta > Phasmatodea > Phasmatidae > Dryococelus > Dryococelus australis. The sequence continues at coordinate 52,944,425 of CM057008.1, forward strand.
CAGTCACTACCCACTATGCAGTTATTAAGCTGGATGTACCAATTTTTGCTCTTAATTGTGTACTCACTGTTATGTTTAGAAATGTATTTAATAATTGAGTTTATATAAATAAATATTAGTGGTTGAAATGGATGCGCATGACAACCATTAAATATAAAACATATTTGTAAACATTATTACTATTTTACACACAATTATTAGAGTATTTATAAAGAAGGCCTTTCTTGATTTTATTATTCCAAAATATGTTTTTTAAGCATGCAAAATTTAAATGCGCTTAAATTTTAAATAAAATTTGATTGCTATAAAATATTAGAAAAAAAAATTAAATAAATAAATTGTAACACAGTATTTTACTTTGTTACAAAATATATCATTATCCTTTCATACGCAATATAAACAGTAACTTTCTGACAATTCCGGTAGTGTGTATGCACTACTTTTTAAAGAGTTTTGTATGTTGTGCATTCGAGTGCACCCATACTCCAGTTACTTCCTGTATTTTGAGTGTATGGACGTATTTCTAAATAAAGAAGCGTCAATAGGATGAGCATCTGTTGAACTGTCGACGTGTGAGTTCCGCGGGAGCAACGATTCGGAAAGCAGCCCTCGGCTGCCAGTGACCCAAGTGAACTTCGACCCGAGGTCAGTTTGTGCCTCTCGTGTACTGTATGTTCAGGTAGGGTCGCACTGTTTGTCCCGACAAACACGATTACTCCTCTGAGCAAAGGAAACGTTGTGTAAAGTAAGTCTCGGGTGTAAAAAGTGTTCTATCGTGGTAGGCACTCACAACTAAAGACGAAGGTGCATCGATCTTCGTCTTCTACGTAACCAACCCCAACATTGACTCAGCCAGCGAGGTCTTGAGAGCCGATGAGGGTGATTGGGGTGAGTATGGAGCAGCGCCGGCTGGATAAACGGGAGATCCCCGAGAAAACCCGCCGACCAACGTCGTCGTCCCGGCACGATTCCCACTTACGAAAATCCGGTGAACCGGCCGGGGATTGAGCCCGGTTCGCCTTGGCGGGAGGCGGGTGGGCTAACCGCTCAGCCACCGTGGCCCCTAGTTTGGTACAAGTTCACTTGTCTACAGTAAATTACTTGTGAAATTAATTTATATATATTTTTTTATGTTTAAAATATTTGTTGACGAAGTTAGACTTGGCTTGTTGGCGTACATATGTTTAATGTCATTCTCTGTGTTTTCCTTGGTGACATACATAGCTCTGCAATGTCGTGTGTCTGGAAAGAAAGTATTTCCTTGAATAAAAGTACTAGATAAAAGTACATTGGAATAAAAGTACTAGATAAATATTTATGAATACTGAAATAATTTATTCTGCTTTTTTGTAATGCATTCTTACACTTGTAAGAATGAACAACTTTGTCATATATTTACTTGTTAATATTTCCACAGTTCCGCTTGACCGGCGTATGAATAAATTCAGCGGGCCCATGATAACGTCATTTATACATATGGCGGAAGAATACACAATGTGTGTACAAGTAGACCTTGAGCAGGGCTTTCAGGAAGTGCTCAGTTTACTATGAACAGCCTATAGCCCTCTTGATGGTCTCCTGCTTCGAAGGTTGTCCGACAAGGAGCTGGGCCTTGCCGAACACAATCCTCGGAAACAAAACAAATAAAAAACTATAAAAGGTTACTCAACGTTACCTGCTACTACGTACGCTTCCGTGTTCGGTGGAATGTGCATTCGGCGTCCGCGACAACAGTCTATATGACGTGACAAGCTAGGGAGGTCCTTAACACATTGAGGTCCGCACACATGTACTCGTACTTAAGGTAAATTACAGATGAGTCACCTATATCCACTACTGCAAGAACACCCGTTCTGTTGGTGTCTGTGCCAGACCTCGCCATCGTCCTATTGGTCCATACCACTCCGGACATTACCCTGTACTTCACAGCGTTCATTACTGGCCGATCGACAACGAATGGAGAGCCGAGCTGATATTGACCCAATAAAATGTCCTTAATCGTATAAAAGGGTTTGCAATCAATCATGTTTGGACACCGCGTTATTATTTGGGGACATGCTAAACTTGAAATACATGTAACTTTGCAATACGTTTGTCATTGGACCATACGTTACGTGACACGCCCTGGGTGAGGCTGCACCAATGAAGGAATACTTCACAGTCGTGTGCCCCAATCACGTGTAGTCTAGTCCTTGAGGGAGTGACTTCACGTCTCTGCATTAGCCAATGAAGAAACTGCATCGGCGCTAGTGCATACAGTACTGTGGAGTTCAGCCTGATGCCAAACAGTAACTAATCATGCCCCTTTGAGTGGTTATAGAGACCTGAAAAATCCGTGGATTTATTTAAGGACAGTCTAGAATTGAAAACACTTCTGTTTATATAAGTTTAGCCATTGGACCACACGGTGTGTGTGTGTGTTTGTGTGTGTGTGTGTGACACCTCCCGGAGAACGCTGGCCCAATCGTCGCCTTCCACTGTGACAGCAGACAACCAGCGTGCAGTTGTCATCGGCATATTTGCACATAAGACAGTAGAGTTTAGCCTGCGGGTCGTTGAACTCGCGAATGTTTCAGGTCTCTAGCTATAAAAGAAATAGATTCTTTCGTTGGCAATATCATTGTAACTGCGCTGTCGTGTTCTTGTGAGGTCGTGCTAAACACTAGCCGAACAAAGACTGCACAGCCATGCGAGTTTTGTTCTGAAAAATTAAGATTACTCGAGCTACACTCGAGCGTAGTCTACAAAGTGGTAACACTTTTGAGTGCGGTACAGATTTACTGACATTTCAGACAAGCTCGAAGTGCGTCGGCTATATTCACGAGTGCACGACCATCAGTTCTGTTGGTCTTTGTGTTCCAATTTGCAACTCTCCTAGTGGTTCTCACAACACTGAACACGCTTACTATAGGCTGTTCACGGTTAAATGAGCACTTTTGGAAGCCCTGCTTAAGATCTACTTGTATACAAGTTGTGTGTTCGTCCACCTCAATAAAATTAACATTACCATCGTGACTTTACTCATGCGTCGGTGAAGTGAAACAGTGAAATTATTGTAAAAGTAAATATTGTACAAATCTGCTCCGTATCAAGCTCGCTTCACCACTCATCAGCTCTCAAGACCTCGCTACAAATTCCTCCAATCTTTTCTGAGAAAATATATGAACGCTACTACGGACGTATTATAAAAATGTTTTCCATTACCACTTTCTCACCATTTATAAACGCTCATCTGGTGACTTTGCAAAATATTTCTTACATACCACACGTGGCGTGTTCGGATGTTGTAATATACCGCGAGCATCATTTTATACTTGTGTTAACGTACCTTAATTTTCGGTTGGATTGAATTTTCAGTTATATTCTTACAATAAATTATAATATTTCCTTTATAATTATTGTTAACAAAGGCAGAAGATATAGGTGTGTTTGGAAATACCTGGTAAGAAATAGTTCAGTGAGTAAGCATGAATGTGGAGTGTTGTCACTTTGGCGTAATTTTCTAGACTAAGTTAAGCTTTGTTTGCATGAGGCGGAGGAATATCCTGGAAAAAGAACTCGAGCAGGTCTTCAGAAAAGTTGGGAGCAAATGTGAATGGGATGTACATTAAATTTTTTTTTAAGTTGAACACTCTAAAAATTTTTTTTTTAATTTTACAAGAAAAATCCCTGGAAACCTAGTTGCTAAGAAAATTCTTTGTAAAATACAAAAAGTTTTCTTGTAAAATCTGCAAAGTATTTCTTTATAATTTTGCAAATGGTAGCCTTGTATTACAACTGACATTATTGAGAAGTGTAAATAAAATTACTTTTTTTCTTCTAAAAAACCAATGTAATGAATTAGTAACAGAGAACAACTAAAAAAAATATCCAAAATATAATTTACCAAAAAAAAATTTACCCCGCCGGAACAGTGTCTCACACCCCTTGCATTTCTAGCCCGCACCTTTACCCACAAGACCAATTTGGGTTACGGTATGATCGCTTATTTTTGCAGTGAATATGTGTATAATTACATTCAATATAATATTTAAGTATCACGGTTAAGAAGAATAATTTTTTTTATTATAATGATTTCAGTTGTCGAGTTAAGAGATTTGGACGCCTCTTAACAACGGGGTATTTAGAGTCGATTTAAGAGTTATGTTTAGCTAGGAAACAGTAATAAATAATTAATAATACAGTCACGTTTTATTAAACTTGTCGTTTTATTATGATTATTTGAGTTGTTTAAGTGTTTTACGTAATTCAAACTTGCAATACATTTCTTTTTGCACCCACGGTTCTTTCACAAACAGCTTTATCCGGTTTTACGTTGCTGAGTGTCCACCATTTTGCTGAAGCTCGTGGATACAGCTCAGTGCAGTACAAACGTTTCCTAAGGTATATCACAAACACGGAGCTTGTAGTTTTACAAGGAAAATCTTTGTACTGTTTCAAGCATTTGTAAAATTACAAAGAATTTCTCAGTAAAAATTACAAAAATTTTTTTGATCGTGTATACCGGGCGTGTCAGTTTTAAGTGTGCAGGCGTTGCGTGATCGGACGCAAGCGTGCACACTGGCCGAGGATCGCGTTTGTTTGCCTGAGCACATATTTGACCGCCATCACGGGACGTGACAAGTGTTGTCCTTTCTGGCTGCAACTTTGCTCTTTGCCGAGGGACAACCATCGCCTCTTCATCAGACGGCGTCCTTGTAAGTGCGACAGGCCAGTGGTGGGAAACCACACTGAGAGAAAATCGAACAAGATATTTGTTTGCGCAGTGCCGAATATATATATATATATATATATATATATATATATATATATATATATTTATTTATTTATTTGCCCTAACAAAATATATTGTTGAGCAAAAAAAATAAAAAATTTTAACAGTAAAATTACTTTTGTTCGTCAAACAAAATATGTTTGGACAAGGCAAAAAAAAAAAAAAATTACTGTCAACTAAATATTTTGTAGAATCAACTGTATATATTTGTTTGGCCACTCATTTGACTGCCTTCGTTAGAAAATACAGTTCGAAAGTTTTTTTTTGTGACAATTAGGATAGTAACCGTGTTTGTTACTGCATCTGTTGATGCTTGACAATCGTATAAACACATTAATAAAAAAAAAGCAACGAGAATTACAATATTTGTTTGCACACGTTGCCCAACATTTGAATTGCATCTTTTTTTAAAGCTTTCCGGTGTAGCGCGTGGTGGCAGGTGATCTAGGTTCGAAACTCGGTCGAACTTCTATAATTTTTTTTTTATCTCGACCCAAACTGTTTAGTGTACGTGTAACCAACCAAATCTGGGTAACCAAATGAGAACAACAAAATAATTTGGTTTCAGGGACGAAATATTTCATTGCCCCGAAACAAACAAATAATTCGGTTGCACCAACCAAATCTTGTTTGATTCAATAAAAACATCTTCTCAGTCCACCCCGGGATGCAGAACACTCCAGAATACAGAGGCGAAGCAGTGGCTCGTGTTTCGTACTCCAGCCACGCACGACTGTTACAATCCGTTCAAGGTTACTTCACACTTTTCCAGAAGCCCTGCTTAAGAACTAAAGTCTGGAAAAATTACACCGAAGAACAATGCACACCGCATTCGTGTGCACACATTTGTAATAATAATTTGCATGTGAACGCTTTCTTAACCTTTTCAGACCTGCTTTAATTTACGATGTGAGGTGTTGCAAACAAAAATGTTTATGATGCGTGCTGTACGTAAGTCAACCCAACACTTTTTTAGTTGTCGAAGCCAGTGAGCTCTAGGCTATATGTTTGGCTACAGTTATATGAACCAATTATAACCCAGACCAATGAAACTTTTTTTACGAATTATTCAGCCGCAGGTAAGATCATTGGTTACTGAGCTTCGCAGTGTGCAGTGCAGACCACAAATTATCTACACGTACATAATGTACGCGAATGTGTACACTGGGTCGGAATGGGTTAAAGGCTGTTCACGATAAAGTGAGCACTTTAAAAATGAACCTTAGGAAAAAGTCACTGCCCCTGCATGCGTATATTTTAATGGGCGCACTGAGTGACATTCGCCCAGTAAAGTTGGCAACGATGGAAGGAAAGTAGTTGCACATCTTAATGTAGAATAAAAAGTATTAGGGAGCCATAAGTGATAACTTAAAATTATTTCTTTCACTTTCTGTTTTTTTTTTTTTTTTTAAAGCATCGAAGTGTAAAAATGAGCAGATTTGTAAAGTATTTAGTTTCTTAATAATTTCACAGTTTCATTTGACTGATGCAGGAATAAAGTGATGAGGCCCATAGCAATGTTAATTTTACATAAGGCGTAGGAATACACAAGGTGTATACAAGTAGATCTTAAGCTGGCCTTTCAAAAGTGCTCATTTTACTGTGAACAGAGTATACTAGTCGTTATCAACACACATGTTTTCTCACTATTTTTATTAATATTATTTATAAATTAAGCATTATAATTTACAAATAAAATACAAATAACATTTCAGTATAACCAAAAAAGAGGCATTTTATGTTAACGCACATGGCATATTTAGGAAATAACTAAACATGTCTTACATGCGGTAATTTTTCTAAGGTTTAATTCCAAAATGTGTGAAGAAACCGCGAATAAGTTATACTATAGCGCCAATACACAAGTGGACTGTATTTTAATGAGTAATATCCCTTTCAATACTGATGATGCCATATGGCAAACTTTCATTTACTGCAGCGTATCTCTTTGAAATATGCTCGCAGTTGTCTAGTAGCATCACCAACAAACTCTACAGATGTTGTTGGCCGTCCGTTTTCTTAGCAACAAGGGCCGCGGTGGTGTAGTGGTTAGACTACTCGCCCAATTTGCTAATTTATGAAAATAAAACAAACTTCAGACGATGAAGGAATGTCGCTTTCAAGACACAACGCATATTAGAACCACTATTTACAAGCCCTCCAACATAACTAAAAACAGCATTTTCAGACTGCCGTATGTCAAAATGTGCTGACCGGATCTACGTGAAACTCAAATACAATTCTGCATTGAGCTTTGGATCAGATATTCCAGCAGAAAAATAATATGGCCACAGCTTAAAAGTCCCATAGAAAAAAAAAGTTCGACAAAAAGCTTGCGCGCTAGTTTAGTGCTTCACGCATAGTGGCGATCCGGCACTTGATGCGCGTGCCAGTGTCGCCCTTAGCGTTCGCTCGCTCCTGTGCCGTGTCGCGTCATGTAGGCGGCCCCCTTAAGAGCCCCCCAAAACTCTTCACTCGCTCACTCAGAAGCGCTCATTTTACCGTGGACGCCCTATATCAGCGACAGTAGGTACTCCCGGGGCCAGGTTATCTGTACCCGGCGTGGCCTGGCCGCTGACGTAAACATGTTTTCCACCTCTCCAGGAGCATTTCTACCTGTCCACCCGGGTCAATACCCTTCCCCAACCCCCCCCCCCCAACCTGAAGCACTAAGATGGGGGCGCTAGGAGAGGTGCGGGCCCATGAACCTAGCCCCTAGGTCGGCGAGAGGGAAAGTTTTTCCGGGGGTCTACCTGGCCGGTGAACCGAGGTCGTTGGCCGTGGGAACAGCCGGTTTGCGCAACTCCTGCCCTTGTGTAACCCTGACCCAGCATCTGTCCGAGGGACTACGCCACCCCCGTCTGTCGCCCTCCTACTTGCCGGCTACTGCCTTTGCCGTCTCACGCCGTACGTGGCAAACACACAAGTACTTGAAAGTGCTCCTCTCTCCAAAAATCCATTTTTGAAACAAATAACATTACAATTATTTTACCATTCAATATTAAAATTACTAAAAACTTATCACCGTAAAGTGGGCATTTCTGAAATCAACCGTTGAAAAGTAACACTACTCCTATAGGCTGTCCACGATAAAGTGAGCACTTTTCAGACCCTAGTTACTTTTTCCTTTGAGCCATATTTTATCATTTAACCACCTTTTCAAAATAAATATTGCCATTTATAGGCTATTCACGGTAAACTGAGCACTTTTTAAGGCCATTCCAAGATTTTCCTTTTAACCAATTTTTACCTTTCCGCCACTTAAAAACATTAACAATGCCATGTGACTCATAAATATGGCGTATACTTTCACCACTCTCAAAAGTTAATGTATGAGTCTACAGTAAAACATACTTGTCGTTAATGCCTAGCGGGAGGACCTTAAAAAGTGCTCACTTAACCGTGAACATCCTATAAGTAATAAGCACAGTGTGTAAATTCCCCCGGATTCTGAATTTAACGTCTAAGGCTAAAACTAAATGTATTTACTGGTTATTATTCCAGATGAGAGTGCTTTCAAAAGTGCTCACTTTACTGTGAATAGCTTATACCTGCGTATATTTTAAAGAGCTATCTGACCGACAATCGCCCGATAAAGTTGGCAATAGCTAGTCATAGGAACATTTCGCGAGTTCATTTCAGGAGAAGATAGACGTCAAACACGTGGACACTGAAGTTGACTTTGCAATTGGATTGCAGTTTATTAGACACGCCCTGGACGACTCTGAGCCAATAGCAGACTTGTAAAGAAACAAGTAATGAATGCCATACTGCCAGGTGTGAAGTAACATTGGCTACTATATGGGGCAGCAGCCAATGAACAAACATCTGAGGCTCAAGTTTACACATGACTGTGGAGTCTAGCCTACAAGTCATTGAACTCGCGAATTTTTCCTATCCCTAGCAATAGCGAAGGGAAAATAGTTTAATGATTTAACGTTGGATTAGAGCTGTTACATAAACACTGAAATGATTAATTTTACGTTCATTTTTAACGCATGTAAGTTAAAGAATGTACAAATACGTGAAATATTTAATTTTATAATATTTTCGCAGTTATCCTTGTATAAACAAAGTGGCCACGCCCACGGCAACGTTAATTTTTATATATGGCGGAAGATTAGACAATATGAATATAAGTAGATCTTGAGCAGGGGTTTCAAGAGTTCTCAGTTTACAGTGAACGGCCTATATTTAACATAATTATTTATCTCCATTCTCAGTAACTACACACAAATAGGGATGTGAGAAATTCGTGAGTTCAATGACCTGTAGGTTAGATTCCACAGCCATGTGTATACTCGAGCCTCAGATGTTTGTTCATTGGTTGCTGACACATAGTGTGACCAATGTTACTTCACACTTGGCAGTATGGCACTCGCTACGTGTTTCCTTGCACGTCTGTTATTGGTTCAGAGGCGTCCAGGGCGTGTCTAATAAGCTGCAATCCAATTGCAATGTCAACTTTAGTGTACACGTGTTTGAAGTATATCTTGTCCTGAAATGAACTCGCAAAAAATTCCTATCCCTACACATAAAGTATGAGTCTTGATCTACATTGTTTTCTTGTGGCAACCCCCCCCCCCCCCTTTTGTGATAACTTCAGCGTCACCAAGTCAACAAGTCATACTAGGAAAGGAGGGGGGGGGATGGTGCTGATGGCCCCTCTTAGCCAACTATTTTCGAAGTCTCTCGACACCTGCGTCGGACGGTTGTTCACAGAAGTGTAATTACTAACCCATTTTATGTTCATTTCGTTATTTGCTGACTGTTCAGTGAAAATATAACGTAAAACTCTATATCTAATTACTAGAGACCTGCAAAATTCGCGTTATTATTTGGCATCAGAACAAACTTCACAGTGATGTATATAGTTCAGTCGGCGTCGTTTCTCCATTCGCTTCTACGATTATAAGAGATCGCGCTCTCTCTCTCTCTCTCTCTATCTCTCTCTCTCTCTCTCTCTCTCTCTCTCTCTCTCTGAATGGACTGCTAATGATTGGAGCACACAATTGTGAAGTGTTCATTTATTGGCGTAGAGTTACTCAGGACGTGTCAACTAAAGTATGGTCCATTGACAGTCTTAATGAAAAGGTACATGTGTTTGAAGTTTAACATGTCCCCAGAAAATAACGTCAATTTTGCAGGTATCTGCTAATTACGTTATATCTTTTTACTGTATTATTGTTATATATATCTTTTAAATTTTTTACCCATCGATACAACATGAAATTCTGCAGAGGAAGTCACACAAACAATTGAAATACTTAACATATATTTTACTATATAAATTTGTTTGTATACAATTAGATGATAAGTAGTAAAATAATTAGCTCTTAAGGAAATAATGATTTTATTTAAATATTTATTATTGTTGTAAAGTAAAATAACAATTAATTTTATTCTTATTCTTCATTTGTATTGTTTTCCATATCCTCAGCCTTACCCTCCTCCTGCTCTTCATCCTCGTCTTCCTCTTCCCTTCTCCTGTGTCCTTTTTTACATTATTTATGTCCATGCCCAGATCTTGGTGTTTCTGGTGGCAGTAGCTGCAATGATTATTTAGAAAACGGCTTCATCTTCCTTTTTGGCGTTTTTCTTCAACTGCTCAATAGAGGATCCAAAGTTAGTAGAAATATGTTTAACACATATATATTTTTGACTGTTTACGAGTAAATTTCCTCGAAAACATTTGTCTGTAATGGCCGATAATGTTTATTTTCTTTGCTTTAACAGCATCTTATGAAAGTTGGCCAAAAAGCAATAACGCATTTTAAATTAGCGTTGCCTCATCCATTAATTATTTTATGAATTGTCGCTGTCATAGAGTAACATCCAAATAATTCTACAGACAATTTTGCTTTTCATTTGCAAACTGTTCAAACTTAGCTGTATCTATATTGTGTCCACTGGAAATAGCTTCTGATATCACTTGAAATTTGCTAATGAGTTTTATGTCTATTCCAGTCGTCCGGGATGCAGTGTCGGGTTCTACGAGAAATTGCGTACGTTATGTAAACTAGTAAAAGTATGGGTGTAGGCTTATATAACCTGTTCATGGTAAAGTGGGCACTTTTTAAAGCCCTCTCATTTGGAATAATTGTCAATAAATATAATTTATTGTAGCCTTAGACGTTAATTATCGAGTGTGGTGTAATATACGCACTGTGTTTATTACTTACATTGCAATGTTTATTTTAAAAAGTTGGTGAAAGAATTAAAAAATTTCTAAAATAAATATGTAACTAGGGCCTTAAAAGTGCTCACTTTTCCGTGAACAGCCTATATCAGCCTTCTTCAACAAGGCTACGTTTCTGGCTGGCAACACGTCACTAGCGGTGACTCACACACATAATACAGCTGTAGCATGATGTCATGAGTGTTAGCTGTCGATAGATAAAGGCTGTTCACGATAAAGTGAGCACTTTTGATACCAACCTTAGAAAAAAATGCACTGCTCCTACCTGCACATATTTTAACGGGCGCACTGAGTGACATGCGTCCAGTAAAGTTGGTAACGATGGACGGAAAGTAGCGCCATGTATTAATGTCGAATTAAACGTGTTAAGTGACCATTTATGATAACTTAAAATATTTCTTTCGCTTTAGTTTTTTTTTAATGCACCTTAGTGTTAAAACGAGCAGATTTGCAAAATTCATACTTTTATAATAATTTCATAGTTTCACCTGACCGACGCATGAACAAGGTGTATAGACCCATAGCAGTGTTAATATTACATAAGGGGGAAGAATACACATATCGTGCATATAAGTAGATCTTAATCAGGGTTTTCAAAAGTGCTCAGTTTACCGTGAAAGGCCTATTTCAATATCGTTGTTAAAAAAAAAGTTTCATTTTCAGACTCTCGATCATGTTTCGCCGTACAATACTCCTCTGTGCGCTGCAGGAATCGTGGATCTGCTTCGAGTAGTCCCCGTGGAAGATATCGACGGAATGATCGATTAATTTTATTGATTAGATTCAGGGCATGGGCAAATCCAGAAGAGGAGAGGGAGGGGCACAGAGGATATAACCTTCCCCTCTCCACCCTTATAGCCCAACAAAATATTTTGTTTATATACGAAGGTTTGGCCCACTAATTTGATTGCGTTTGTTCTCAAAATACAGCTCGACAGTTTGCTTGTATTTTCTGTGACAATATTAGGAAATTAGCAGTGTTTGTTAGTGCATTTACTGATGCTTAATAATGGTATAAACATTGTAACAAGAAAAGTCCAACATGAAACTAAAAGTAAAGATGCATAACTTGAAATATTTATTTGGGTACGCTGTCCAGTATTTGAAATGTATATATTTAAAAACATTCTGATTTCGTCAACGGTCATTTTAGCTGAGATTGCTAAGGCGTAGAGCTATGGCATAGCTGATCTCGGCTCGAACCCCTTTCGAGCTTCAATACTTAGTTTATATCCACCTAAACTGTTTAATGTACGTAGAGCGAAATACATCTTTAGTTGCACCAACCAAATCCTTGTTTGAGGTAACCAAATAAGAACAACAAAACAGTTTGCTTTCGACAACAAAATATTTTATCGCCCATGTACAAACAATTAATTTGGTTGCACCAAAGAGTTTTTGTTCGATTCAAGGAAAGCCTTTTTTCTTCAGTGCAAGAGAGCATGAGCGTGTACATACATCCTTTAAATTGAAATACTCCTTCAGTAGCCACCCTTCGTCACTCACATCCCTTGTAGCGTGCGGGAGGGATGGTGCTGCGTCGCACATGGAGGGGGTGGGAAAACTTTGGGGCAGGTCAGCGCCGGAAGGAAGTGCGTGCCCCGTGCAGGCGAGGCGAACAGGTTTATACCACGAGACTATGGTTTAAGGCCCTTACACCACAGAACTTCAGTATTTAACTTTACATTTTCTTTCCTTAAACGAAACCACCGATATCAATACAATAGTAAAGTCATGAGTTCAGACAATTGAAAATTGGCTCTACAATCTTCGAAAAAATTGAAATATATTACCCAGGAATATATTTTAAATGCCTGTTTTAAAATAGGCTTAAGCATTTATTCTAAAATGTTATTTAAAAACAAAAAAAAATCGATTGTTTACGTTATTTAAGTAACAATTCATAATAATACAATTCCTCTCTCAAAAGTCAGTGGGCTAAACTAGGTACGTTAAGGGATGGAGGCCCTAATAAAATAAATGTGTTAATATAACTTATTTTGTTTAAAATAAATGATACATAAATATCTCGGTACAAATTCTCACAATAATATATCGCTTGCTGTTTACAATTAATGAATTCAAGCAATACAATTTACAATGACCTCAAGGAAAATAATGTCATTCAATAATTAAAAATTAGTCCCAATAGATAGTGTATCAAAACCTTTTCAATTATTTTTATAGATTATATATGTCCATATTTGACAGTTCTAATGTTTACAGTAAAATCCGTATAATATGTTAATTCAGTCCCACATCAGTTTAGTCCATGTCCCGCCAGTCCGTAATGTTCTAGAGTTCTCCGAGTGCCCTCACGCAGAGTAGCCTTTACTCGTCGGGTTTCACAGCCTTTCGCCCATTCACACCACGAACACCTCGTCCGCCATCTCGCAATCTCCTGTCGTCGTCTGTCCCTCACCAAATTCGACTTCGCCCCCGCACTCAACCAGATGGCCTTCGCCAAAGACTGTCGGCCGTTGGAACGCTGCAATATTTATAGGATTGTAGTCCATCACCCAGAAATTTCTCTAAATCCCACCTTGCGCCGAGGGTCCTGATTCCCAGAATATTCTTGTGCATCATCTACAATTGTCAGCTTCTCCAACAGGGGTAGGAGGAGGGCTGTGACGCCAGCTAGGTCTCGCCACTGTCAATCATTCCCCGGCTGTCCCAAGGGAGGGCGACGAGGCAGCTTGCGCGTCTGCCTGTGGGATGGGAGGGTCGAGATAGGTCACCCCTCACAGAGCCAAGCCGCGCATAATGGGAGCTCGCGACCGGTGCGAGCTACAGAGCGTAACACTGCGCTCTCCGTAAGTCTGTTCATCCCGAACAGACTCTCCATCATCTGGACTTTCGTAGATCGCCAGTCGGTCAATGTGCACAAATTTAGACTTTTCTTTCAAGGAGTCCCGGGGACAGATCTGAAAGGAAATGTTACTTACTCGCTTCAAAATTTGGTAAGGGTCTTCCCAACATCTTCAGCACTAAGATGAGTTACCCCAAAGGTATTTCCTTTCATACACCACACTAGCCGTCCTTCCTTGTATACCACATAAAAGTGTTGCTCTTGATGCCACTAGACACTGGGATATGCTCATCCCCTGCCCCCTGGCCCTCTTCCTTCTTCTGAAGACACATATGTACAGCTTCGTCTGTAAGTTGGACGTCTCTCGTTTCCTCGCATGCATCAATTGCGGGTGACTTCTTACGCTGTCTAACTCTAGTATCTTTGTTCTTCTTATCACCATATAGTGATCTTTCTTCGTTCCCTCACATAGGATGTTATCAGTAGTTTCGATGGGACTGTGATTTGGATAGTTATTACTGCGGCTGTCAGTTCCAATTGTTCGCGCTACTGTCCCTTGGCAGGTTTCTCTTAATGTCTCTGGTCACAGCCAATTTATTCATACTCATCAATAACACATGTTCGACCTATCTGTTGCCATCATTTGTAATGTCTTTCACTCACGCACGCAGTCTACTAGTCCAGCCTGCCAGTCGCACCCTTCCCTGCACCGATGCTCGCAGTCGCAGGTTTTCCTCCCGCTGATCACTTCTCTCGCCGCAGTGTTCACAGTGGATGTTAACCTTATCCGACACCATCGGCTGTGCTGTGGCCATACACGCATGTATTACTGCCTGCATACTAGGCGCTGCATCGCTGCAGCGGGATCTAGCGGAATATTCGTGTCCGTTTCAAACGAATACGGTGGGTCCTAGGCAGTTACAACAAGGGGGCCATTTTTGTTTCATAGGTCATGCTTCTCAATAAACCAACATCAAATGTTCAAAATTCCCAACGGTAACGAAGTTGTCGGCAATAACAGGATGGTCACCCGTTCTTGCGTTAATATTGGACTTGTTAATATTGTGTTAATATTGTGACTTTGCTCTGTGAGGTTGAAGATCCCGATAACATAAAACAATGTTCCGCGAATTGTACTTTCATCACACCTGGTTTCCAATATTTCCCAAAAATAAATATCAAAATCTTAATTTAAGGGACTTATTGCGCCCTTAATATTTAGTGTAGGTACAAAGTGTCCTATATATTTGCCACGCGATTTTGCATAATGAATCACTTCACGAAGTTTGTCGGTCGAATTCAGCCCCATATATATATATATATATATATATATATATATATATATATATATATATATATATGTGTGTGTGTGTGTGTGTGTGTGTGTGTGTGTGTGTGTGTGTGTGTGTGTGCGTGCGCGCGCACACACACACACTGTCCAAATGTATATTTATACATGTAAAAAAGCAAGCCCTTCTGGAGGCATAGTGGAATATTACCAATAAGAGTATTATTAATTATTAACATTGTGTTTTATTGTTTCTGAGAATTCTCTGCGCCCAAAATTGTTTTCTGGCTGTGCACACGATGCCAGGGCTGATTTCAAAAGTCGGCCGAACGGCTGGCCAGGAAACCGCTCGCCACACGCTCCATGTCGAAGACGGGGCGAGATAACACGCAGGACCGGAAGTGATGAAGGAAGGCGAGTCCTTCCTGCTTCGCCCCCCCCCCCCCCATCTCCCTGGTTGGCGAGGTGACGTCACCTCCCGGCCCGCCCCTGACCTACCACAACAGACAGACGCCGCGGCTTCGTTAATAAACGGCGGCACCCACCGCTCAGACTACCGCGCTCAAGAGTGTGCTATGTCACAGTGCAGGTGCGTCAACACCTTCTCTGAGTTTACTACGGCCGTAGTGGAGAAATGGGTTGCGTTAATTTTAAACATAGGCGTTTCAAACAAAATGTATTCTTCGCGGTAGTGTCTGTAGATGACCGTGCTGCACTGGTGGCAGTAGATGCTGGCAGTGATGTAGGTGTCACAGATGAAGAAGTCGATGGAAATGGTCAAACAGGGGACATCTCACTCGAAGAAGAAATCGATGGCGAGGAACCATTGGCGGGCAATATCCACTCCACTTTAACGTAGCTAGCAATGGATTACCTGGCGTAGAAGCTACCAAATGTTCCATATCAACATGTTTCATCAATCATTCAAGAATTGCAGCGAAGTTTTGTTAAGTAATCGTCTTGTTAGGATTGTTTGCATGCCGCTCGATCATTGCTCCCCTCGCACGTCTGTATCCATTTGCCGTTTCTTCACACTTTCTGAGTCAAACTTTTTAAAAAAATAACCCCGCGTATTGCGTGTTTCGTTGTTCCACAAACATTTAATTTACCACAAGCTTTTATACTTCTGTTAACAATAACTTTAACTTATATTTCATTTATAAACCGTAATGTCGTCCATTTATAATCAACTAGCGACCCGCCCCGGCCTCGCTCGGGTTCGATTCACAAGTATGGCGTAGTTTAAGATTTCAGCAAGTATATATACTAAATGCCTAAGGTAACTAACATAGGATGAATACAGTTTTTTTTTTTTCCAGAGAGGTCTTCGTAAGTAAACCCCTATTTTAAATCAATTTTTAAAAGACAAAAACTTTTTTTTTTTTTTATCCTTAAAAGATAAGCATATGCTGCCATGGACTTTTTCTTGGCCTTTTCGAGATCTACAATTTGGCGATACATTTATTTGCCGTATCTCTTTTGGTTTAGTCCGCGTAAGCCACGCAAGCGCCCGTAAAGCTGCTTTTTCCGACTTGATTAGAAAACTTCAATATTTCTCCACTATCCTTACATTACATATTAATGTATTATATACATAAACCTTCCTCAAGAAATGCTCTAAATGAAGGTGAAAACCATAGCAAAATCCATCCAGTAGTTTAGAAGCCTTAGCCGAATACACAGGCGCACACGCGGCAGGGCGACTTGGTTTCATACTATGTATAGATACGAATAAGAACTGAGATAAAATAGGTGTGTTGGTATTGCCTAGTAAGAAACAGTCCCCAAGCAAAATGTGGGTACGACTCCAGTGCGTTGTCTTTATGATATAAATAACTTTCTAGACTTAGTTAAGTTTTGATTGCCCGAGGCGGAGGAATATCGCGGAAGTAGATTTTGAGCAGGGCTTCAGAAAAGTTGGAAGTAACCATAGAATTACTCTGCTGATTCATTACCAACTGTACCACGAGCGATTCAGTCGGTGCTCAAGTTAACTCTTTGAGGAGTATACAGGCACGTATATACTCGGGGTTACGTTTATATGGAAATTTCTGTGCTCTTCAAGACAAAGCTCACACTTTTATAGTTTTACTATTTCGCTAGACTTTATCGGAATCTAAGTAAAAAATGACAACTAGTTAACATTTCAGTTTGTAAAAATAAAACTGCCCTTTTTAATAATTTTTCAAACGAACGCGATGGATTGTAAAACTTGTTACTTCTATCGTGATACATTAATTGGTACACAGCCGACACGTGACTTCATTGGTCGACGGCCAGCCAATAATAAACGTTGCAGAGTACAGTAGGCGTGTCCGGTGTAGCCAGGACCAATAGGGCAATGGTAAGTGGAAACATAGAGACCAACCAAAATTATATTGCCGTAGTGTAGAATATAGGCAGCTCACTTCAAACTTGTCCTCAGTGCTAGTACATTTGTGCCGTCCTCAAAGGGCTAAAATATTTGCACCTACGGACCATTACTTTTTTTTTTTTTTTTTTTTTTTTTTTTTTTTTTTTTTTTTCAAATATCGACTTCAAAAGTGGGTTTACGATCGACTTAACAAAATCAGTATGCCGTGTGCTTTTAATATGAATCAATGTGTTCAAGGGTATTGGTTTATGACTGCCGTGTGCGGGTTGTGTACGGGTCGTGTGCGTTTTACGGGTGACTTAAGATATCGTTATATTTTATACCTTAAGTGTCAAGACGAAGTAGCCAATCAGGGCACAGTGACAGTTGTTGTTGGCGGGAAACTGTATTCACATTTTGGATTTAGGTTATGTCGTATCGCGAAATAGTATGCAATGAATAGAGAACTACAAAATTCGTGTTATTTTCTGAGGACATGTTAAACTTCAAACACTTGTACCTTTTCAATAATACTGTCATTGGACCATACTTTAGTTGACACGTCCTGAGTAACTCTACGCCGATAAATGAACATTCCACAATTGCGTACTCCAACCATTAGCAGTCAACAAGAGAGTGACTTCATATATATATATATATATATATATATATATATATATATATATATATATATATATATATCTGTGTGTGTGTGTGTGTGTGTGTGTGTGTGAACAAGCAAATGGAGAAACGACGCCGGCTGAAATATATACATCACTGTGAAGTTTAGTCTGATGCCAAATAATAACGCGAATTTTGCAGGTCTCTAGCAATAAACTATTTTAATCAAGACAGTATCCTCTTTATTTAAAGAACAATTCATGGTCATGTTTTATGTCTTGGAAGAGGTTGTGGAATTCCCTGTAATTAATCTTTTCAATGATTTCTTGACATAAATGCCTTATGTTGACACCTCCTTCTATAAGATATCGCGAATTTTTCAAAACGATTACATAAGCATTAACCACAAATAATCAAATATAATCTCCACTCTTGTCCATTTTTTCAGATTACGTCGGTTGATTTCGTCTACTACGATTCTGATTGGCTAGACTTAACAGTAGCTAGATCAGTCATAAACTGCAAAACTTAATTTCCGTGTAGGTACTTATCGATTGAGGGGGGGGGGGGGTAATTTTAAAATTTTAATTTTAATTTTGCACCTGTTAGTATATGTGTAAGTATGAAGTAAAGGCATAATCAAGTGGGCCTCTTTACTACGTCAAAGAACAGCGCTGTTGAACAAATATCGATATCATACATTGTAATGTAAGTGAGATTTAATTTCCCTATCAATCTACTAATTTCCCTATCACTCTACAGATACTTAATACACAACCAATAAATAAATTATGTTTTAAGTATCTGCTCCAGCATATGAGCGAATGAGAATCTCAGAGATTATTTATTTTCGTCAAATAAAATGGTAATTGCTGAAATTGAGGAAATTTAATATATTCTCAGCATTAAATCTTAATAATTATCTTTGGCAAATTTTCTTGTCAAGGCTCTCCGCATCTATGTATGTACATTCTCAGGTGTCACCTGGATAGTTTAAGTCAGTGTAGTGTAATTTAAATATTTAATTACCATTCTTTTGAAGCATGGTTATCAAGACATAAACATGTAATATCCATCATTACTAGTATATCTTCCACATGTCTTGAGGTAATATTCAAATTATACAATATACTTATATAACATCACAGGCAGCTACATTGCAGCCTAATTATTATTCCATGTGCTACCCATTCTATTTAATAATAATATTTATATTTATAATATATATTATAATATAATATAATATAATAATAATAAAATTTAATAATAATAATAATAAAAGTGAATATTATCGATATTCAGTAAATATGTGACTGAATATCGATAATATTCACTTTTATAAAATCTACTGCTTGAAATAGTCCTTTTTATAAAATCTACTGCTTGAAATAGTCCTTTTTAAAAATCACGCAATGATGAATTCTTTTCCTTCTACTAAATTTTTCATACACAAGAATCATTTTACAACGTGCATTCCAAACATTATAAATTAACATAATATTTCACTCTTAGCACAGACATAGATTAACGAAAATAAATCAACAACAAACGTATGTTTAAAGTGTAGGTTTGCCTTTCATTCTACCTTGTTGTGTGGGGTTGAAGTAGTGCAATAATACTCCTTTTCTTTTCCTTATAAATCTAAAACAAATTTCTTAGGTTATTTGCATACAGGCATATATACCACTGATAATATGGGTAAAGGCTGTTCACGATAAAGTGAGCACTTTTTAAATCAACCTTAGAAAAAAGTCACTCCCCCTGTCTACATATATTGTAACGCGCATACTAAGTGACATTCGTCCAGTAAGATTGGTAACGATGGATGGAAAGTAGTTCCATGTCTTAACGTCGAATAAAAATTGCTAGATAACCATTTGTGATAACATAAATTATTTCTTTCGATTTCGGGTTTTTTTTTTTTTTTTTAATTCATCGTAGTTCTAAAATGAGCAAATTTGGTAAAATACGTACTTTTCTAATAATTTCACAGTTTCACTCGACCGATGCATGAATAAAGTGATAAGGCCCATGGTAATGCTAATTTTACATAATGCGGAAGAATACACAACGTGCATACAAGTAGATCTTAAGCAGGACTTTCAAAAGTGCTCATTTTAGCGTGAACAGCCGTATAAGGGTCTATAGGAGACAATATATATTTAATCTTATTCTTCTCCTTACACGAGTCATAAGTATAATTATTAATACATCAGTATTAAACTGCAAACCCACCCTAAAACTGCTGAGTTTACCGCGGGTAGGTTGAGGGTGTGGCGAGTTCGTATCACGCCTTTGTGCCATTGTTGCTCTGCTCTGGGTAAAGGGGTGGGCGCCAGCTTTCATGATGGCTCTTAACGACTGCGTAACGAGCTACGGCAGACACCTGCGGGCAATTAGTATATCTTCCCCGGCAGCTGTCCCTGACCAGCCCCAACCCCCCCCCCCCCCCAACCTCCCCCCTGGACATCAGCATCCATATACGGCCGTGCACCACTTTCAATATACATCTATATGTAGTCTGTTAGTAGTTTCTTCGCATCTTTTCATTCAAACATTTGAAAAATCACCCCACGTATGACTTGTTCGTTATTTTCCAAATATGCTACGTATCACAAACGTTGTTATTGGTGGTATACAGTCACTGTAAGGAATAGCCTTACCAGAGGTAACTCAAAATGGTTTCAACATTTTATTGCTTAATTTGATGCCAAAATATCTTTGGAGAATTTGTTAATGTTATTGTTTAATGTATTTTAATCATAATAATTTCCGTATGTGTCAAATATGAAATTTACATTATTTTTATTTAAAGTGAAACTAATCCGTGGCATTCAGGCAAAGAAGATTATTATTTTGTCTTAGTGAAATTGTTTGTTAGGAACACAAGAACAATATATCAGAAACGTTCTGTCAAAAAGGAACTTCCAGCAAGAAAGTTTGCGAAATATTTAGTAGTTGTATAGTCTATTCCCGGTTTCTTCGGTCTTTTTGAATCAAACCTTTGAAAAATCTCCCCATGTATGACATGCTTGGTTGTTTCCAACATACGCCATGTATCACAAGAGTTTTATACTTGTCTCCATTAAAGTTGCTTTTTTTCTGTTGGATTGAAATGTTAATGCTTCGTTTATAAATGATTTGAATAAAAACAGTGAGAAAGCACGTGTGATGGTAGCACCTAGTGAGAAATAGTTCTATACAAAATACTGTTACAACAGGTGCGCACGAATACGGTGCGTTGTCCCTCTGGTGTAACCTTCCAGACTTAGTTAGGCTTAGTTTGCACGAGGCGGAGGAATGTGCTAGAGGTAGAACTTTAGCAGGGCTTCGGAGAAAGGCCGAAAATACCGTGAATAATCTATGTGAAACAAGCCATTGAACGAGGAAGTCCGTGAACGTGGTGACTTCGAGGGTGTAGCTTGCATCGCCCCAGAGTCGAGATGAGACCTCATCCCGGTGTAGCAGAGACGCGGTCCCAGCATCCACTACAGGAGTATGTGGAGTTAGGAAAGATTCCGACTTAATTGAGGACTTCGCTACTTCCATGTTGTCTGGGTACCAGCTGCCATTTCCACCAGTGGCGATACGTGCTATAATGTCATGGGCGAGCTACTGTGTGCAGGATACGTGCTATAATGTCATGGGAAAGCTACTGTGTGCCGTTGGTCTCCCCAATAAAGGGGGCGGGGGGTCCGGGGGTCCTCCTCCGGGGAAAATATGGATTTCAAGGTGCAAAATGGTGTCATTTAAAAAAAAAAATTCGTACTTAAATAAAAACTACACCGCTTGTAAAAATATCAATATTTTGTTAACATAAAATTTGCCCGAGTGAAAAATTAAATAAAAACAATACGATACGTGTTGTGCTCGCGAACTTGCCCACGCATCGATCTAGTTACTGTAAACTACACGACGCCAACTGCCAGCTTCGGCTATCTCCGGTTCAGGTCGGCGAAGAAAGCACTACCATCGTAGCTTCTAACACAGGTTGTCGCAGCCATATGCCCCCGCCCCTCCCCGGGGGGCCTTCCTACACTGCCGCCCCTCCGTCAGCCGGGAAACCATAGGGACCGCCTACCTGCTGAAAGCATTACTTACAGCGCTTCCATACATCTTGGTTATGCTAGCTAACGAGTTGTTTTCTTATACTGTACAGTATTGTTTCCTGAGTAGAATGTGTACCGCATGAGTGAAAAGTTACCGTAAAGTAGCCTAAATATAAGCCAGAACGTAATATTTATTTTAAATATAACATTGTCAGGAAACTGTCTGGGCAAGCACTGATTGTCTTGCATGCCCTAACGAGACGCCACTGATATCCGCCTACGTTTGGTTTCAAGTAAGATCATCGTTTTGCCAGTTTGGTCCTTCTGTCGAATATTATCGTCGAGCCATACCTTTCCAAGATAACAGAGGATGAAATCATCTATTGAAAACTTTAAAGTTGAATTTTCTCTGAGACTTAACGTAATATCAAGATTATCTTAATTCATGCAATATTCAAAATTTATTAATATAATTTTTCAAGATTTTCCGGGACAGTTATCCGCAAGTCCAGTAATCTAAGCGTAGAAAATCTCATGTGCTCCCGAATTGAATGCTGGCTGGAATAGCCTATCTTTAGAATTATTAATTACAATAATTAGTTTGAACCCTATTCTACAGTCACATTATGAAAACCTTCACTACTGTCTCTGGCATATAATATTTGAGAGATAATATTCTGATTTCAATATTAAATTCAAATTCAGTTATATTATATTTTCTGACCAGCAGGGTTTTGTTCATATTTTATAATACGATTTGATCTCAAGCGTTATGAATTTTCTTGATAGTGTTATCATATGTTTTCAATTTATTTTAATATTAAAATTAACTTCATTGGTTACTATTCCCTTGTTATTATAATTTTGAAGGTGATTGATATTCAGTCCACTACATCACATTTTATACAAATCAAAATTCTGCCATTAACACGTTGGACACCGTTTTTAACATTTCAGTAGTATCAGTGGTTCTAATTCTTAGCTACTCAAATATTTTTTTATTTATTTTTTCTTCTCACATTAATTCTACAACTTATTTCCTTTTATCTTCTCAAAGACAGCTATACAAATATCACACATTTCATTTATAAATTATGAATATTCAAACATCTTGCAGCACTTATTTCAATTATTCACACACACACATATATATAATTAATTATGTAATTAAAATTTCTCGCTATACGACACACGTCCATCGTTGGAGGTGGTGAGAATGATTATAAAGAAAAGATTAGTTCTAATTTACATCTGCATTACTTATGTTGTCTCCTGTCCTCCGATTGGCTGTCGTCTGACCATGGCACATCTCCTCACCAATCAGCGGTTGCGAGACGAGAGTCAACCAGGATAATTTAATTTTGTACCTTTGTTTAATAAACATTTAATGCCGACTTAACTCTAGGAATTAAATGAAAATGAAAAACTGAACTCTGTCTAGAAACAAAAGAATATTACTTGCACATTATCTCTATGTCAAATAAGCTATTGAAAAAAAAAATGTATAGTGTTAACTCATATAGTGTCATGGTCAGACGACAGCCAATCAGAGGACATGAGACAACACAAGTAAGGTTGATGACAATTAGAACAAAAGTTTTCTGTAGAATCGATTCTCACCACATACAGAATGGACGTGTGGTTAATTATATGAATATTTTGATCGTTTAATATAGTGAAATTGTTGCAAGATGTTTTTACAATATGAAGAAATGGTAATTGTGAAATAAGGAATTTTAATTTTATTGTGATTGAGAAGAAGATGTAATTAATTATCCATTTGTTTAATAAGAAGTAATTTGTCGGCTGTTGTTTTGAGAAGAAAGAATGAATATATTTTTGAGAAGCTAAGAAAATTGAATAATTTATTAAATGTACTGAAGAAGAATATTTTTATTTAAAGTTGAGGATGTCGGTATATGATTTTGCTAATACAAAGCTTAATTGTACTGAAATGTAACAACTTTCCACCAATAAAATAATAGTGTCGCAGCTGAAAGTCCCATAGGTATAGGCAGTTTACCGTGGTAAACTGAGCACTTTTGAAAGCCCTGCTTAAGATCTACTTGTATGCATGTTGTGTACTATTCCGCCTAATGTAACATTAACATTGCCATGATCCTCATCACTTTATTCATGCGTTGGTCAAGTGAAGCTATGAAATTATCAGGAAAGTAAATAATTTACTAATAATCTCATTTTTATATTTCGATACAAAAAAAACATAAAGCCAAAGCAATTATATAAGTTATCACAAATGGTATCCTAATATTTTATTATTCGATGCTAAGCTATGGAACTACTTTCCATCCATAGTTACCAACTTTACTGGGCTAATGCCACTCAGTGCGCCCGTTAAAATATATGCAGATAGGAGCGGTGACTTTTATTCTAAGGTTAATTTCAAAAGTGCTCATTTTATCGTGAACAGTCTATACACGCAATGCGACGAGAACACTGCGCGCCAGTTGATAACCTTGCGCTTAGCGGCGATGTCGCACTTGATGCGCGTGGCATTGTCGTCCTTACGTCTCAGGCGCTTCTCGGCTTCTAACACAAAAAAATGCTGCCAGGTAGGCGAGGTCCTTCAGTGCGTATTTTTCGCACGTGATCTAGACTCGCGAGCCAAAACCGATAATTAGAATCGGGAGAGAGGAGGGAACTGTGGAACTACAACGACCCCTAATGAATGTGTCTGCGGCCTCATAACAGTCGCCTTGTAGTGCTTAAACAATGCGGCCAATTTGCTTCTTCCTGTTTTACCCGCGCCGGGGTAAAGGAAGGGCGGGACAGTTGGCGATCCTGCCTGCGTGCAAGAATTCCCCCTTCTTTCAGCTCCCTCATCCGTGGCGTGAGTAGAGGCTGTTCACGGTAAAATGAGCAATTTTGAAAGCCCTGCTTAGTATCTACTTTTATGCACGTCGTGTGTTTTTCCTCCTTACTTAAAATTGACATCTCCAAGGGCCTCATCACTTTATTCATGCGTCAGTCAAGTCAAACTGTCAAATTATTAGAAAAGTAAATATTGTACAAATATGCTCATTTTTTACACTTCGATGCATTAACAAATTCAGAAAGCGAGAGAAATAATTTAAGTTATCAAAAATGGTTACCTAACTCTTTTTGTTCTACTCTAATATATGGAACTACTTCCCCTTCCATCGTTACAACTTTGCTAAGCACGTGTTACTCGTTGCGCCCGTTAAAACATATGCAGGTAGGGGCAGTGATTTTTTATAAGGTTGATTTCAAATGTGCTCATTGTATCGTGAACAGCTTATAATAGAGGTGAAACTTCAGAATATTTAATAATACAGAAGCCAACACCACACAGAAAAAATTGTTTTGTACGTTTTCTTTGGAAACTAGTGAGCAAAAGAATTTTTTTTTGTAACGCGACCAATAATATACGGAATGTTCCAAACACAGAGACAAATAAAACACGCTAAATTAACTATACGTGTATTCATGTTTTAATAAACTCATTGTCTACAATACATAGTCTATTCGCGGTTTATTCACAATTTTTTAAACCAACTCTTCGAAAAACGCCCCATATGTAACGTGTATGTTTGCCTCCTAAGTGTGTCATATATCACTGGCGTTTTATACTTGTGTTAACACAAAAGTACCATATTTTTGGTTAAATTGAAATTTTACTTACATTTGATCTATAAATTACAATATTTCGTTTATAATTAAAATGAATAAATAGCGGGGGGAAAATATATATTGGTGATGGCTAGTACGAAATAGTTCTTATGCAAAATTGTATTCCACCGAGTGCACACGAAGGCGCTGCGTTGTTCTTCTGGTGTGATTTTCCAAGCTTTGTTAGAATAAGGTAGATGAATTTCCTGGAAGTAGAACTTCAGCAATCATACTAATGGATGATAATTAGCAGAGCTAGCACACAGACACTCAAATTTTCGAACTCCGCTTCTGACATACATGTTGAGGATCTTAACTAAGGTTTTATACAAAAAATATCAAAAATAACAAAAAAATCAAAAACAAAAAATTAGAGTTTTATCAATCGACTCAAGTAAAAAAATATAAAAAACAATATTTTTACTTATTATTGTACAATGATTTCAATTGGCTATTTTAACGCCACAGATGCGTGTTTGTATATTACAACGGCCGTTAATGGTCTCCTGTTTCGTGAAAACAGCCGTTTGGAATAATTGCACCAGAATGGGTAACATTTTGTTTTTTTTTATTTCTTACTTTAATCGGTTGCTAAAACGATAATTTTTGGTTATGAGGGTTTTAAAAAAAAATTATTTTTGTTTAAAAACTGAGTTAAAATCCTTAAAATTTATGTCGAAAGTGAGGTTCGAAAATTTGGGTATCTGTCAAATATTATCTAGGCCCTTTACTCAAACTATTATGATTCAGGGAAACAAGATGGCGCAGAAGAAGGACCGTAATCACCCCGCCTGTACATTGCACAACTCGATATTGCGTCCAGTCACTAATAGTTGTTCAACTAGTACGTATTGTATCTAGTGACGAAATATTCCTAGAATAACATTTTTTTTGCACTTTATATTATTTGAATAATTCTTCTGTTTTGTTGCAACCGTGATACTATAGTAAAAAAAAAAAACGACACTTTCAAGAAATTGATAGAGAAAATGGCCGCGGTTATGACGTTCATATGACGTCATATAGCTTTCAATGAAAGAAGCTAATGTGAAGAAAACTTTGATCGTGTGAAAGCGCCTTTATACTAGAACATCACACCAAAGGGTGAACGCACCGCACTCAATTTGATAATATTCTTCATAAGAACTATTTCTTTGTAGGTAGTACCGAGACACCAATTTCCTCTGTTTATAGATATATATATATTGATTACAAAATAAATTTTTTAATTTATAAATAAAATATAGATAAAAGTTTACTTTAACCCGAAAAAAAAAGATAGGGCTACTTTTATGTTAACAGAAGTATTAAACGCTCGCGATATCGCGATATAGGATATGCAGTAATTGAGAAACAACGGAACACAACACATAGGGAGAGTTCTCAAAGGTTTGATCGAAAAGTTTCAAGATGACCCTAAGGCTACTTACGGTGAAGTGAGCACTTTCGAAAGCTCTCTCATTTGGTATAACAGTCAATAAATATATATATTTTTTTATTTTAGCCTTAGACGTTAATTCCCGAGTGCGGTGTATTTATACAAACGGTGTTTGTTACTTACATGGCAATATTTATTTAAACAGGTTGTTAAAAAGGAAAAAGTAACTAGGGTCTCAAAAGTGCTCACTTCACTTCACAGCGAAGTAAGTGCGTTACGGAGAGATTGTGAATTCGATTTAACACCCTGTCCCTCTGTCTTTCTCTCTCATAACCCCCCCCCCCCCCTTTTTTTCAACGCCTAGTGGTCTTTCCTACCACCCATCCACTCTTCGTAGTCCGGGTGGCGTATGGCGCTCTGGCACGCATTAGGGCAGGTCAGGGAACCCTTGGTCGGAAGAAGGAAAGGCAGAAGGGGAAAGATGGTGGTTAAGAAGGATCCTGGTGCCAGTTGCGGAAAATGTAGCCGAAGCCCCGGCGAGTGAAAACCATGTCGGTTTCCACTTCTTTGGCGGCACGTTCGTGTCTACGAGGGAGCTAGTTGCTCGTATAAACACACACCCCCCCCCCCCCGGATTGTGATTACAGGTAGGCGCGCTGGTAGACCGCAAATGGAATAATAATTTCCCGCCTTTCGTAACGCGATCCTGCTCGCCATCGACAGATCCGCTGAATGGCTATATGCTATTCGCGGTAAAATGAGCACGTTCGAAAGCCCTGATTAGATATATTTGTATGCACGTTGTGTATTATTCCGCCTTATGTAAAATTAACATTGCCATGGGCCTCGTCACTTTATCCGTATGCGCCGGTCAATTTAAACTGTGAAATTATTGGATAAGTAAATCTTTTACAAATCTACTCTTTTATACACTTCGATGAGCATTATAAAAAACAAAAAGCCAAATAAATAATTTAAGTTATCACAAATGGTTACCTAACACATTTTACTCGACATTAAAATATGGAACTACTTCTCATCTATCGTTACCAACTTTACTGTGCGCATGCCACTCAGCGCGCCTGTTAAAATATATGCAGGAAGGGGCAGTGACTTTTTTAAAAGTCGATTTCAAAAGTGCTCACAATATCATGAACGGCCTTTATAGTCTATTCGCGGTGTCTTCACACTTTATTAATCTAACCTTTGAAAAATCACCCTATGTATGACGTATTTGGTCATTTCTTAAATATGACAAATATTACAAGCGTTTTATACTTCTGTCAACGTAAAAGTACGTTATTTTTTGGTTACATTTAACTTTCATATACGTTTTATCTGTAAACACAAAACCAGTGAGAGAATAGGAGTGTTGGCAATGCCTAGTAATAAATAGTTTTTATGCAAATTCTTACCAAACTGAGAACGCACGAATGCGGTGAGTTGTCCCTTTGGGGTCATTTTTCAGACTTAGATAAGCTTGCTTTTCTCAGGGCGGAGGAATATCCTGGAAGTAGAACTTCAGCAGGGCTTCATATACGTGTGGAGTAACCGTAAATGAACTATATTGGGGTACTTTGAACTATTTAATTTTTAAAAATCAAATAAGCTAGAAAAACCCAGAATCCTTACCGAAAACAATATTTCGTGGCGGCCACAAAAATATTTTGTTGGTATTCACCCTGCCAAAATTTTTTATGGTGTACACAAAAATTTTTGTAGCTGCCACATGTTAAGTTTTTAGTGGACACTAAATATATTTTTGTGGCCGCCGCAAAACATATTTGTCAGTGAGCTGTGGAAGGTTCCCCAAAAAACTTAATCTTATCCACTACGTTGAATTTTTCATTTATTTTCTATAACTTTTTCTTAATGAAATAACTAAATATTACACTTTACAAAATTTCACTAACAACTGAAATAAACTACAAGACAGCAATTCAGCTAAAATGGCGTTCGAGGTACCTACACATGATTTGGCATAACATTAAATCGGCGTACAATGAATCTCGGCCAAAAAAAAAATCCATGCCAAGTGATGACGTTTAGACTAAGTGACTTTTAAACCAATTGCCCTTTAGGACAGGTGACTTTTCGAGCAAGGCGACTTAGAGCCAGGTGACTTTTAGTGAAAGACTGTTTTGCTGCAATTTTATACCAAATATCTTTTCATGACGAGTTACGTAGCCCGCTTGCGTGCACGGGTCAAAGGAAACTGCCAGTGTGCCAGCAGTTGTGATTCTAGGAAAGGATGGCTAGTTACGTAAGTGAGATAAGTTTGACTAGGACTCGCTCGAACCGCCTATACCTTCACAGGTGCCGGCCGATTCCACCGCAAAGACCGAGTTTGTAGGGAGAAAAGAAGGCGAGAATCGACTATTGTCACCAGCGCGGAGACTTTTTACGAGCTCTTTACAACGAGCTTTGGATTTACGAGCTCAACCGGTCCCGTGTGGAGACTGTCGAACAGTGTTGCCAACCCTCAGAGAGCGAATCACATTAGGCCGCGAGAGAAAATTCACTAGAGTCCACTTAACAGGGCTGCCTGGTTCGTCTACTATACGCTCTCGTGTTGCGGGATGCATTGCAGACCATCTTCATGCACTACACAACGATAATCAAAGCGCTCTCGTTTAAGGAGCGGCCCACGAGCATGTGGCTAGTTGGCAAGGGGAAGATGAGCGGCCCACGAGCATGTGGCTAGGTGGCAAGGGGACGATAAGTAGTGAATGAGTTCCAATTGCACAGCAGGTAAAGGACTTTGTCTCATGACTTGTAAAATTTTGTTTGAAATACAAGATGTTTCACATTTGGCCACGTGTTGCTGAGCTAGTCGGTATAAGGCGTGTGTTTCGGTGTAGTTTTGTGCACTGGCGATCTTTTAGACCCAGAGATTAATTGTATAACATCAAAACAAAGTTTGATCAAGTGCAAACTAACCTAGCGTAGAGACTGTTTCGAAAACCGCAAGACATCTCATTTGCCACTTTCTCTTGCAGCAACTAATATATAATATATATATATGTAAACACATAACTATTTTTGAGCTCATGGACATCAGTAAATAGTATATTTCAACTGTAAACAAATTTTATACACGCAGGCAATAAATGTTAACGTTACATAGAATGGGATATAAACACCAAGCGCCTTCACCAGTGTGAATGTAATTGTGGTAGATTGCCTACGAAAATTCATTAATTAACAATCATAGTTTTTAAATGAACTTCAATTTGCATGCTTTAATTCATATGCAATTTTCCTTCATAAATGGAAACCCTGTTCGCTCTCACAGTGTTGCCGACATCGGGTCGTTGTGACTGTGAATAGGCATTGTTCTACCTAAAGAAAACAATGTAACTTTGTTTAAGAAATACACATCTTTAATATTATTTTCATCTGCTTCTGGGTTACAATTAAGAGTCCTTGTCTTATCTTCAATTCTGTGTAACCAGCACATCAATATAACCTTCTATTTCAGAAATATTTGCGGCGTAAGTTTTAAGTGATTCATCTGGTATATGAATTAAAATAACCAATTTCAATTATACTTTTTTTTTTTTGCTGACAGTATCTATTACTAGTATCAAACGTGCATCTATAATTCCTGTTTAGTGAGGTGTTTTTTATGACAGTACCACACGAGTATGACGCTTTTATATCATTTCAAAAACCAATGAACCAATTTCCAACCAAATATTGTTATACTTGTGATACTTTACTGTCTTGTAGGTACATGCTTGGAAAGCCAAAATAAGTAGATTGACAATGTTAAAATATTGAGAAAGGAAATACGAAATAGTTCAAAAGCATACAGGAGATGGTGATGGATGTATTTATACTAGTTCCTCGAAGTAAATATCACATTCCATTAATAAATGTATAAGAACTAAATTAATGAAACAGAAAATATTTAAGACAAATTAGAAAACGGGGTGCAAGGACTAGTGATATGTCTTCTATCCCCTCTCCTATCTGAAAACATCTCTCTATTTCCAGCTGGTACACCTAGTTTACTCATACGAGGCTCTAGTGATTATACACAACTCATTAATGGCCCGAAGAAAATAATTCTTCATGAAAACAAAATGAAAACAAATTTTGAATCTTGGCGTTGAGGATATTATGTTATCAAAAACGTTGTATGATCAATGTTGTAGGTTAAACTACGTCAACATGTTTTATTGAAATATTGTGAAATCGTAGGGCATGTTAATGATAAATATGGCATATAATAATTAAATATCCATGTTTCAATTTTACCATAGTATACTGAAGAAAAAATTAGTGATAATTATCACATTCTTCAGCAGGAAACAGAATACATAATATAAAAAGACAAATCACGTTCGTTGGTCCTGCCTCAAATGGGAACAACATAAACATATATATATTTGCATGCTTTCAAATTCGCTATTAATACAACTGAATTGTCTTTATATAATCGAATTACACTTAGCTGCATCTAGCCATACTCATAGAATGATGAGTATAATAAATAAATAAGTATTCTTTTTAATTATTGACCTACCTTTCGGTGTCCACGCAGCAAAGTAACATACTTCTAGTTATTTTATGTTAAGTTGGCCTTGAACTTGGTAGAAATATGGATGATCTTCTTTCAACCTCAACTTATTATTTTCTTTACGTAGAGATTTAAGCTTTCCTGCAGTGTAAGCCTCTTCTGGAGACATATTTCGCTGGGGAAGGATATTTTATCTCCACGATTGCACTTTCTTCTATGACACCATCAGGGGTTGCTGCAAGATAAGGTGTACTCTTTGTGAATAAAGAAACCACACTTTTAAATTTTTTTTCCAAGTATTTGACTGACTGAAAGCAATGCAGTTGCCTCCTGTTCTATACCCCATCTTGTATCTGCGTTTCCAGAGACTGCCGGATAGCGGATATATTCTACTACAGAAACACAAGAAGTCGTGGTTCGCATTTCACATATTTTACCGAAACATGACGCAGTGATACGTTTTTGTCTTTGCTCTCTCCGTTCTTGTGAAGTAGTTTGATCTTTTGTGTTACTTTGTATTGCCCTTCTTCTTTCATCAGTACACTCTTCTTGTAAAGATCTCAAATACTCTTCTTCTAGGACTGCAAGCTTATCATCAGGGGTGTCTGGTAAAGGCTCTGCTGCATGTGGTCCATAATTCTCATCTGGGCCTGTGCTACTATACTTCATTGATCTTTTGCACTGACTTCGTTCGGCGTTGGCGTAATTCAGTGCTGGACCTGTTCTGGGCAACATATTTCTTTGTAAAGACTCCAGGACTACTATTAGTCAATGTTTTGTGTACAAGTCTGTGCAATTCACTCTTTGAGTTGTGCGCCACAACTGCACACTGACTTCTTCCCCGGGACGAAAAATTAAAATTGTGAAATAGTATGAAAACACATATCATGTATCACGAAAATAATAAGCTTAATGGTAACAGTCCTTTATCACCAAAATTAAAATAAAATAAGATACGTATGTAACACAGGTGTATTTTATCACTCATATTCATATCACAAGTATTATTTCTACGAGCGGTAAGTTATGTCATCACAGATTTCAATTTCCATATTACGCTATTTAATATTTGGTACTAGGTGTTTAGGTATAATACCATAGGTCATATTGTTTTAAATATAAACAACAATTAATTGATAAAGAATTATGCAAGTCTGTAAATATTAGAAGCTTATAAAAATGCAGTAAAATGATCAGCTATGTATATTTTCCGTGCACCATTCCATTCGCGCTTTCAGATATTAAACAGCTCCCGAATATTTTAGGTATGTTAGAATTTTTTTGGACCATACACAGGTATTCGTGCAATGAAGTTGGCTAAAAACAATACCACGCGCTCCTGACGGATTGGAAATTGCAGCAAACGTTGCAATTACTTAGGATGAAAAATTACTTATTGCCGCAAGTATCAACCATATACTGAAACTTACTGACGTTACCTTAAATGACTGGCGCATGCTGAAGTTAATACGTTTTCCACCTATAGTTTTAGCAACCAATGAATTAACTTGCTCCACACAGTTGTCAACATCTTCAATTAAACTGTCTGCACAGTGAGAAACTCTGTTCAATGCTGACTAAATTTCAGTGAAAATCCCAGTTTCTTTCATAGCAGGAACCTCATTACTCTCTTCTGGCTTCGGACCGTTACAAAAATATCCTCTCTCAGAACAATGAGTGTAGTCACCAAATACATGATAAGGACCGTTCAAAATATCTTTTATCAACTGTTCGCAGCTAACCTTTCGAGGAAGGCCTTCAGATGTTCTGTGTTGTGTAGCTTTAGTAATACCTGAACGCAGTCGCAATATGTTTTGTCTGATCTTACTTCTTTGCTGAACTGTGCCAATATTTTTATTAAGTGATCATTCCCGTAGCCTGCTAGCATAATTTCGTAGAATATGATTTCTGTATTTTATCTTTGCAACGAGAAAATCTGGTCCATAAGGCAAAGATTCGATCAGTTTCTTATGAACACCGCCATCCCCGTTACCAATCAATCGTGCATGTCTGCAAAGAAAAATATTACCGAGAAAATTAAATAAATGACATCAGTGCATAACATTTAAAACATTTTCAATTTGCAAATCAGTTAAAAATTAAAGTTAATACAATGTCGTAGTACCACTTACTTGATTCCATGTAGCGGAACACTTTTTGTGAAACCTGCTACAACCCCGTCGGCTTCCATAGCATTTGACGCTCCTGTCCAGTTCTTGTAGCATTTAAGCGGAGGAACGTTTGATTTCCTGTGTTTTCGATCACATATCGCATAGCACTTATTTCTCACTTCTAGACGTAGAACTTTTTTAGTTCGATAGCGTACTATAGCAGCTTGCGAAAGAATAAATCAGTTTGTGATCTGTCAGAATAACTGTATAATAATATAGATATGTATAAAAATATAGATACGTATAAAGATATGAAATCCATGGCATTACTTGCTGTTCCAGACAGGGAATTGTACTTATTCCTGTAGGATCTTTTCCCCACATGCAGTCTGCAACGACTGTTACAAATGGGAAACCTTCTTTGTCAACTTCACGACATTCGCGGGCTAATATAGCTTCATCTTTTGCCACCTTTTCCATTTCTTTGTTGGTTACTTCTTGGAAAAGAGTTGTCACCTGTATAAAAATATGTGGACGTTAGCGAAAAATATAATTTTTTCTGTAATAATGTAATACATAAAGCTCTTTTAATATGGCCACCATTTGGTAATTGTAATTATGTTAATTTTTGCAGTAGTTATAAGAACAGACAGCGAAGAAACGTTTATCGTTACCAACCTGTTCTTGGAGAATATTCCACGTTGACTTACTCATAAAAGGCGTATCAAGTGCCGCAAAGAATTCTCCAAGCTGCGAAAATCCTACTCCTAAAGCCATGGGACCACTAACAGCAGCAGTATTGACATTCAAACAGGTTTCTTCTTCAGCATAACTTTCAGTCTGGATTTTATTTTCAATATTGCAGTTTTTGCACTTGAAATATATTGTAGCCTACTCGCGAGTCTTTGGCGTGTTTCGTTGGTTGCTTCCATGTCGGAGAATGAGCAGCCGAAAGGAGCATGGTCATTAATGCTCTGTATGCTTAAAAACATATGACCAACGTCTACAATTCTGTGTACATTAAGCTCCGTGTCATCATGTATATGTAGGATATTGTCTGGAAGTACACGATCTTGTGTTGAAATACTAGCAGTATTGATTGCTTCTAAAGCCCTGCAATTAAGTGGAGAAAATACTTAAATTGTTATGATGTCGTTCATTACTTCACTGTAAACATTTTTGTACCTTTACAATAAAATATCCTTGGAAACCCAATTGCCAAAAGTATCCTTCGTAAAACCACAAATGTTTTTCATGTAAGAAATACCATAACACACTAATTGCGAGATGTGTATATTTGTAATATTACACTTTAGTTTGTAT
Organism: Dryococelus australis; assembly: GCA_029891345.1. Classification (NCBI taxonomy): domain Eukaryota; kingdom Metazoa; phylum Arthropoda; class Insecta; order Phasmatodea; family Phasmatidae; genus Dryococelus; species Dryococelus australis. The sequence continues at coordinate 52,979,506 of CM057008.1, forward strand.
GTCAACTTCATTGGTAAGTTGTGTGTGTATACGTATGCATGTATTGTTATGGAACATGAACGCGCCCTAGTGCAACGGCTCGCATGCAACGCCTTGAGTAGTTGCAATTTGGGCAATAAGCATTGCAACATAAGAAAACATGCAGCAGCAAATCTCCCCGCCCGCCAACGGGAAACCAAGGACTCCTTGAGTTACGAAATGGAAGTAAATTACAGATATTAACAGTAAATACCAAATGTCGTACACTTTTAGTTACCTCTATTTAAAATAACATGATAAAAATAAATACGTAAAATAACTATAAATAACGAAAATGTAACAGTATATGTATATATATGTATGCATTTATATATACACACACACTGTCCTTAACTACTACACCGAACTAACTTATGAGTGATAAGACTGTGATTACAATATTATATTATTAATAATATCATGTTTAACTGTTAATATTTTAAAGGAGATTACATATTCGCATTTTACTAGTTTACTATATTGATTTGAATAAAATAATGGCCGTAACATTAAGTTGGATAAAAATAATATTTGGCCGTTTCCAAGCCGGAACGAGTACAAGTGTTGACACAATACCTATTAAAGTCGTATAACAATTGAAAATGTAATCTAATATATATATACCAGAAAAATCGAAATTCAAAGAAGCTCTAAGAACAATTCAAAATGCGCTCAATTCTTTTAACCAAACTACTACTAACTACTACTGTTACTACTACTACTGAAAAAAAAAGAGAGCCGAATGTGCGAAAAGGGGCTGAAACATTACCATGACCCTAATCAGAGCCCTTTCAGCCCATATTAATAAAACAAAACACGTGACTAAATAACATGCGAGACAGGATGGTCGTGTAAAAGGCGACTCTCTCCAAAGCTTGTCTGGGACGCTCGTAAGAGCCCTGCCACAATTGGGCAGGAGCGTCTGATCGTACCACCCGTGTTCATGATACAGACCTCGATACCATACCGTATCAGATTGGTCCATGTAACCTCTCGAGTCAGATGTCGGTGGTGCAAACGGTCGATACAGTGCTGGCCGCCTTGAGCTCATCAAGTTCCAACTCTGGAGAACGGAGTGATCAGACAGCACTATCCGTATCTGACGTCACAAGTAGCTAACACCAGTGATATCCGAGACAAGTGTAAACAGCTAGCAAAATCGTCCGAAAACAAATCTGCAGGTATAAAACAATATTCTGTTTCCATGGTATTATTTGGTCCTGGCAGTAATTTAGTATTATTGACGTCTGATAAATCTGTCTCATAAGAAAACTTCATTTGTAACTTTTTTTTTACATTTGTCCAGGTGATTATCTTAATACCAAGAGTTACTGCCTATTTGTGGCAAGAATTGCAGCTAAACTATTTTTACAGACACGTATTATTATATTGCCAAAATACATTTTCGGCAGAACAATAATGTCCGAAGCAAACAAACAAATTAAATAAAAAAATTCCTGCTAATATGCTGCCATCTACGTATGCATGCACACTGGAACGGAGTGCATAAGATAAAACAAGTGTAGTATTCAACTTGCCAGGCGACACGGACAGACAACATGGCCAAACAGCTCGGACATACACATCTACTCAGTTGTGGCAGGGCCTTAAAAATAATGCAAAAACTATCATGGCGCGTAACGAGAAGGCCACATATGGTACAGTTGAAACCTATACTCTCAAACAAATTCCAACAAATATATGAGAATAATCCAGGAAGATAGTACAAGTTTCTCTGTTAATACGAACCAGCGGCTACAATCCGTGAAATATTTTTCACTGAAAATCCAATTAACGAGGTGTTACCGACTGGCGAATGAATGGAATTCACTGTCAACCAGTTACCAAGCCAGTGAAATTCACTGAAAAATAAGTATGAATCACCTTGAACAATCAGTAAAGTTTCACTAACTTCAGTGGCCATTTTTGACCGGAAGTACTGAAATTTCACTGAAGTAATTGATTTCTCACCGATTCGAGTTTAGAGTGCACGAAAATTTGGATTAAATCATAATGCAAGCATAATCGCAGATCATTGGTGTTTACCCGTGGCGACACTTCTGGTTGATTGGTTGCCCACACGATTTCCACTTTCTAAAAAACGCGAGAGAAAAAACACATCGTGGGTGAATTGCTTTTATTTATATATTTTTTTCCTTCACACTACCATTGTCGCGTTCGTAGGCGAGCAAGTAAGGCGGCATCACGTATGAATGCACGACGTATATGTATTTTTTTTCGATTTTTCCTTTTTTCTTATAATTCCCTTGCTGTAATACACTTACGTGACATTTCATTTCCCGCATATGCTATGGAAGTGCAGCAAACAAGGACAAAGTATATTCATAAAAACGACATATAACACTAATTATTGACGTTGTACGTACAATTAGTAACACGTTTTTTAACGATCAGATAGTTAATGTCACACTGTTGTATATAGGCCGTTCACGGTAAAGTGAGCTCTTTTGAAGCCCTAGGTACTTTTTTCTTTCAGCCAATTTATATCCTTCCACCACTTGTTAATGTAAACCCTGTCGTGTGAGTAATAGACACAGTTTATACATTCACCATACCCAAAACCGAAGGTCAGAGGCCACATTGAACAGTATTTATTGGTTATTATGTCTGATGAAACAGCTTCAAAAAGTGCTCACTTTACCGTGAACGGCCTAAAGTAATACATAAGCTGGATTTATACAAAAATTAATGAGAAAAATTGCCCAACCTGTTTTCGAACGCGGAAAATTTTTTCTCATGATTATTACCTTCCCCACTTAGTTAACACAGACGCGATATTCCTGTGAGTTAGATGGTATATGTAGGGTCAAAAAACTATGAAATTTGTTAGCACAATAAAAAATGTTGTTAACCAAGTTTTTTTTTTGTCCCTTTAACTTATGTGAAGAGAGTTTGCAAATATTTCATGCACATCTGTATTTAAGTAAAGCATTTATTTAATTTCGAGACCATTCCAAACTTATGACTGAATAACAATTACTTCTCCAAACCTTGTCTTACCTATATGCATTACTTTATTGCAGAGGCGCGAAAACAGGAGCGCATTTAAAAATTGTCAGAATACCAGTATTTTACAGTACAACAATCTTCTCAACTTAAAATTGAGTTGTCAATTTCTGGTTTCTGCAAATCATGAGCCATGAAGATTATTTTATCCGCTATTATATGTATGTTGACGAGTGTTTCGTCAACATTTTATAGTTTTACGTAACTTGTGTAAGTATTTTTTTTTAATCAATTATATTTTAATAAGCTGTACAATAGTGTTCATGTGTGAATGCAAGAAAAACCTAACGCCTTATTTCTCGATGAGAAATAAAGTGAAAAATAATTAAAAGATTTTAATAAATTTCGTATTATTTATCAGAAATGTTTGATCCGTTTCAAACTTTTTGGAGAACTTCCAAGACTATGCAGTTGCAGAAATCTGTGTGTGGCGCCTTTATTCCCGGTTGCTCGCATACGTAAGACCCATTTCGCGTGTCCGCCACTAGACTAATACTAGTCACCGCCATTTTACATCACTGGGACTCTACTCCCTCAGCGCGAGGGGTAGATCGGTCTCTTGTGAGGGACCTCGGCCACCCAGTTAGTTGTCAGTTAGCTTGCGGAGGCGAGGAGTTCGAACACGAACTTCGTAAAGCAACTCATGGGAAGTGTTCAAGACTAGCCGAAGCTCATTTAATACTCCTTGTTTCAGACTAAAATACAGTTTGAATAACATGCTCTTGGTTGTCAATATTACAAAAAACCAGGTGTGAAAGAAAGTAATATCATACGTGCAAGGACTTCAAGCAGCTTGGCTTTCCGGGCTCGCGCCGTTATTCTTATGACGGATTTACGTCGTGTTCATACGGTTAATATTCTGCGGGCAGTTGTCTTTGCCATTGTCAATCAATTTAATTTTAGCGCTGCCAAAGTAATTTTGCTCACATGACCGCACAAAATAATGCTCACATTACAAAACACGGCACTGCGAGGCGCTAGAATAATGAATGACATATTTCGGAGTACTCGCTTCCTTATTCTTGCCAAGGAAACCCCCCCCCCCCCCATTTTTACCCTCACGAACTACAACATGCATCATCTGGCAGAATAACAGAGGATTACTGCTAATAGCCTCTCCCTCGGCGGACACTCGTGACTCACTACCTCAACCTGGCAAGGCAGGTACACGGCCGTTCACTTTCAAGTGAGCACTCTAGAAAGCAACCTTTGAAGAAAAAAAAAATACCACCGCCCGCAACTGCGCATGTATAACCATGTGTGCCACCACACAGGCTGGGGATGAACACACCCAGTTATGTTGGCAGTGAAATGTGAAAAGTAGTTCTAAGAAATAATGCGGTATTGCAAGTGTAATGTTTAAATTTATGGCTACTTAAGCTGTTTGAAGTTTATTTTATACACTTTATAGTAATTATTGTCGTAAAGATAATGTAATTACCGTAACTCATAAGTATATTGTGTCACGTGATCGGCGCAACGGTCAGAAACAACGGCCCGTTGTTGTGGTTCCTTCATACTTGCTTGTTGCTTGGATTTACTTGTGAGGCAAACTACAAATTTGGAAACTGGAAGTTGTTGTGTTTTAATATTTCTCATTTATTTTTCAGCTTATATGCAGTCATCATTGTTTAGTTATAGGTCGTATAGTGTTTAGTTGTGTTGTAGTGATTTTGTGAAGAGTTATGAGTTCCAGCAAACTACGTACGAATATCCAGTGTCAGGAGGACATTATAAATATCGCCGAAGGTATTTATTCTTTAATTCGCCGAGGAGAGATGAAGACGTGCAAGGTGAATGAACGAGTTGCAGAAATAATGAAAATTTCAACTGCAACTGTCCGGAGGTAAATGTAAATGTGTTTTTACGACGTATTTCCCCGAACAGGTTTTTTACCGCGTGCTTTCCCCGCTTATCCCTGGTACGTTGAAGTAAATCGTTGAAAAGTAGGAATCGACAGTTGGAAACGTGGTATTATAAACGGAAAGTTAAATAACAGTAATGTAAGTAAATAAACGACAGCAGAAACGCGACATTAATATATTCATGTGAGTTTGCGAAGTACATGTTATATCCTAAGTTTGACAAATAATATAAAAAGTTATGTGTACTTATGTACCTACGCCCACCTCTTTAACCATTATTTTAAATCTGTCTTTATAATAAGTGCAAATTTCGCCGTCAGTAATTATACGTTCATTTTAAACGTTTTTATATCACTGTGTTGTTTTGTAAAGTAGGCCTAACCTCAAATACGTCTGTACGTATCTATTTAGGCCCAGCCATGTAACCTGCCTTGGCAACAAGTGCAAATGTGCATGTAAATAATTATACATTAATTTGACACGTTTTGAAATCACTGATTTTTTGTCATGTAGGCCTAACCTCAAACTTGTGTTCGTGTAGTTATTCATCCCAAGTCACAGTGTTAAGTTTTACTATTGTTAACATAACATAAATGTCACAGTTTGATACTACACCAAATGTGTTCCAACATCCTATAAACTATCAAATCTTGAAGCTGGTTTTGTTAACTATAGACATATAGCTGTGCTTGTTCCCTGCATTATTTCTTGATGCAAGTGTAATTGTTTTATTTGGCAATGCTTGCCGTAATAAGAATTAGAAATTATTTACAATTAATCGTCAACAGTTATAGAATAATTCCACGTTTAAATTTCGAAATGGATGTTCGACAAGACAACTTGCTACCTTTTGAGAAATATCAATGAAGATAGTATGCGTTCTTGAGCATGCATACTTGTTTGTTATATCTTCCACTTTGGCCGCAAAAATATTGTAGTTATTGAAATTTAATGTAACTGTAAATTACATGGCTCCTGTTTACTTACAAATGCATGTTTAGTAAAGGTTAGATTACATTGCGCAGTGTATGTGTTAAATTAAGTATTTCTAAAGACTCTGTATGAGCTAGTTTTCAATAAGGGCTGGGCTACAATTGACATACCTAACACATTCGCAGTTATAGCGATAACCGCATTTGTACCGAAGAAATTAAGGTCGGCACATAGAGTTGGTAGTGGGGTTTTTCAAAAATAAATATTTTCAATTGATCTGAGACATTTTCAAAATGGTAAATTATTCACATTTCAATTGTTACTTTAAACATTACCTAAAAGCGTTACAAAACTTCCGTGGTTGTGATTATCCATAAATAAAGAAAATATCTTCCCGAGGAATGAAGTCAAAATACACGCTTTCTTGATTTGTAAATAAGTTTTTCAATTGATAGTATAAGTGTCGGGGCTTCTGATTGGCTGTTTATTGACCCACATCTATAGTAACGAGGAAAGTTAAACCAAATGCTTATCATTATGCACAGTTGTAGCCACTATAACTGAAAACAATCCGTTTAACTCGTATGTACATCACTGTGTTGTGTTAGTGATATGCTTACAGCAATCGTGGCCCGGCCTTAACTATACCAGTCCCACAATAAGTGCTCTAGTCAGTTATATTGTGAAATACAAATAACGTCGATTTTACTGTCACTGTTGTGTAAAACATTTCAGGTACTACAAGAGAGATATTGAAGATGTGGCCACTCCGGATAAGAAGAGAAAGATGAGGTCACAAGAAGGAAAATCCTCTGAGAGCGTTGATAACTTCACCGTTGCAGCCATTCGCCGCACCATTTATAGGATGTATCGTGAAGGTATGAGCAACACTGATCAATAATGTTTTGTTGTTGATGTATATTTACATTATGATATTTACACTGCAGACGCTAATTTAGTTCCCCTATTAACTCGTTACGTTCCGAAAATGTAAATACACACACTGTGACTGACTATAATTTCACTACAAAATATTAATTGTAAGAACATGTAGAAGTTTGGGGGCAATAGGTTTCATTTGGTATTTTATAAATAATTATTATTGCAGAAAAAAAGCAATGGTAAAGGAAGGCTACGCCAGGACTACCTTAGCATGAAATATCCAATTTTTACGGAAATAACACAATATTATTTCTAATAATTTCTATGTACGTTGGTCAGAGAAAAGCCATGATCCCATATGACAAACACATAGATTTACTTTGTTAACTGTGTATAACATTTAACATTTTCATGCATACACATTGAAAAGTATACCATTTTGACACGTGATAGAATGGCACTGTGTTGTGTTATAGTGTAGTGTGTACCAGTTAATTTGATTGCTAGCAGATTGTGGCGTTCACAATGAAACTTTTGCATTTGCAAAGCATGTCATCTATGGTAAGCCAATTCTGTTACCGACTCCAGACCGCGTAAACATGATATTGGAAACACCTACAAACAGTTTGCAGTACATTAGCAAAAATCATCGCAACCACGAGCACTGAACCACACACAGTGTTTGCAGAATCTGCTTCAAAATCAACCACGAAAATATGCTTATTAAACTTAACAACTGCACACATGTTAAAAAGTATGATTACTGAAAATAAAATTGGTAAAAACACAACACCAATATGATATTATTGCCTTTTACGCAATGTGTGTATTCAATACATATTGGTAGCTACTGTGGGTAAGATAAGTGTATGATAAGCAGACATTACCAAAACTGTATATATCAATATTAAAACACCTCTTATTATTATTATTCAGTTATTTTCTGTTCTTGCCTGCGACAATAATGCATTCACATTATCAAATTTTTCTCACTGTGTCGACTTATATTTTCATATTCCACCCAAAGGTGGTAATATAAATAGTATTAGTATTTTAAGTAGCCTAATTAAAAATAACACTGCTGAGCAGAAGAGAAGTTTCTTGGTTATTTGTAAATTGCCAGCCGTTAACATTTCGTGTAATATGAAAACATTTGTTGACGAAGGAACGTGCTACCTTTGTGACATAATTTTCATGATAATTTTACAATTGACCTCGCAATGACATCACATCACTTTGGCGACGCTACTGAAGAAGGTGAGAGACAACGGGATTGAGTTCTATAGTTGAAGAACCAAACTCTAGCACCTCCTGAAGAACATGAAGAACCAAGGTAAGCGGTTCATTGTTGTTCATGCTGGAGGGTGTAATGGTTTCGTGTCGGAAGCCGGGTTGCTGTTTGTTTCAGGGCAGAAGAAGGGTGACTACCACAGCGAAATGGTAGGACTAGTGATATGTCTTCTATCCCCTCTCCTATCTGAAAACATCTCGCACCTTCCAGCTGGTACACCTAGTTTACTCATACGAGGCTCTAGTGATTATACACAACTCATTAATGGGCCGAAGAAAATAATTCTTTATGAAAACAAAATGAAAACAAATTTTGAATCTTGGCGTCGAGGATATTATGTTATTCCTCGTCTTTTCTTGCTGTTCTGCCTCACCGCCTTATTCCTTTCCCCTTCGTGCATCGTTATTTTTTTATCTGTCGTTTTTATTTAAGGCCTTGCACGGCCTCGCTATGTCTACTTTATACGCTTCAGACGTCTGCTACGTTACGCCACTACCTTATGCCTGCAGGATGTATGTTTTTTCCTTGGTGGCTTAGTTGCATCTAACTTTGGTCAGCTGAAGCCAAATACATCTACCATGTTTTGGAGCTTATGTTTTACTAGTTATGCTACAGAGCGATGGGGCACTTAGAAAATGGCGAGTCGCGGGAAACGTTAGGTTTGCGGTACAGTTTTTAAATGTTTGATAATTTGTGTGACATGTGGTGTTGTACCTTGGGTGTGCAGTAGTGCTGGATTATTTCAAAATCTGGATTTGGCTATCCTTCCAAATTATTTTTCAGCTTAACTAATGTGTGTCCTTTTTTAACGGTTCGTGTTGGTCCGTTCACCACCCAAGTTTAATGTTTGCCTTTTCACGGTTTCCATGACTTCCTAGCTAGGGCGTTCATTTTTCAATTGTTTGTTGTGTAAAGTTTTTGTCTATCGGAGCTTTGACATGACCCAAACAATTATATATGTTACATATTTGACATATATTGTATATTTTACATTATATATGCACACATGTGCATATATACACATGCATATATATGCATATATATAATGTGTTATATATAATATACATGTTATATTTAGCAGTCCTGAAATGTAAACATTGAGTTTATTAACATGTGGCAATCACATGACAGTCACGTGTCAATGTTTGTTTACATGTGGCGGAAGGATACATAATGGGCAAGAAAGTAGAACTTTAGCGGGGCTTTCAAAAGTGCTCGTTTTATCGTGAACGGCCTATACATGGCCGTCTTCCCACCAATAGTATGTACTCTCTCCTGTAAATTTTGCCCCTGCACCAAATATTTTTCTACAGTATTCGCTTTTGTGGTGTTCCTGTTCAAGATAAATATATGCCGCCGCTGACTTTTTTGAGCAGAAAGATACCATTAATGTATAGCATGTTTTCTGGAAAGATTCAACGATTAAAATTTTAATCTAAAAAAAAATAAAACAAATTGATATATTTGGCTATAGTCACAGCTTCACATAATAATTTCTCACGCATTGGTTTTTGTTTCGAGTTTATATCTGTGAAATTTACCTCTCTAAATGTAATTTCACTAACATGTATTTCCCTATACCCAGTTCTCACTTATGTAAATCCAGGCAACAGCCTTAATCTTCGCTCGAATAACAACTTCCACATTTTAAATTCATCTTAAAATAATACGTTTAAAGTATTTTTAAAACAAATTTTTTTAACAGCTAACTTAACCCGTTCGGTCTCGAAATAATTTACTAGCTCAGGAGCCCACGGTGGTGTGATGGTTAGACTGCTCGCCTCCCACCTAGGCGAACCGGGTTCGAATCCCAGCGGGGTCACTCCCGGATTTTCGCATGTGGGGATCGTGTTAGACGATTCCGCGTGTTCTCTCTGGGATCTCCCGTTTCAACCGCCCCTTGCATTCCGGCGCTGCTCCGTGCTCACCTCGCTTCACCGTCATCGGCTCTCAAGACCTCGATGTTAACAGCAACCCAAATATTTTCATTCACGAGCTCAAGTTTCGCAATTACAATTAGGCCTACGTAATATTTTATTGTGCACTGTACTCGCATGCATGAAATACTTAACCCCTTAACTTAATTCTTATTATTTATTTCGCCTCAGGTGCTGCAGACTAGGAGGTTTTGGTCTGAAAAGTACTAACGAATTCCTTGTAATAACCTACACGATGGAACAAATGAAAAAGAACATATATAATGGTATATGGCACCAACAGGAACCAATAATATCATTTTGGTGTGCTAGTAGCTGCCAATAGCATTACCCAGAAGGAAAAAAAAAAGGCGCTTTTTGTATTGGTGCTGGCTACTGGTCTTCTATGTACATCACCGATCATGGTTTCACATACTTTGCAACGTGCAATTTGTGAACGCGTACACTAGGGATAATATGTGGAAGGGGTTGATAGTTCAACGGGTCGTTGCACAGAAAGGAAAAAAAATCCACTAAGTTGGCAACAGTGCTATCGTACTGCGACGTTACACTCCCCCCCCCCTTTTTATTGGAGGAAAAGGGAATGACGAAGGAGATCATCCCGGACAGCAAGACGTTGAACGTTCGCTACATCCTTCCATTCCTCCCGCCCCACACCCCCTTCCGCGTGAACGTCTTGAAAAGGCGCAGGGCCATAAAGGAGTTGCGACACGTTGTACTCACGCCCCGCTGGTCACTCACAAGTCAACCACTTTGTGTGCCACATTCATCGGCGCCGCGCGGAGACACAAAGGCGATTCCTGGTTCGGCAATCCTTCCACCTTCACCCGCTTCGTCGCCTGCCTGGCGAGTGTTAGGAAGAAGCCAGGTGGCTGGCTGCGTCTTCGTGTACAGTCGCCGTCATGGCTCCTGCAACGACAACGCCAGTGCCATCCCGTACAGTCCCGTGCACTGTAAAAAACTCTAATGGAAGCTTTAAACCTATACACTGTGTGGTAATAATACCACGCATCAATCTGCAGATATAGGAATATTTAGCAGCGCTACTATACAAAGTTAGGAACTTCCCTATGCATTTGACTGTTTCCCGAGCAAATTTAGGAACGCTATAAGGAATGAATAGGGGAAAACATTACCATTACTACTTTCTCACTAAGCATATACACTGGTATAGGCTGTTCACGGTAAAGTGAGCACTTTTTAAGGCCCTCGCTTTAAACACTAATAAATATATATTATTGCAGCATCAGGCATTAAATTTTGAGGGTTGTTAAATGTATACACTGTGTTTATTCGTCAAAAAGCAATGTTTATATTAAAAAGCAGCAAGAATATGGAAATAGGATGGAAGGAAGACTTTAGAAGGGTCTTAAAGAGTACTCACTTTACCGTGAACAGCATAAATGGTAAATTTCCGAATAATTTCTTAGAGTGTAGCCACAGGGTGATGAAAAGGACGGGGTGCAGGTCCCGCTAAAATATTTTTTGCCCCCACAAATTTTAAGCGACATATTATTTATAGGCTTTTCACGATAAAGTGAGCACTTTTGAGGCCCTAGTTACTTTTTCTTTTCATACATTTTTTCACACTTTAACCACCTTTCTAAATAAATATTTGCCAAGTAAGCAATAAACAAATTGTGAATATTCCACCGCACTCAGAAGTTAACATATAAGGCTAAAATAGAGTATATGTATTGACTATTATTCCAAATGAGACGGCTTTCAAAAAAGTGCTCACTTTACAGTGATTAGTAGAGCTAGTGACTTTTCGCGAAGAAATATGAGAACACGGTAGACTTCAATACTATAAGCACCCAACATCAGTTTGTCTATTGCCATTGGTTGCTGTATGCTTGAGGAGGCGTTTTCATATTTGATCGGGCCAATCAAAATGTGACAACATCGGCACGGTCCTTACGTGATTCGTGTGCAGACAATTAACACTTGTCAAAAAGTAATTTAGACAATCAAGATTTATAAACGACCTTACAGTGTTTTAGAATATAACTTGTCTTGAAATCTTTTCACGAAATTTCACTAACCCTAGTGATCAGGGATAGGGAAATTTCGCGAATTCATTTCAGGACAAGATAGACGTCAACACGTGTACACTTAAGTCACCTTTGCAATTGGATCACAGTTTATTAGACACACCCTGGACGACTCTGAACCAATAGCAGACTTGAAAGGAAACGAGTAGCGAGTGCCATACTGCCAGGTGTGAGGTAACACTGGCTACTCTCTGGGGCAGCAGCCAATGAACAAAGATTTGAGGCTCGAGTGTACACAGGACTGTGGAGTCTAGCCTGCAGGTCATTGAACTCGCGAAATTTTCCTTTCCCTATTTATAACTTCCTGTGAAAAGCTCATCAACGTAGGAAATATTACACCCGTTATAATTTACGCTAGTCAAAACTTCGCCGACAGGTAGCGCGGATGTTGCATGTAAAATTTACATAACAGTAATGCATCGAATCTCTAATTTTTTTTTATGCAGTCAAATGTGAAACGAAAATCAACACTCAAAATACCAAACATAAATATATTCAATTGACAGTTTATTTCACTGGACGTTGCCTTGTTTTCTTTCTCATCTACTTCAGTAACTGGCCACCAGGGGTCTCGAATTTCGAATAAAAGTTACCTGGATCTATAGGCTGTTCACAGCAAACGGAACACTTTTGAAAGCCCTGCTTAAGATCTACTTGTATCCACATAGCGTATCTATACTCTAAATTCCAATTAGTGGGAAACTACTGACTCGCAGTGAAATTCAACGACTCTAATCAGTGAAAATGACTCCATTTAGAATCAGTGGAAAACCACTGATCGTTTCAGTGAAGAAATTGCACGTATTGAATTAGTGAAGTGAAAAAATTTCACTGCAGTGGCGAATTAAATATTGTTTTTTTTATTGAATTAAGTCACATAATTACGCGAAATAGACATATTTATGATTGTTTGCTATTTATATTGCGCAATCTACCGTTATTTAAAAAAGTAAAAAAAGTTGGCCGAGACTGAACTCTCACGACACTTCCACTGCGCTCTCTAGACGTAATCTTACCACCTGTTCTACCTAATCTAGTTAAATAATAAGAGGAAAATATGTGTCTTATATTTTGTCTTCGGAAGCGTGTAGTTTTAAATTCCATGCCCTTAATTTTCGGTTTTGGTTTAATTGGTACCGTTAGGATTGTTAAAACGAATAGCAGGCCCTACGTACGAGTGCACTCTCGGCACCACATTATATGCAGTTTAAAACCTTCAAACAAAGCACTGTGGCGATCACATGAAAACGAAATGAAAGACGTTAAAACCTAAAGAAAGTCTGAATGTTCATATTACTTAGTAAAATGGTGTTTTGAAAGACGAAGCACATTTTAGAAAGTATTTCGTATTTGGTTTTATTATTTTATTCGTTGTTATTTCACGTGATACACGTTGTTTAACGGTCATTTTTACACGCAGTTCAACTGATCCATCAGCCAAAAACAAACCACTGGAAAACAGCTAAAAATGTAAATGAATCAATAAGTGAAGGAAATCTGGCATTTTTTTCACTGATTCATCAGTTAAATTCGTTGAAGTGACTGTTTAATGTCAGGTAGTACTGTTGACTGATTGAAAGAGTGAATTTGTTACTGATTCAGATTTAGAGTGTATTCTTCCACCATATATAAAATTAACATTGCTACTGCTAAATTTTATATATATATATATATATATATATATATATATATATATATATATATATATATATAAATCTCCCAATTCTTAGAGTTATATGTATTAAAAACCAGAAAGGAAAATAAATAATTTCATTATGCACGAAGGTTCAAGTGACACTTTTAACGCACCGGTGAGAAATGGAACGACTTGTCCTCCTTCGTTGCCAACTTTCGTGGGCGCATGCCAGTGAATGTGCAAGGAGAGGCAATGAATTTTTCCAAGGTTGTTAGAAGTGTTCAAGAAACTGGCTCTCAAGACATCCATGTTAAGAGCCTCCTAAATCTCTTTAGCACATTGACGTCTGCACACATTTACTGGCACTTCAGACAGATTAGAAGTGAGTCACCTATATCCACTACTGCAAGAACACCGGTTCTGTTGGTGTCTGTGTTAGAATTCACCAGCGTCCTATTGGTCCATACCACACCGGACACTACCTTGTACTTTACAGCGTTCATTATTGGCCGGTCATCAACCAAGCTGACCTAACAAAATGTCCCGTGTCTTATAAAATCATTTACAAACAACCATTCTGTTGTTGGCAATACGATTGTTACTCCACTGTGGTGTTCTTGTGAGGTCGCGTTAAACACTACCCGAACAAAGACTGCACAGCCACGCGAGTTTTGTTCTGAACAATAAATAAATTTTCATATTGACTTCGCTTGAACTACACACGAGCATAGACTACAAAGTGTTAACATATATTGTATATAATATTATTATAATGATGTATAATTATGTGGCTGCGCGCAGTATTGGAATATAAGTGGAGTGAAGCGAAGAGATTTGAGCGGCTCTTAAGTGTGCTGATCACCAAAAAATCCATTACTTCGTATTTTTCCGAAATGCTGGTTCAACTTGTACGTACCCAAATTTTTAAACTCCGTGTTTTTTAGTAATGTCACGTTGAAATCATAATTTTAGTGTTTTGGGATATACAAATAATGAAAATAACTCACTTACATGAGATAATTCACACTGAAATAACACACGAGTTGCTTCAAGGAATTTTTAAAATCACGCTATGAACTGCTTAAAGTTAGGAGTTCTGTGCATATTTTTTATTTCTTTAAATGTCTGATTTTTTTTTTTTTTTTGTAAAATATACTAAGCTTTCAGTCGCCCTTTCAAATTTACTGTAAGTGATATTGACATGCCATAATGCAAACACTAGGCATAAAATATTTAAATATTTTGTGGGAAGGAAAAGTACTTGTTTAGATCTCGAGAGCCGATGAGTGTGAAACGCGGTGAGTACGGAGCAGTGCCGGAATGCAAGGGGGAGGGGGGAAACTGGGAGATCCCCGAGAAAATCCTCTGACCAGCGGCATAGTCCGTCACGAATCCCACTTGCGAAAAATCCTCGCCGGGAATCGAACCCCTGGTTTACCTTGGTGGGAGGAGGTCACACTAGCCACTGTGCTACCGTAGTCCCTTAGAAGGCGGCGAAAAGAAGGGTCAGAAGCTGCGGATGTGTTACAGGAGGGGAGAACTTTGTAACCTCCCCCGAAAACTCCAGCAAGAAGGGGTCACCGGGGGGTGGGTCCCAACGCTGGGCAGCGAAGATGGGGGTTTCAGATTCCCGCCAAGGGGGTCGACCAAGTTTCTTTTGACGAGCTGGAGGGGGTTGGCAAGGGGGGTAAGCGAGCGGCTACGTAACGCTGACCACCCCATTATGCCCCTGCTAACCCTCGCGCCATTGTTCGACTAGCCGCCTGGCTCGACGGGGAAGGATTGCCCAACAAACCTCCTAGCTCGCTTCGACGCCGTAAATTCACGGCTAACGCATTCCACCCCTACGACTACAGTCACGGCGGAAAACCTTTGCAACTACCCCGTGGGCCTGCTAACCGGGGTGTAGAAGACTTTCGGTCCTACGCTCTTAGAAAATTTTCCTGTGGAATCAGGGAAACGTATTAGTGAAAATTATCCAGATATCTTGGTAAAATTAAAGGTTATTTTTTTAAATAACGGACTCTCTGAAAACTACACAAAACTTTTCAAATATTACAAAGCGAGATTATGGGGGGGGGGGGAGGGGATTATACTTTCGTTTTGTGGGCATTAACGAAATTTAAAAAGTATTTTTTTTTTGGTCTTGAAACAATATTCGGACACAAGTAAAAAAAATGTGCATATCGCAACCCACATCACTTTGCTACCATATATCTATTTTTTTTTAATGTTACGTTAGGGGTGCGCGGGAATGGAATTTTGTATCAGGGAAAATTTTAATTTCTCGTCGGAATTCCGGAAAACATTCTAGGTTCGGTATAGAAGTTTGTGGGTTACTAGGCCCAGTGCGTATATATTCTACCATGGCTTATTCCATGAAAACATAAAAGAAAACATAATAGTGACTGTATAAGCTAAAATTAACGAGGCCAGAGTTATAAACGCCTTTGCTTTTATGTGTTAATAAGTTACAGTAACATGTAAAACTATCTAGTAATGTTTTAATGGTGGAGTTTTTTTAGTTTTGTTAACTGTTGCAGGTGGCTTGTGCTACTTTTTTATGTTTGAAATGGTGTGTGAGGTCTTGGGAGCCGATGAGGGCATTGAGGTAAGTATGGAGCAGCGCCAGAATGAAAGGGCGGGGGGATGGGAGATCCCCGAGAAAACCCGCCGGCCAACGACATCGTCCGGCAAAATTCCCACATGCGAAAACCCGGAGTTACCCGGCCGGGGATTGAACCCGGATCGACTCGGTGGGAAGCGAGCAGGCCAACCGCTCAGCCACCGCGGCCCCGTTTGAAATTATATGTTTAAGTGGCGAGGATATTTCAGCTGCAGCAGAAACGATAATTCTCTGTTTACATCGGCGAAGAAAGGAAGCTTCGTGGCCGGAGCCAGAAGTTGTTGGAAATACGGATAGATAGGTTCTGTATTTTGTATGTACGGTGTTCGGTTCTGTATACACCACAGGTCGTTCACGCTACTAAACTGATTCGCCATTACTTGGTGCCCTGCTGATTTCAGCATATGTCAAACATTTCAGTGCCGAATGAATTTACGAGCATAAGTGTTGCAATAGATCATTTTAGTTCGTGTGCTCTCAAACTCGTGTCGATAGTGCTTCTTGCAATCAGTGAGCCACGCGCTGCGTGTTGTGAAGTAGCATTAACCATTCACGAATTAGACGTGCACGACCCCTGTATTGTCCATTCATGGTTACTTCCAACTTATCTGAAGCACTGCTAATGTTCTACTTCCAGGATATTCTTCCGCCTCATGCGAACAAAGCTCAGCCAAAGGGATGACTACCGCATTCGTGCGCACTCATTGTAATAAGTAATGTTCTGCATAAGAAATAATATCGCTTACTAGACATTACCAACCATGTATTTCCTAATTTTTTTATTTGTATTATTTATAAATGAAACGTTATGTATACAAATAAATAAAATAGAAGTGTCTGTCTGTGATTTTCGAATTTTAATTATTTTTTCATATAGTATAATTGATTACTAAGCCATATCTTATGTTAATATTTTTCATGCCTGTCTGTCTGTCCGACTGGATTTAACTCAAAAACCACTAAACGTATCGACTTAAAATTTACACAGTCTACAGATAATAACATCCGGACTAACTTAGTCATTGTTTCATGGAGATATCTCAAACGTTTCCGAAAATATGGCGGTGATCAGGGATGTACATAGATACTGGATTAAATTTTTCTTAGGATTACTGCACAAAAGAAAAAGCATTGTTAAAAAAAGTTCCGTCATTTCTCCTTTCTTTTTTGTCCATGGGCTGTCCTCCTTTCCTTCCCAAGAGCCGTAGTGACCCAGTGGCTAGAGCGCTTCCAAGTGGGGCCATAGAGGCTCAGTGGATAAAGCTATTCCAAGTGGGGCCGCAGTGGATTAGTGGATAGAACTGTATAAAGTGGGGCCTCAGTGGCCCAGTGGCTAGGTATATATGTATCTACTTTATTAAAACCATAAAACATGTGCGAATCGATGGCAGAGTGTAATTTAGTAATTCCATTAATCCCTTAATATATTACCCCGGGTATATTCGTTCACGTCTGAAATGTTGCAGAGTAGTTTAAATCATGGTCGGAGCTGTACAGGGCCAGAAGGTAGCTCCAATGCGGGTATTGCATTTGCTTGGGCAACGCTATTGGTTGCTACTGACATGTGACTTTTATAATTGGTTGTTTATTGTGCCATGTATCTACTGAAGCCCTTTGCGTAGGTTCCAAAATGCCAGTCATTGTAAGCAATGTAAGTACAGCTCAAGTCAAGAATTTATTATTTCGCAACACTTGAAAAGAACAATTAATGTGCACGTTAAGGGGCTAAACCTGAAAGACGCAATATTGCTATTTTAAGAATAAACTATGGCGGGCTTTATTTTATTAACTTCATGAAACTTGAGCGAGATTTCTATTTTGAAAATAAGATAACAAGTCTTAAATTTCATGCGAACGAATTCGGACGTATCATCTAGTAATTTATAAATGAAATATAAGTAAAGTTACATTTAACACAAAGTAAGGCACGTTTATGTTAACAGTCGTATAAAACGCTTGTGATGCATGGCATGTTTATGAAACAACCAAACGAACCATACATGGGTGATCTTTCAAAGGTTTGATCTGCAATGTCACAATTTACTCGCCAGCCGGTAGCCCATGCCTATAGCCCAATAGCGTAGGGCCTACTGTTTTTCGCGAAAAGATTCACGCGAAGGCTAGACTCCAATGTCGTATGGCTAGAGATGATGGTTTATCGCGGGGAGAGTTAGTTGACTGTTTGTTAGGATTCAACTTACTGTACACATGTCCGACAGCTTTCTTTCCTTATTGACTCCCATGCATGTATGAAGCCACTACCCCATTTCACTGGGCCAATGAGGATTCTGATACTACCAGGCAAAACGTTCGTGATTGGTCTGCAAACAACTTAGCCAAGACAAAACCTCGTTCATCCAATTATGAAAGAATATAATTGTTACAGTGTTTTAGAAAATATGTTGACTCAAACCATATTCGAGATTTTCCATCACCTCTACCTACGGCGTACGTGCTGTTTTCCTGTGGTTATTAATACAGCTAGTGATCTTTCGCGAAAAAAATATGAATAAATTCATATACTTCAATACTATACGTACCCCAACTACAGTTTGTCTCTTGCCATTGGTTGACGTCTGCTTGAGGAGGAGTTTTCATATTCGACGGGGGCCACGGTGGCGGAGCGATTAACACGCTCACCTCCCACCAAGGCGAACCGGGCTCAATCCCCGTCCGGGCCACCGGATTTTCGGAAGTGGGAATCGTGTCGGACGATACCGTTGGTCGGCGGGTTTTCTCAGGGATCTACCGATTCCCTCGCCACTTCCATTCCGGCACAGCTCCATATTCATTTCAGTCACCCTCATCGGCTCTCAAGACCTCGCTGTTAAGAGACGCCCAAATATCTTCACTTCGCTTCACTTCACTTCATATATGACCGGGCCACTCAGAATTTAGCCACATCAGCACGGCTTCTACGCGATTCGTGTACAGACAGTTACCCCGTGACAGAAGAGTAGTTCAGCCAATCGAGATAGGTAAACGACCCTATACTGTTTTGAAATATAACTTGTCTTGAAATCTTTCCGCAAAATTATACTACACCTAGTTATTAACCACGCATGTTTGTCTGTAGGCAGTAGCTCACCTGACTGGACCAATCAGAATTGGGTAACTCTGACACTTGAGTGTACGTGATTCTTGGGCAGACACCGGCAGTGCGTGCCAGTTAAAAATCATCCAATCACGATAGTGGATCCGAGTACAAGTAGGAGTCCTGAAATCTTTTTCGCGGAAAAACAGGTAATACGACCAATAGGTAGGGATAGGAAAATTTCTCGAATTCATTTCAGGACAAGATAGACGTCAAACACTTGTACACTAAAGTTGGCTTTGCAATTGGATTGCAGTTTATTAGACACGCCCTGGACTACTCTGAGCCAATAGCAGACGTGCAAGAAAACAAGTAGCGAGTGCCATACTGCCAGGTGTGTAGTAACACTGGCTACTCTATGGGGCAGCAGCCAGTGAACAAACATCTGGGCTCGAGTATACACATGACTGTGGAGTCTAGCCTACACGTCATTGAACTCGCGAATTTTTCAGGTCTCTACCAATTAGACACAAGGTCTGTTCCCATAGAGACTCGAGCATCCATTCAGATAATGGATACGCGCACATAATCTCGTATCTGTGTACGTGTTTACTCTGTGTCTCAGGGCTGCGCGGTGAAAGACCGGGAGGCCGTCAGGAGGAAGGCCGTGTCCAAAGGGGCTGGTGATCACCCCCCCAGCGGGTGTCCGCCGGTTTCCTCGTCCAGTCGTCGGGAGGGACCTTTTGTCGGGGTCGGCGGGATTTTTTTCTCCCTCCCGAGCTCCGTGAAACACAGCCCGGTGATAAATCTCGCCTCCCCACAACCTCCCCCTCCAGCGCCGGAACGCAACTCTTTCTCCGCGAAACAGGAAGACGCCAGCGAGACAGATGTTTCCGTGGACGAACGGTCGGTTTTTGAAGGCGGGACGGAGGAGGCTGCCTTGCCTTGGGTGGAGGGGGGGTTGGAAGGGGAAGGGTCGCACATCCTGCTGTGCCACCACATGCTGCAACAACACGTGCCACGGGATCGCGGGGCGGTGTCATCCCTTCCTGTTTGCGGGAGGGTCTGCCAACGGCTGCACTCGTATGTGCCCGTTTTTTACTCTTGAAAAAATTTTAAACCTGTTGAAGTATCCGAAAATACTGGTACATAGAGATAATGTAAAATTGCGAAAATTGTTCGAGCCAACGAATCATCTGTAACACTCTAACTAGTTTATTCTTTTATGATTTCGGATGAACAAGGTTTCGACTCGGCTAAGTTGTTTGCAGACCAATCACGAACGTTCTGCCTTATAGTATCAGAATCCTCATTGGTCCAGTGGAATAGGGTAGTATCTTCATTCGTGCATGATAGCCAATAAGGCGTCGTCCGTCACGATTCCCATATGCGAAAATCCGGGGAGCGACCCCTGTGGGTATCGAACCCGGTTCACTACAAGTAAGCTATTTATACACTAGGCTACAGGAGCACCGCCATATTGGTCTATGCATTCGCAATTACCAGAGTACTATTGGTCCAAATTAGATAGGGCATGATTCCATACTGGCAGCGATTGGTACCTCTGTAAACACAGACGTATCTTATTTTTCGTTAAATTGAGGTTTTACACATATTTATTTATACGTAATATTTCTTTTATAATAAACACGAATAAAAACAGCGAGGAAAAAAAATGTGTTGGTAGCGCCTAGTAATAGGCCTAAATAGTTCTCATGCAAAATAATATTACAACTGAGTGCGCGGGAAAGAGGTGCGATGTCCTACGGTGTAATTTTCCAGACTTGGTTAAGCTTAGTTTGCACGAGGCGGAGGAATATCCTGGAAGTAGAACTTCAGCAGGGCTTCAGGGAAGTGTGAACTAAACGTAAATTGATTATAAACAGCAACTTTCTGGACGCTCGTACACAACTTCTGTCTCATTCACTGATCGTTAGAATGACAAGTGTCCGCAGGACCCATTTAGCCAATAACAACAGTTCAACGGTAGCGTAACAAAGCATCCGTAACTTGGTTACACAGTTTCATGACCTCGTATAAAGTAAGCAGTTAATCAGATCATGCTTTGCGCCCAGGCTTGTATACGGCAATGATGAGGTTGAAAAACGGATTGCCTCAAGGGAGTTTTTTTTAGCCCCCCTACGCTTTAATCTATACCTACACGACCTACCACTCTCTATAGCAAGAAAGTTC